>CM023941.1:33641038-33655332 GCA_013407115.1 Glycine latifolia
AGGTTCTTTGACTTGCATTGAGTTTGATAATTCATTTGCACCATCCATACATTCCTTGATATAAATTCCAAGATCTTGCTTACCCTCATGCAAGTTGTTTTGAAATGAAAGTAACAGTGTTTTAGGGATATGGCATTCTTGCTTCTTATTGTGTTGACTGGCTCTGATGTACCCCATTGTTTTCATGATAAATCTAGAAATCCTAGTGAACCATGTCCTATAAAATTTTGTTATAATGTTGCCGCAGATTGTATGACTCTTTGTTAACTTGCATTCCTTCAGCATATTTGGCTGGACATTCTAGATCTGTACCAAATTGCTAAATAGAATTCCTTGTGTGATCTAGATTTCCAGGATTTTACTTGGCACAATTGCACTGTTGTACTTGAACTAGAATCTGATCTTTGTTCTGATATGTAAAATGTGTTAGTAAATCACAAATGACCACGTCGATCAAATCTGAGAACTCTATCCAAATTGTTTTAGTTTGTGAGGCTGGTTAAGTGTTCACCCATTGTACAATCGTTGTAACTAATTTGATATGACTATGCAATTCTGGACCATGCTTGTTGTATGCTTTTTTGAATGTAGGAATGCCCTGCTAACTGTCCATCTAGTTCTTTTACATGTCATAGAATGTTTGCAACCCTGTGTGACAATGGAAACGTAATTGCTACAAATATGGTTTCAAATTAAATCTGGGAATTATGAATACCCAGTGCTAATGCTCTATTCTGTTTTTGAAAAAGCCTAATGGCATACATGTGGCACATTGGATATCTTCTGCATTTCAGGGAAAACAGGTGGATAAAGGTAAGAAGAAAGTCACCACAGGAGCAAGCAGCAAACGCCAGAGGACATCCAACTTTGATGAAGGCCGCTTTCGGTCTAGGGAACACCAAGACCGATTTGATAAGTGGTATCTTCAGAAGAAGATTATTTCAAAGAGGCGTATTGATTGGGAAGACTTACCTGATGATTCTCCCATTCTGGAGGTTATCACTCGACGCCAGTGGCAGACATTGGTCAGCTTTGCTGAACCTAGTTCCAGCTCGATATTAGAGGAGTTCCTGACCAATGTGGACAGAGAGACAGTTGAAGAGCGGAGACGCTGGGTCAGAGGCGTGGTCGTTCCTTTTGACCACGAATTCATAGAGAGGTTCCTCCAGACATCCTATCAGAGCCTCCATCATTGTGGTTTTGTACGGAGGTATAACCGGATGCAGCCGTTTCCTTGCACCGGCAAGGGCAGATACAGAGATGATATGCCATAGTTGGCGGATGAGCTTCGCCATGGTATCACTGGGAGATATTCGGCATGGAAGATGAAGTCGGGGTCAGACTTCATACCAAAGAAGCTCAGGAGGCAAGAGCTGCATCCAGAGGCCGGCTTTTGGCATCAATTTGTTAACTCCACCATCCTCCGCTCCACTAACATGACGGACGTCAACGTTGAGCGCGCCTGCTTGCTATATGTCCTGCTGAGAGAGATCAACCTCAACATTTCTTATGTCCTTTCTAACCGGATTCTGCATATGATCCAGGATTGCAGCAGCCGCTCTCTGTTGGCTCACTTTTCTCTCATTTCCCATCTTTGCATGCATGCGGGCTTGGAGATTCCAGAGGACGAGCCCATGGACGTGAAGGTTGGCACTACCATGACCCTACGGACTTACTTGGACTCGGTGAAGCACACACTTCAGGAGCAACTCATTCGCGCTTCCGAGCTTACACCAAAGGAGATGGCAGCTAGAAGCCCTCAATATGCACCACGCGATGACTTAGAGGAACCCCAGCCAGAGATTCCAGTCCCTCCTCCACCTGTAGCTTCCCCTCCGCCACATCCGGAAGCTGCCTCTTCTTCCAGCCACGCACCCCGCTGTGAGCCTCTCTATGAGGATTCTCCTAGCTACCTCCACATGCAGGCACAGCTTCAGATGCTGCATATTCAGCGTTCATACCAGACGCGCATGTTGGAAGACATATGCCGCCACCTTTCCATTGACACCAGTACCTATCAGCCGCAGTATCCTCTAGTCACATCTGCCCTCCCTCCACCAGAGACACATCCATCACCACCTGCAGCTAGAAATGATGTTATGGATGAGGACCAGCCTCGTTGATTGCCTTCACTTTATCTTCTCTCTTTATCTTGACTTTCTGCTTTTATGTTACAGTCATTTTCTTCTCTGCACTTTAGAACTCTAGCTATTTTGGACTTTTTGCACACCTTTTGTGAACTGATGGTGAAATTGCTTGGACATATTATCATTTCTGCAGTATTTTATATCATTGAGTATAATTTGCATGTTGTTTCCTCTCGTAATGCGTTCCGTTGTGTTTTCTTCTGTTGTGTCCTTTTTATGCATCATTACTGAGGACAACAATGTAGTCAATCTGGGAATAGGTCGCATTAGTTGAGGAAACAAACGTCAATCAGTCAGACAAAATTCTTTTTGTGAATGATGAATCTTTTGGTAACAACTTTCTTTTTGTGAATTGTGAACATATATAGGTAGAAATTTTTGAAATTTTTTTTGTGGATCAATGCGTACAGAAATTACAAGAATTTTATCTTGAGTCTAATTTTAACTTCTAGGAGTATATATTAGACACTTTTGCAAAAGCATGCCTCAGATTTAGAGTTGCAAAATCAGTGAATGTGATTGATATTTGTGGAAGCTTGGTGACATGAATTCTGACATGATGTTGTGTGGAACAGGAACTGAGGGTGAATGCTTGTATGACTGAGTTTCATTTGAAATGGAAAGCAATGTTTGATTTGATATCATCATGAATCTAGCTTGATACCATAGCCAGTGAGGATTGTGCTTATACAGTTATTTCTTTTTGAGAGATACCTCACTGTGATAGTACCCTAGAACTTGATCTGTTTCTCGCTGATGCATGCATAGTTGATGTGATAAAGGCATTTTGTTTTATTAAGTTTAGGCCAAATAGACTTCCTTGAAATATTACCATTGCTAGCCCCTTGAGCTTGAGACCTTTTTGTTCAATCACCCAATACAATACATTAACCACATTAATTCTTCTACCTTAAGTGAGATTGGACTGCTAAGTGGTTCAGAAAGAAAAAGAATATAGAAATCAAGGTGAATTCCATTAGAAGCTTAAGGATGAAAAATAAAGAATGGTCTTCAATTGAAACCAAGAAATCAACAGAAAGAAATACAATGTGAAGAAAGGAAGAAAGAAAAGAAAATGATAAAAAGGAGTAATGGAATGAAAACCCCAACTTGAATTTGAATGTATTTGAAATTAGCAGGGTCCAATCTCAAGAATTGTTAGTCACTGTCCAAAATACTCCTACCCATTAAGCCAGGCCAAGTTACAACCCTATCAAGACCTTTTGATCAACTTTGCATGTGTTTATGTTTCTTATTTTTAGGAACTAGAGAATAGGATCAAGCCTACAGTAGTGCTAGAGCTGTGGTGGATTGAGAGATTCTAATACCCAGACACTTGAGTGATGAGTGAATTATTGCCTTAGTGAGGGGTATTCAAGTTAGACTTCAATGTTTGATGGATTTGAAAATCTTTGTTTGAAGTTTTGATTTTGTTCAGTCACTTGTAGCATTTTAATCTTTGAGATTGTTGCTCAATGTTGTGTTAGGAATTGAATCCTTGCTTCCCACTGACAACTTTTATTTATTGCTGAGGACCACAATATCTAAATCTAGGAATTGTTTGATATGCTCTTAGCATATGATGTTTTCCAAGCCAATAGAAGCAAGGAATTAGTCATAACTCATCAATAATTGCTCATGAATGCCATAATCCTTGATTATTCCTTTGCGGCCCTAGTCTCAGTTAATTTGTGTAGTTTCATAGCAGGAATTCAACAAAACAAGCTGATGTGAGAAAAGTTATGGCGCTACCAACGCCAAATCCACGCTTCTAGCGCCAATTGCATAAATTAGAAGGATTTCCTCTGCCATCTCACGCTGGTAGCGTGAGATTCGCGCCACCAGCGCCAGTTATGAAGGAAATGATGTGTTGCAAACACATCTTAGTTTTAGGCTAGTTTTAGGTTATAATTCAATTAAATCATTAGGAATATAGGATAGAATAAGTTAGTTTGTTATTTATATTCAATTTTATCTCATTCAGTGTTAAAAGCATAATTTTAGGCCAAAAGGAGGAGAACAAGGCAAAAGAGAAGAAAAAGCAAACTGGAGATCTCGCGCGAGTGGCGCCAAGCTCTGCGCGAATCGCGCCATGAAGCCGCAAGTCCCACGCAATTAGCGCAAAACCCCGCGCGATCAGCGTGAAAGTGATTTTGTTTCCTGATTTAAAAAGATTTGGCTCGAAATTACAGAGGAAGAAGGTGCTTTGTTACCTAAATTAAACTATATTTAAGGTAATTATAAAAAGGGACCTCTGGGCTGAAGAGAATACTATCTATGACCATTCTAAACCTTTGGAAATCACTCCTACATAGAATCAAAGCTAGGGTTTGCTGCAGAATAATGTTTTCATTGTATGCTTTGGTGTTCTTGATGCCTATGTCAGGCTAAACTCTGTATTGTGGTTAGGCCAAGAACCAATGTGAACTCCTCTGTAACTTGACTGGTATTGAATGAGATTGTTATGATTGCTTTATTTTATTCTGTTCTCCATTGTTAAAAGCTTTCTTAGAATTGACTGTTCTATTTAAGTTCTGAGAATTAGGATTCGCAATAGGGATGTTGGGATTCTAGTTGCTGACAGGAATAAGATAACAGTTGTTCATTGCCTAGGGATAGGGATGCGTGACTGCAGAACTTTATAATATATTCTTTTAAATGCTTGGCTTGATAGAAATCACTAAGGGATTAGGGTTTTGATTCAGGTTAAAGGGTTAATTCGCTAAGGGATTAGGGGTTAGCTACATTAGAAAAGATTTATTCTCTGGGTAATCAGAAGCAACCAACTTTGATAACCAGTTAAGTGAAAGAGCCAGGGATCAAAGGGGATTGCGTCCTAATCACAATTATTGCATCCATTGGTTACAACTCAACTCACTTTACCTTTGCATTCTTTTTAATCTCTGCATTTATTTAATCAATCAACTCTCAACACAACAAACAATTCTTCCAAAAACAATTTCTCTTTACTTCCAATTACTTAGACTGTGAATTACTATGAAATTAGTATCAATCCCTTTGGATACGATGCTCTACTTACCCATTTATTACTTGAAACGAGCGATACACTTGCAATAAGTTTTTGGCGCCGTTGCCGGGGATTGATAAACTGATTTTGTAGTGATTTTAATCTTTGTGATTGGAAATTTTTGTTACTAATCGCTTCTCTGAGTTTATGCGAGGTTCAGTTAATCCTGAGAATTCACAGTACGATCCTGAGATAGAAAGAATTGTTCGAAGGAGACTAGCCAGACAAAGAAGGAGAGAAGCAGAAAACTTTGATTTTGACTCAATTCCTGAATTAGAGTCAGAAGCAGAGATGGCTAAAGAAAGGAATAATCAGCGGAGACCAGAGGATGAACTAATGGAGGATATTTTGGCTCCTATGTTCACAAGACCAAACTCCAGCATTGTGAGACCACCAATACAAGCAAATCACTTTGACATTAATCCTTCATTGATTGCTTTGGTGGAATGCAGTCAGTTTGGTGGGGAAGACTTTGAAGACCTCATGATTTTATTGACAGATTTCTGAGAATCTGTGACACTATCAGACACCAAGGGGTTTCAGATGATGCTATAAGACTAAGCTTATTCCCTTTTGCTGTTAAGGGAAATGCACTGAGATGTTTGAACAGACAAACATCAAATAGCATCACTACTTGGGATGAATTAGTCTCAAGGTTTTTCGCTCAATACTTTTCCATGGACAAATACAACAGGTTGGTGAATGAAATTACCAACTTCACTCAGAATGGAAGAGAGACCCTATGTGCTGCCTGGAACAGATTCCAGGAATTAATCAGGAGATGCCCACAATATGACATGCCTGTGGGTAAGCAGGTATGTATTTTCTTTAATGGTATGACTCCTGAATCACGCATGATTGTTAATGTTGCAGCAGGGGGTACAATAAGGTCAAAAACTGCAGCTTAGACATATGAGCTGATTAATTCTCTGGCTCGGAATGAAAATGAGAGCATCACAATTCAGCCAAAGAGGGAACCAATCCAACTGTCCAGCAGCGATGCCATGCTTGCAAAGCAGAAAATATTAGCCCAACAGCTGGCTAAGTTGACTGAGAAAATAGATAGACTTCAAGTCTCTACAACTCAAGTTTCATCCAACAGCATGCCCTGCATTAGCTGTGAGTACTGCCAAGGTGAGCATGAATCTAATGTATGTCCTATTCTTGTTGGAGCTGACCCTGTGCAGGTGAATGGAATCTGGAATGACCAGAGACCACAGCAGCAATATCAGAGGAATCACAACTTTGCTCCAGGAAACAACTATCAGAGAAAATTCCAAGGAGGCGGGTTAGACTATAAGTCTAACAACTATCTGCAGCCTCCCGCTATTCCCAACAAGGAGATCTCTGAATTGGAAAAGGTAGTAATGCAGCTTTCCAAAACAACAACTGAGTACATTCAGGCTACCAATGCCTTCATAAATGAAACCAGAGCTCACAGGACAAATCAAGATGCTTCCATCAGAAATCTGGAAAACCAGATTGGTCAGCTGGCAAAACAGTTAGCTGAGAGACCACCAGGCCAGTTCCCCAATGACACAGTAATAAACCTAAGGGAACATGCAAAGGCAACTACAACCAGAAGTGGGAAGGTACTCATTCCACAAGAAAAGCCTAAGGTGAGTAGAAAGGAAGCTGAAAAAGAAAATACAGCAGTGACCACAGAAGAAGAAAAAGCTGCTGAAAGTTCCAAAGAGAACAATTCTGCACCTCCAAAGAAGCAATGGGATTTCTCTTGCTTTGAGAAACCCCCATATCCAGTGCAGACCAAGCAACAAATCCAGAAGCAGCAGTTTGCCAGGTTCTTAGATATGTTCAAAAAGTTACACATTAATATTCCATTTGCTGAAGCATTAGCTAACATGCCTAACTATGCAAAATTCATGAAAGAACTTCTGTCTAAGAAACATAAGCTGCAGGATTGTGAAACCATAGCACTCACTGAAAAGTGCAGTGCCATCATTCAGAGGAAGCTTCCTCCGAAATTGAAAGACCCTGGAAGCTTCAATATCCCTATTGCCATAGGAAATATAAATGTAGGGAGGGCACTATGCGACCTAGGGGCTAGCATAAATCTAATGCCATTGTCAATGTGTAAGTCCTTGGGTATCTCTGAATTGAAACCCACCAGAGTTTCCTTACAACTCGCAGACCGCTCACTGAGGAAACCATCAGGGGTAATTAAAGATGTTCTAGTCAAAGTAGACAAGTTCATTTTCCCTGCAGACTTTATTGTCTTAGATATGAAGGGTGAAAGTGAAATCCCTCTGCTGTTAGGAAGGTCATTTTTAGCAACTGCTAGGGCCTTAATTGATGTAGAGCAGGGCAAACTTGAACTTAGGATGGATAATGAATCTGTTGTTTTTAACGTGTTTGATGCCATGAAACATCCATCTGATGAACATGATTACTTTAGGCTAGATGTATTGGATAATGTGATTTGTGCAGGTATAATAGATGCAGAAAGTGCAGCAGAAAATGCAGCAGCAGCAGAAAATAGTGCAGCAGAAATTGCTGCAGAATTGAACATTGCAGACCAAGAATCCATACCAGAAACCAGTGAACCTGTGTTGGAAGAGCTGGAGAAAAAGGAAGATGACATTCCAGCTGGAGCACCTAAGGTTGAACTGAAAGAACTACCTGAACATTTGAAGTATGTGTTCTTAGGTGAGAAAGAAACATATCCAGTCATTATCAACAGAGGGCTAGAATGGCATGAAGAGGAAAAGCTGCTGAAAGTACTCAAGGAGCACAAGACAGCCATTGGCTGGTCTATCTCTGACCTGAAAGGTATAAATCCCTCCTTTTGTACTCATAAAATTCTTATGGAAAGTGATGTGAAACCTGTAAGGCAACCACAAAGGCGACTCAATCCCACAATGAAGGAAGTGGTAAGAAAAGAGGTTGTCAAGCTGTTAGATGCAGGTATGATCTATCCTATTTCAGACACAGCTTGGGTAAGTCCAGTCCAAACCGTTCCAAAAAAAGGGGGCATGACAGTCATTCAAAATGACAACAATGACTTGATCCTCTCAGGAACCATTACTGGATGGAGAATGTGTATAGACTACAGGAGGCTTAATGATGCAACTAGAAAAGACCATTTTCCACTCCCTTTCATGGACCAAATGCTTGAAAGGCTAGCTGGTCATGACTACTATTGCTTCTTAGATGGATATTCTGGGTAAAACCAAATCCCAGTAGCACCAGAGGACCAAGAAAAGACAGCTTTTACATGTCCATTTGGGGTGTTTGCATACCGCAGATTGCCATTTGGACTTTGTAATGCACCTGCCACATTCCAGAGATGCATGCTATCCATTTTCTCTGACATGGTAGAGAATGGCCTTTAGGTATTTATGGATGATTTTTCTGTTTTTGGCTCTTGTTTTACTTCATGTTTGGCTAATTTAGCCAAGGTTTTAAAAAGATGTCAAGAAACAAATTTAGTCTTGAACTGGGAAAAATGTCACTTCATAGTCAGGGAAGGTATTGTTCTAGGCCACAAAATTTCTGAAATGGGAATTGAGGTAGATAGAGCTAAATTGTTACTAATTGAAAAATTACCTCCTCCTATTAATGTGAATGGTGTGTGCAGCTTCTTAGGACATGCAGGTTTCTACAGAAGATTTATCAAGGATTTCTCCAAAATTTCAAAGCCACTCAGCCAATTACTAGAGAAAGACACTGAATTTTGCTTCAATGAGGCTTGTCTTGAGGCATTCAATACACTGAAGCATAAACTCACCACTGCACCTATTTTGATAGCCCCTGAATGGGGATTGCCTTTTGAACTTATGTGTGATGCGAGTGCTTATGCAGTTGGTGCAGTGTTAGGACAAAGAAAGGAAAAGCGTTTACATGTTATATACTATGCTAGCAAAATCCTAAATGAGGCACAAGTTAATTATGCCACAACTGAAAAGGAAATGCTAGCTGTAGTGTATGCTTTAGAAAAATTCAGGTCTTATTTAGTAGGATCTAAGGTTATTGTGTATACTGACCATGCAGCTCTTAAGTTCCTGCTAAACAAACAAGATGCAAAGCCACGCCTGCTGCGTTGGATGTTATTGTTGCAGGAATTTGATCTAGAAATCAGAGATAAGGCTGGAGTAGAAAACAAGGTGGCTGACCACTTGTCTAGGATTCAGGAGAAAGATTTGCAAGATGGACCAGAGATAAAAATCAATGAATCTTTCCCTGATGAGCAAGTGCTTACTGTGCAATTCACCCCATGGTTTGCAAACATGACCAATTTTAAAGCTGCTGGAATCATGCCTGAAGACTTAAATTGGCAGCAGCGAAAGAAGTTCCTGCATGATGCGAGAAGGTATTTCTGGGATAACCCTTTCTTATATTTTCAATGCACTGACAATGTTATCCGCAGATGTATAGCTGAAACCGAAGTGCCGAATATTCTGTGGCACTGTCATTCCTCTAACTATGGAGGTCATTTTGGTGCAAACAGAACTGCACACAAAGTTCTACAATGTGGCTATTATTGGCCAACACTTTTTAAAGATGCCAAAGACTTTGTTGTGCAGTGTGATAGCTGTCAAAGAACAAGTAATATTTCTCGCAGAGATGAGATGCCACTGAATAATATCCAAGAGGTTGAGCTATTCGATATGTGGGGAATTGATTTCATGGGGCCTTTCCCTAAATCATTCTCCAATCAATACATCTTGGTTGCTGTGGATTATGTTTCCAAGTGGGTTGAAGCAGCAGCTTTACCCACCAATGATGCAAAGGTGGTGGTTTCATTTTTGAGGAAAAACATCTTCACATGCTTTGGGGTACCAAGGGCCATCATCAGTGATGGGGGGGCTCACTTCTGTAACAAGCACTTTGACAGCTTGCTAGCCAAGTATGGAGTCAAACACAAAGTGGCTACCCTATATCACCCTCAGACAAGCAGCCAGGTAGAAATCTCTAACCGAGAACTTAAAAGAATCCTAGAGAAAACTGTAGGCACATCCAGAAAAGACTGGGCTAAGAAGCTAGACGATGCACTTTGGGCATACCGGATTGCATTTAAAACTCCTATAGGTATGTCTCCTTTTCAGCTTGTTTACGGTAAGTCTTGCCATCTCCCTATTGAACTTGAACACAAAGCCATGTGGGCAACCAAATTTTTAAACTTTGAACTGTCAAAAGCTAACGAAGAAAGGTTGCTTCAGTTGAATGAATTGGATGAGTTCAGGTTAGCTGCATATGAAAATGCCAGGATCTATAAAGAGAAGACAAAGAAGTGGCATGACAATCAAATCCGCCCAAAGGAATTTGTTCCAGGCCAACAAGTGTTGTTATACAATTCTCGCCTGTGACTCTTTCCAGGTAAGTTAAAGTCACGATGGTCCGGTCCATTCCTTGTGCGAGAGGTCTACCGTTATGGCACAGTGAAAATTTCCCCTTTGGATAGTGACAGAGCTTTCAAAGTAAATGGCTACAGATTGAAGCACTATTTTGGGGGGGATGTGGATAGAAACGCGGTTTCTGTTCCACTAAATTCCACAGATGATTAACAAGAGGGAAGCGTTTAGCTCAAGACGTTAAATGAGCATATCTTGGAATTCTATCCGAGAAACTGGTTACTGATGTAAATACATAGATATTTTAAAGTCTTTTTAATTTTTGATAGTAGTAGATTTATGTTTATGCATGATAATTTAGAGTCATTTTAGTTAGCATTCAATTTTAGTTAGGCTAATCGCGCCAATATGCGGCTGCTTCACGCTAATAGCATGGCCACTGGCGCTAACCGCGCCATCAATTCGTAGCTCATGCCCATTCATCACGCTAACTGCGTGAAATCTCACGCGACTCGCATGAGTTATTCTAACCTGGGATTCTCATCTGCATCATGTCACGCTACTAGCGTGAAGAATGGCGCGACTAACGCCAAGTGTTCGAAAATAGCCCTCAATTTGTAAGGTTCCACGCTATTCGCGTGGAAATTGGCGCGACTAGCGCCAAGTCTTCGAGGCTGAGGGTCTGTCCAGAGCGAACCCACGCGAATAGCGCCGCCAATGGCGCTATCAGCGTCAAAATGACGCATCAATTAGCCTAAAGCTTTCCAATCCACACTACTGGCGTGAGATTCCACGCAAATCGCGCGAAGAGGCCGACAGAAGAGCCTTTCCAGTGACTAGTGGCGCGAATCGAGCCAGGAGCCGCGCTGATTGCGCTGAAGTTTGATCTTTAATGGTGGTGGGTACTAAGAATGCTTGTGTGTCTTGCTAAATACCACTGTTGTTAGTATAACCCTTGTTTTACTTGCTACAGTTGGGTAAATTGGGGGACTCAAAACCTTTTGATTAAAATAAGCCCCATGAAGCTGATTTGAATGATATGATGTGATTAGAGCATAGGCATATTGAATTGATTTTGACTATGTATCTGTGATATGTTTTAACTGATATGATTGAGTTCCTTATTGATTGAAGTTGTGCTCATGATCTATTGATTTGAATTTGGAAATTTAGAGCACAACTGGAAAATCCATGTTGCAAGATCCCTTTAATTGCTGGAATATGCATCAGACCCTGAGTGCATAAAGCATTTCCATTTTGTTGATTGGTGAATGTATGCTGAACCTGTCCATAAGCTGATTTAATTGAGCAAATCCAATTGGCAAAATGGAGAGTGCTGGTATTGGTTGATATGATTGATCCATCTACTGTTTAGTGATCTTAGTTGATGTGGAAGGGACTTAATTGGTTTCTTTGTTCAGGATTTTGAATCACAAAATAGTTACTGTGGTTAACTTGGTTTGGTAAATTTAATTCAAGACTTTTGTTGATTTGAACCACATTGAATTGGTGTAGTAGTTTTAATGGTTTCATGTTGGTGGACTAAAGAATGGACACATTGACTTGATGATTGGGATGTATATATATGTTTTGATTCTTGAATTTGATTTGTTTGAACTGTGCCCATGATAACTAGGATCAGAAGACTTAGAGACACACACTGGGTTAAATCTGGGAATCCAGAATGATTTATTCATTTCTTTGTCACACTGTACATGTTGTTCATAATAAAATTGATGATTTTGCATTGATGCTTGCATAGAATAGCTAAATGATATCTTGTTTGGTGCCTGTCATGAAGCTAAATCTGAGAATGGAAGGCTCATCCATTGCTTATAAATGAATTTAGTAAACCAAATGATAGCTGGAATGTGCTTGTAGTGTCCACTTGCTGTTTAGTTATTTTGTTGATGTTTTGAGTAAAGCGTTTGAAGGGCATGACTGATGGCCCAATAGGATTCTGATGAAAACTTAAATTGTCTGAAACTGATTGAGCTTGCTGGTACTTGTTCTGTGATTGATTTTTGTTCTAAATCTGGGAATCCACAGTGGTAATCCCTGTTGAAATGCTAAATACTCTCTGATACTTGTAGCTTGGCTTGTATATTTGATCTGGAATTATAGGTGTCTGAGGCCTGTTTTGGGGTTTTATATATAACTGATTGTTAACATTGCATGTTATGACCCCGACTGCATCAAAGATTAGCATATTTGAACAACAAACAACTGATGTTTGCAATTGTGCCTGTATTAGTGTTGTTGTTTGTTCTGAACCAATTAAAAGAACAAATCTAGGAATTGAACCCATTGAATCATGTATATATCTGGATTTTGTTTTGAGTTTTAGGGAAAACAGGTGGCCAAAGGAAAGAAGAAGAGCACTGCATCAGGTGGCAGTAAAAGGGCTAGAATTTCTGACTATGATGAAGCCCGATTCCGCTCCGTCGAGTGTCAAGAGAGGTTTGATACCTGGTACCTCCCGAAGAAGATAATCCCAGAAAAGAAGATCATGTGGAAGGTCCTTCCTGAAGGAAACCCGGTGCTAGAAGTGATACTTAGACGCCAGTGGCAGAGGCTGGTAAGCTTTCCAGAGCCCAGCTCAAGTGCTATCCTGAAGGAATTCCTTGCCAACGTCGACCCTTCCACAGTGGCGAGAAGCAGGATCAGCTGGGTGAGGGGTGTCCAAGTTCCATTTGACGAGAAGACCATTGAGCGCTTCTTGGACACCCACTATGACCCATTCGACGGGTGTGAGTTCAACCACCTGTACCTGAGGATGCAGCCAGATGCGCTGACCAAGATGTACAGGGACGAGGTACCACAGCTGGCCACCACCATCCGCCAAGCCATTACAGGTCTCTACACTGCCTGGAAGCCCAAACCAGGGCTTGACTATATCCCAGAGAAGCTAAGGAAGCATGATTTAATGGGAGATGCGGCTTTTTGGCATCAGTTTATAAACCACACAGTCATTCCTTCTACTAATATGACTGATGTGAATGTGGAGAGGGCCGCTCTGCTCTACACACTCTGGGGTGAAGGTAACCTTTACATTTCTAACATCCTATCTAACCGCATTCTTCATATGATCCAGGATGCCAGCAGCAAGTCTTGGCTGGCCCATTCATATTTGATTCTGCACCTATGTCACCATGCGGGTGTGGAAATCTTAGATGACGAGCCGATGGATGTTCAGATTGCGTCACTTATGGGCCACAAGACTTATTTAGACGCTGTGAAGAGCGCTGCTGAAGAACAGGTGATCCGAGCTTCCAAGCTCAAGCCAGAGGAACTTGCAGTTCGCAGTCCTCGAGATGCACCCCCACAGGAGGAGCCCCAGCCACCAGAGCCAGCACCACTTGCTCCTCCCACTGCCCCAGGGCACGAGCTTGTATATGAAGACCCTCCCAGCTACCTCCAGCTGCAGGCCCAGATCTAGATGCTACACACCCAGGCAACTTACCTGATTCATATGGTCCAGGACATCTGCCGCCATATGTCTATAGACACCAACGCTTACCAGCCACAGCATCCAGTGCCACCACCACCAGCTACTACTCCTCCTGGTCCCTCCGCTACAGAGCCAGATACAACCATTCCTGAGCCTCCTCAAGCTTCTGAAGCTGAGGCTGAGGCTGTAGATGAGATTAGAGAGGGAGAGGAGTGACAGGACTACAGTTTATTTTTCTTGTTTTTTCTGTTTTGTTTCTGAATTCTGCACTTTGATATTTTTACATTCTGCACATTTCCATATTTCTGCATATATATATATATATATATATATATATATATATATATATATATATA
>CM023941.1:33670332-33770148 GCA_013407115.1 Glycine latifolia
GGAAGAGTGTAGAGAAATCTTGGCTTGATTTTTATGTTACCTTGCATCCATGCCATACAAGTGTCTTGCCACTTGTTTTCATCCTATGGCTTATCTTCCAAGTGACTGAATTCAAGAAGCTTCTTCCTCATTCTCCATGCTTCTCCACGTGAATGACAAGCTCAAAGGGAAGGAATACAAATTTTTCTTCTTTTCATGCGTACATGTGGTCATTTTTGATGATGAATAAAAAATCTAGTTTCAATATGGTATTTTCATAGAAATCTAATTTAATTTGAATTATTTTATCAAAAGAAAATGTTGAATATTAGAATTCTAGATGTTCCTAATAATTTATCCCAATGATAGTTTAAATTAATCCCAAGCAGTCTTATACAGTGCAGTACATAAACCTTTCATTCTAGACTACATCTTTATCTTATTTTTGATTGGTCTATACTTCTTCTGACCATCAAAATTACTAAACCATTTTATTAAATGGGTCTATTCATCCTATAATTAAGAGAAAATTCTATAGATTTTATGTACCATTTTTCCATATTTTTCTGATGCTTGAGTTTTCTTGAATACAACCTCAAAGTTGTTATCTTCCAAAATTTGTAGAAATTTATTCTAGAGTTTTGTGTCACAAAATATGTTGATACTTAGTCAGCTAAGTGTATTTTATAATTTTATCAAGTTTCTACAAAATTTATAAAGTTATTTGAGCATTTTTGGCCTAGGGGCATTTTGGTAATTATGCCATTCAACCTAGGGGTATTTTGATTATTTTCAAAAATATGCAAGGGCATTTTTGTCATTTTCATCCTAAGGGTATTCTAGTAACTTCATGAAAAGAGTGATTTAGTCATTTTTCTTTAAACATACTTGTATCCAAATATCATCTCATTATAATAAAATTTTGAGGATGTTACACATATTGCACCAGAGGATCAACATAAGACCACATTCACTTGTCCATTTGGCACATTTTCTTACACCCAGATGCCTTTTGGCCTATGCAACGCACCTGGTACCTTCCAAAGGTGCATGGTAAGCATCTTTTCTGATTTATTAGAGAGTTGCATGGAGGTGCTTATGGATGATTTCACTGTTTATGGTTCCTCTTTTGATGCATGTTTGGATAGTCTCTCTAGAGTGCTTGACCGATGTATTAGTACTAACCTTGTTCTTAACTTTGAGAATGCCATTTCATGGTGCATGAGGGTATTTCGTCCTAGGACATTTGGTCTCTAGTAGAGGTATTGAGGTCGATAAGGCAAAAATTGATGTGATTACCTCTTTGCCTTACCCCACTTCTATGCGGGAAGTACGTTCTTTTCTTGGACATGCAGGTTTTTATAGGAGATTCATTTAAGATTTCAGTAAAATTGCATTGCCATTATCCAAGCTTCTCTAAAAGGACGTAGACTTTACATTTGACCAGCCTTGCAAAGAGGCATTTGAGGGATTGAGGAGGAAGCTGACTACCTCTCCCATCATGCAGCCACCAAATTGGGAGCTTCCTTTTGAGCTGATGTGTGATGCCTTTAATTATGCACTTGGGGATGTGTTGTCACAAAGAGTTGGTAAACTATCCCATGTTATTGCTTATGCTTCACGCACTTTGGATGCAGCCCAAATTAACTACACCACCACTGAGAAGGAGCTTTTGGCTATTGTTTTTGCGTTAGATAAATTTAGATCTTACTTGCTTTGCTCCCATATCACTGTCTTTACTGACCATGCAGCTTTGAAATACCTGTTGAAGAAGCCTGATGCTAAACCTAGATTGATCAGGTGGATGCTTCTTCTTCAGGAATTTGACATTGAGATTAAGGATAGAAGTGGTGCAGAAAACTTGGTTGCTGATCACTTGAGCAGGATTGAGGGACCTCTTGAGTCCTTTCCCATTCATGATAATTTTCCTGATGAGCACTTGATGCATTTGCATTCATCACATATCACACCTTGGTTTGCTGACTTTGTTAATTTCCTTGTTGTATCTGTTGTTCCACCTCATGCATCTAGGTCCCAAATAGATAAACTTAAGAGTGATGCTAAATATTATGTTTGGGATGATCCTTATTTGTGGAGGTTTGGTAGTGACCAAGTGATCCAAAGGTGTGTGCCTGATCATGAAATTCAGTCTATTCTTCAGTTTTGTCATAGCACACCTACCGGAGGTCATTTTGGTCCTCAGAGGATCGCTAAGAAAGTATTAGACTGTGGGTTCTTTTGGCCCACCTTGTTTAGAGATGCTCATCACTTTACCACCACTTGTGAGCAGTGTCAGAGAGCAGGAGGCACAATTACACATAGACATGAGATGCCTCAGCAACCCATTATTTTTTGTGAGATTTTTGATGTCTGGGGTATTGATTTTATGGGTACATTTCCTATTTCTCATGGCTTTTCATATATTTTGCTTGTTGTTGATTATGTTTCTAGATGGGTTGAGGCTAAGGCCACCAGAACTAATGATTCTAAAGTTGTTATGGATTTTGTGAGATCCAACATTTTTTGCAGGTTTGGTGTGCCTGGAGCCATTATTAGTGACCAAGGGAGCCATTTCTATAACCGGTCATTTGCATCCTTGCTTCAGAAGTATGGGGTTGTGCATAGAGTTGCTACAGCTTATCATCCTCAAACTAATGGGCAAGCAAAGGTTTTTAACAGAGAGATCAAGCAAGTGTTACAGAAGGTGGTGCAACCAAACAGGAAAGATTGGAGCAAGATTCTTGAGGATGCTTTATGGGCTCATAGGACCGCTTACCGCACACCTTTGGGGATGTCTCCCTATAGGGTGGTTTTCGGTAAGGCATGCCACCTTCCAGTGGAGATTGAGCACCGTGCTTATTGGGCGGTGAAGAGTTGTAACATGGCATTTGATGAAGCGGGTATGCAAAGGAAGCTTCAGTTGCAAGAGCTTGAGGAGATTCGTTTAGAAGCCTATGAGAACTCCAAGATTTACAAGGAGAAAGTGAAGAAATTCCATGACTCTAGGATTCTTAGAAAAGAGTTCCATAGTGGCAAAAAAGTGTTATTGTTTAACTCTCGCCTTAAGCTTATTTCCGGTAAACTTCGATCTAGATGGGATGGACCTTTTGTTATTACTAATGTTTTTCCCCATGGTGCAGTTGAGATTAAAAATGAAGCTACCGGCAAAGTCTTCAAGGTCAATGGTCACCAACTCAATGTTGATTCAAGAGGAGCCATGCATAAATGAACAAGGTTCAAGCTTTGGTGGTTTTGTGCTTTCAACATGCCTCATTGAAAAATGTCAAAGAAGCTATGGAAGATCAATTTGATTCATGTAAAAGGGAAGTAGTGTAATCTGATAATCCAAAGAGCATGTCATGCATAATCATTCATCTAGGATTGTTAGATTGAAGGTCTAAGTAAAAACAATTAACAAATAAGGCAATTAAAAAGCTAAGTTTTTGGAAAAATGAAGTTTTCCTGCATTAATCGATTACAACATTGATGACATCGATTATTTTGTTCTTCGTGCCTTTTGGAAAACAAATCAAGAACATTGTGATCGATTACATATCGAATTAATCGATTACATAGGCTAAAATAGAAAAATCATGCTGACTGTCTTAATCGATTACATCAGTTCGTAATCGATTACATCTATGCCTGTGGGAAACATGTTTTGCTGGTTTAATCGATTACATGTCGTTTTAATCGATTACATAGTACATTTGAAAATATAGGACTGACTGTCTTAATCGATTACCAAATTCAATAATCTATTACTCAGTGCATTTAGAAAAACATGAGTGTCTGGTTTAATTGATTACCGAACAAAATAATCGATTACATTGTTCATAGCTCAAACCCAAAACACATCAGGAGCACTTTAATCGATTACATTCTTGTTTTAATCGATTACAAATACGAAATAATTGATTACAGGAGCGTGTTTAATCGATTATTTTCAGTTAAAAAGTTGTTATAAATAGAACCCATTGCTATGTGTTTTTGTAACTTGAGAATTTTGAAATCTGAGCAATCACAAACACTCATAAGCTTTCATTAGTGTATTTCTGGGTTTCTAAAAGCATTTAGACTTCACAAATTCGTATGGGTTGTTGAATTGAAGAAGTGAAGCATCATTGAGTTTGAAAGCATAAGGAAAGGAATGCATTGAATCTGTAATCTTTCTTTCAACCTGTTGAATCATTCATATGCATGTGTTCTTTGGATTATCAGGTGAAATCTTTCCTTATTCTTTGAAGGTGTAAATCTTTTAATTGATTTCTGTAAAGATTAGTCTATTGTAAATGGGTTTCTTACATGATTAGAGATAGTGTTTCTCTGAGGGCTGCTGAGTAGTGTTCTCAGTTTGGGTTTGGTCTCTAAGGGTCTAATAGGGTTTTAGACTTCTGAACTTTATCTAGGGTTAATAAAGAGAGGTTTGTAATATCTTGTAAGAATATTATTTGCAATAGTGGAACTCTACTCTAGTGTTAAGTGGAAGAACTGGATGTAGCTTTGTAGCAAAAACGGCAAGTGTACCGCTCGTTTCAAGTAATAGAGTAGATAAGTAGAGTATCGTATCCACAGGGATTGATACTAATTTCACAGTAATTCACTGTCTAAGTAATTGGAAGTAAAAAGAAATTGTTTTTGAAAGAATTGTTTGTTGTGCTGGGAGTTGAATGATTAAATAAATGCAGAAATTAAAAAGAATGCAAAGGTAAATGAGTTGAGTTGTAACCAATAGGTGCAATAATTGTGATTAGGACGCAATCCCCTTTGATCCCTCCCTCTTTCACTTAACTGGTTATCAAAGTTGATTGCTTCTAATTACTCTGAGAATAAATCTTTTCTAATATAGCTAATCCCTAATCCCTTAGTGAATTAACCCTTTAACCTGAATCAAAACCCTAATCCCTTAGTGATTTCTATCAAGCCAAGCATTTAAAAGAATATATTATAAAGTTCTGCAGTCACGCATCCCTATCCCTAGGCAATGAACAACTGTTATCTTATTCCTGTCAGAAACTAGAATCCCAACATCCCTATTGCGAATCCTAATTCTCAGGACTTAAATAGAACGGTCAATTCTAAGAAATCTTTTAACAATGAAGAACAGAATAAAATAAAGCAATCATAACAATCTCATTCAATACCAGTCAAGTTACAGAGGAGTTCACATTGGTTCTTGGCCTAACCACAATACAGAATTTAGCCTGACATAGTCATCAAGAACACCAAAGCTGTCAACTGAAACATTATTCTGCAGCAAACCCTAGCTTTGATTCGATGTAAGAGTGATTTCCAAAGGTTTCCAAGTGTCTTCCAATATCTTGAATGGTGTAGCGAGTCCTTTTCTTCAGTCCAGAGGCCTTTCTTTTATAGAGTGGTTTAATTTGAGTAACAAAGCCCCTGTTTCTATGCATTTTCGAACCCAATCTTTTTAAATAAGGCAACAGGATCTTCCTGGCGCTGATAGCGCGAGAATCCGCGCTGATCGCGCAGGTTTCACGAATAAGAGACTGCCTTCAGACCTTGTGGCGCTAACAACGCGAGATTTTGCGCTGATCGCGTGGGGCATTCGAATGGATGGCGCTGGTAGCGTGGATTTTCACGCTGATCGCGTGATCTGCTCGAGTTGAAGGATTGATCCTGGCATATGGCGCGACTCACGCGGGATCTGGCGCGATTCGCGCGAGACCTTCAGCTTGTTTTTCTTCTTTCTTTTGCTTGATTCTCCTCCTTTTGACCCTGAAATCATGCTTAGGTAATAAAATGAGATAAAATTAAACATAATTAACAAACTAGCTTATTCTATTCTATATTCCTAAGTATTGAAATGAATTATAACCTAAAACTAGCCTAAAACTAAGATGTGTTAGCAACACATCAAGCTTCATAGTGTTTGAAGTGAACCAGTATAAAAATCTGTGGCTAATCTTTCTTCTTATCTCTTCATCTCTCAATTGCTTTGGTTGTGATTCAAATTATTTGCACAGAAAGTTTTAAATTGCTTATTGAGTTCTTGACAGAGGAATTTGATTGAATATAAGATTCTTGGTTTCAAAACAATTTTTAAAGTGATAAAGATCCTGTGGAAACTCTGATTTGAAAATTTTAATTTATCAAGGTTCAACCAATTCACCCCCCCTCTTGGTTGTTTTGAAGTGTTCCTATCATTTTCAATTGGCATCAAGAGCTGGTTCTTAAAAGTTACTCAAGATCACTTTTTCTTTTCAAAAAGAAACATGAATACTTCACAAATAACCTTTAAGGAGGGTGCCTCTTTAAACAGACCTCCTATGTTTGAAGGGGAACATTTCAGTTTTTGGAAAAATAGAATGAAGATCTTTATTCAATCAAATGACCCAGGAGCATGGAATGCAATAGTGAAGGGTCCTTTTATTCTAAAGAAAACTGTAGCAAATGAATTGATTCCCAAAGAATGGGATGAGATGGCTGAGGCTGAACAAAAGGCTGCACAATATGATTTTAAAGCTAAAAATATGATCACCTCTACACTTTCCTCTGATGAATTTTTCAGGACTGTGAGATGCAATAGTGCAAAAGAAATGTGGGAGATGCTGGAAATTACTCATGAAGGAACTGAGGAAGTTAGAAGATCAAGGAAGCATGCTTTGATCCATGAGTATGAAATGTTCAAGATGAACACTAATGAGAGCATTTCTCAGTTGCAGACCAGATTTACTCACATTGTAAATCACCTTTTGGGTCTTGGAATGGTCTTTGACACTGAAGAATTAAACATCAAGATATTGAAGTGTTTGACAAGACCTTGGCAACCAAAAGTTACAGCAATCAAGGAGTCCAAGGATCTATCAAAGATGTCTATGGCTGCACTATTTGGTAAGCTTCTTGAATATGAATTAGAAATGTCTCAATTAACATCTTGTGAAGATGCAGAAAAGAAAACAAGAAGCATAGCCTTGAAAGCTGCAACTTTGAAAGCTGAAAAGGAAGAGGAAACAAGTGAAGAGGATGATGAAGATAATGTGAATTTGGTGGTCAGAAAGTTCAGCAAATTTCTGAAGAAAAACAAGAATAAAAGGTTCAACAAAGGAAGCAAGAACAGCAGTAGCAACAACAACCTCAACAAGAAGATTGATAACAATTTCACATGCTTTAAGTGTGGCAAACCGGGTCACATCAAATCTGAGTGCTCAATCTACTTGAGGAAGCAACAAGGAGAAAACAAGATGAAAAAGGAGGGGAAAACTAAAAGAGCATACATAGCTTGGGAAGATAATGAGTCAACAACTTCAGATTCTTCCACAGAAAATGAAGAAGCTAACATGTGTCTCACTTCCACCATCAATGAAGATGATGATGATTTGCTAAGTGATGAAGAAGCTATTCATGCTTTTCAAGAAATGCATGAGGAAGCCCAAAAACTTGCAAAATCCAACAACAAGCTCAGAGGAAATCTTAGATGGCATATTGAAAAAATTACTGAATTGCAAAATGAGATTTGCAACTTGAAAGAAGAAAATGAAAAACTTGTTTCAAGTTACAAATTGAATGGATGTGTGTGTGCTTCTTCCTCTAGCAATGTTGACAAGTATAAATTGCTTCAAAAGGATTTTGATGAGTATAAACAAAGCCAAGGTGAAAAATATATGTTGCTTTTAGCCAAAAACAATGATTTAATTGATCTCTTGAGAAAGTTTTACAAGGGAAAATGCAACTTGGCTGAAATGTTAAGTGTGCAAAAATATGCTGGAGATACTTCTGGTTTGGGGTATAAACATGGTTCAAAATCAATTGGAAAAACAGTTTTTGTACCTCCAAAACAGAAGAATCAAAAGTGGCAAAAGAACTCAAGAGTCAATAAAAATTCTGGTTTTGGGAAAACTTCAAAATCTGTCACTTGCAACTATTGTATGGAAAAGGGGCACACATCATTTAAATGCTATGCTAGGAGATTTTATGTGCCTAATGGTGATTGTATTTGGATTCCTAAAAGAAAGAAAAATGCTAACCCTTATGGACCCAACTTCAATTGGGTACCTTCCCTTGAAATCTGATTTGAATTTTGCAGGTGTGTCTAAGAGCTAGAACATCAACTTGGTATCTTGACAGTGGATGCTCTAGACACATGACTGGAGACATGTCCCTACTTTCAAATTTAACTCTCAAAAAAGGAGGATATGTCACATATGGAGATAATAACAAAGGGAAGATTATTGGAGAAGGTAATGTTGGAGACAGCTTCAAAGCTAAGATAAAAAATGTGATGTATGTAGATGGTTTAAAGCACAATTTATTGAGCATAAGTCAGCTGTGTGACAAAGGCTTTAAAGTGAACTTCAACAAAGAATGCTGCATAATTTCTGATGATAAAAGTGGTGAGGTACTACATATAGGTAAAAGGAAAGGTAATATATATGTGCTTTCAATTGATCATGCATTATTCCATAAATCTTCTTGCCTAATAAGTAAAGTTGATGAAACTTGGTTGTGGCATAGAAGAGCAAGTCACATAAATATGCATCACATGAACAAGCTCATTAGAAAAGATTTAGTAATTGGATTACCCAAACTCAAGTTTGAGAAGGATAAACTTTGTGATGCTTGTCAAAAGGGGAAACAAACAAAGAACTCTTTTCAAAGTAAAAACATTGTTTTCACCTCAAGACCACTTGAACTTCTTCACATTGATTTGTTTGGTCTTTCTAGAACAATGAGTTTAGGTGGGAATTATTAGGGACTTGTGATTGTGGATGATTACTCTAGATACACTTGGACTCTGTTTTTGAAATCCAAGAGTGATACTTTCCTTGCTTTTAGAAAAATGGCCAAGCTTACTCAAAATGAGAAAGGTTGTAAAATTGTCTCTATAAGAAGTGATCATGGTGGTGAATTCCAAAATGAACATTTTGAAAAATTCTGTGAGGAAAATGGAATTAACCACAATTTTTCAGCTCCAAGAACACCCCAACAAAATGGTGTTGTGGAGAGGAAAAATAGATCTCTTGAGGAAGGAGCTAGAACACTTCTTAATGAGTCTAATTTACCTAAATACTTTTGGGCTGATGCTGTAAGCACTGTGTGTTATACTTTGAATAGAATACTTATAAGGCCTATTTTAAAGAAAATCCCTTATGAGCTATACAAAGGGAGAAAGCCCAACATTTCTCATTTAAGAGTATTTGGCAGCAAATGTTTTGTACTGAACAATGGGAAAGAATCGATTGGAAAATTTGATGCTAAGGCAGATGAAGCAATTTTCCTTGGATATTCATTATATAGCAAGGCATATAGGGTATTCAATAAAAGAACAATGTGCATTGAAGAATCTGTACATGTGATTTGTGATGAAACTAATCCCTCTAAGGAGGAAAAAGAGTATGATGGTGATGCAGGTCAGCTGGAAGAATTAATTGAAATACACAAATTCTCAAACAAAATTGAAGAACCAAGTGTTGAAGCAAAACCCGCAACCCCTGTTCAAGTGCCTAAAGATTGGAGAACAACAAGAGATTTATCACTTGACAACATCATAGGTGAAGTCTCAAAGGGAGTATCCACTAGATCCTCATTAAAGAACCTATGTTGTGATATGGCTTTTGTTTCTCAAATTGAACCTAAGAACATTGATCAAGCCTTGAATGATGAACATTGGATGCATGCCATGCATGATGAGCTCAATCAGTTTAAGAGGAATGAAGTTTGGGAACTTGTTCCTAGACCTTCATCTCTTAAACCCATTGGCACAAAATGGGTTTTTAGAAATAAACTTGATGAGAGTGGAATCATAGTCAGAAATAAAGCTAGATTGGTGGCTAAAGGCTATAACCAAGAAGAAGGCATAGACTATGAAGAAACTTTTGCTCCAGTTGCAAGATTGGAAGCAATCAGGTTATTACTTGCATATGCATGTCTCATGAATTTCAAACTTTTCCAAACATCCAAACTATGTTTATAAACTGAAAAAGGCACTTTATGGTTTGAAACAAGCTCCTAGACAATGGTATGAAAGGTTGAGCAAATTTTTGCTTGAAAAATCTTTTACAAGGGGCAGTGTTGATAAAACTCTGTTTATCAAAAGGCTTGGCGATGATTTCTTATTGGTTCAAGTGTATGTGGATGATATAATTTTTGGTTCTACTAATCACTTGTTGTGCAAGGATTTTTCATCAGCTATACAGAAAGAATTTGAGATGTCAATGATGGGTGAACTCACATTCTTCCTTGGACTTCAAATTAAGCAATTGAAGAATGAAACCTTTCTCAATCAATCCAAGTATTGTCTTGAAATCATCAAGAAATTTGAAATGGAGAAAAGCAAGGATGCTGCAACTCCCATGGCTACATCAACATATCTTGATTCAGATGAAAGTGGAAAAAAGTTGATGAGTCGAAATTCAGAGGAATGATTGGATCTTTGCTCTACTTGACAGCTAGTAGACCTGATATAATGCTAAGTGTTTGCTTATGTGCAAGATATCAAGCAAATCCCAAAGAGTCTCATCTTATTGCTGTCAAAAGGATCCTCAAATATCTCAAAGCTACACCTAGAGTTGGTCTTTGGTATCCTAAAGGTGCTTCTATCAATATTGTTGGATATTCTGACTCTGATTTTGCAGGTTGCAAATTAGATAGAAAAAGCACAAGTGGCACTTGTCATCTTCTAGGAAGTTCATTGATCTCATGGTATTGCAAGAAACAATCTTATGTAGCATTATCTACTGTTGAAGCTGAATACATCTCAGCTGGAAGTTGTTGTGCACAAAGCTTGTGGCTAAAACAACAAATGCAAGATTATGGAGTAGCATTGAATGAAATACCACTGCTATGTGACAATACAAGTGCTATAAACATATCAAAGAATCCAATAATGCACTCAAGGACAAAGCATATTGAGATCAGACATCATTTCCTCAGGGATCAGGTTCAAAAAGGTAACATAAAGGTAGAATTCATTGACACCAATAACCAACTTGCTGATATTTTCACAAAACCATTATCAAGGGATAGATTTTATACACTTAGGAACATGCTAGGGATTCTTGATGAAAGTAACATTATCTAGCCTGTTCTATATGTGTTTTGTGTGATGAATTAAAGCCATATATGTCACAAAATGAATGATTGCTTGGAACTTTGATTAAAAGCTGCTAAATGCTCTGTATCTGATAAACGAACTGTAATAATCGATTACACCATGGGTTAATCGATTAAATTCATTAAAAATCATGTCCTGTATGAAAATTGTGCTCATGTAATTGATTACACACATATGATAATCGATTATTCTTCATATAACCAGAATTCACCTATCTCTGGAATAATCGATTACACATCGGGATAATCGATTACATTGGTTAAAATTCTGTGATTGAATGCATGTCTCACTGTGATAATCGATTACTAAAGCCTTGTAATCGATTACCTTCACCATTAGAAGTTATAAGGCTCTCTAGAATAATCGATTACACATCGTGATAATCGATTACACAAGTCAAAACTCTCTGAATAAATGCATGACTCTCTGGAATAATCGATTACTAAAGCCTTGTAATCGATTACCTTTATCATTAAAAGTTATAAGGCTCACTGGAAGAATCGATTACCACTCAGGATAATCGATTACCTATGCCCTGTTACATGTATAATTCACAAAATGAGTCATATAATCGATTACTGCAGGCAATAATCGATTACTAGTTGTCTTCAACCTCTGATTAAAAATCAAATAATCGATTACTCAATAAAATAATTGATTACCATGTGTTTTACAGAAGTCTAATTGCTCTGGAATAATCGATTACATTACGAAATAATCGATTATTTAAGCTGTTGAACGTAATCTGACAGGTTTTTATGGGTTATTTAACTGCCCAATCAGTTTTAAAACGCACCCAATGTCATTAAAGTGTCACCAACAGCTATATTTTTGAAATAATGGACGTTTAGGGTCTGATTTGTGCCTATATATAGTGGATTACAAGCCTTAGAAAATCTGCACCTTGTTTACCTCTCTCTCTGCATTTTCTGATTTTTCTTAAGCCTTGTTTCTGTCATTATTCTCTCTGTGTAACCATGTCAAACCCACCTTCTAAGAGAATTAGGAAACCTACAAGAAAAGCTGGGGAATCTTCTTCAAATCCCCCTGCTCCCCAACCTGCAAATAGGCTTGATCTGTGGTTTTCTACAGAGGCTGAAAAGATGAACTATCTGCAGTTCAATGCCACCAAGCCTGTGGCTTCTCCCAAGTATCTTGAACTTGACTGGTTCATAAGGGAGGGATTCCAGTTTCCAGCCTTCTTTGAAGCCCAAGGGCTGAGAAGGTTCTTAGAAATGAAGGGTACTTTTTACCCTGATTTAGTGAAAGTTTTCTATACTTGCTTGAAGGGTTCAATGCAAGGGAACATGAGGTCCAAAGTAAAAGGTGTTAAGATGGTAATGACTTCAGAAATTTGGGAAACTGTGGCTGGAGTGATATGTGAGGGTGCTATAAGGTTTGATGAGGAACCTGAGGGCTATAGAAAAATTGACACCTATAGAGAAATGCTTCATGATCCTCACATGAGGCTGAGGAATAGGCTTGGCACAGGTCCTATGGCTGCTGAGGACAGGCTACTGCACTACATCATCACTTATGTGATTACTCCAAGGGCAACCAACCATGCCCAAGCAACTGATGAGGATCTTCAGTTGGTTTATGGGCTGAAAAATCATATTCCCATGAACTGGGTGCTAATCTTTGAGGAAATCATGTTAAAATCCAAAAGGTTAGTGAACTACCCTTTCCCATTTCCTGTGTTTGTCTCAAGGCTGATTGATCATTTCAACATTGATGTTGAGAATGAGGTGGTATACAACACAAACTCATCAAATAGTCTGATTAAAGCAAAACATTTGACCAAGATGAGTATGAGGAAGACACCTAATGGCTGAGTGATGGCCAATCAAATTGGGGCTGCTGAACAAGGAGAGGAAATGGCTGCTGATTCAGGAGATGAAGAACAACAACAGCCTGCACAGCCTTCCTATTCTGAGTTTGAATCATTGATGATTCAAAAGATGGATAGCATGCTCAAGCTCCAAGAGGACTTCAAGGCTGAAACACATGAAGCCTTAGAAGAAATTAGAGAAAGACTGGATTCAATTGAGGCCAACATGAATGACAATGCCTCTGTTGAATTCTAGGATTGCTTAGATTGCTTTTTTATTTGCTTATTTTAGTCTTTATGGTTGTTATGTTTCATTTTTTTTATATGTTTCTTTTTACTATGTACTGCCCTCTATGACACTCATTTTAATGAAATATGTATTTTCAGTTCAATATCCGTTGTGCTTACATTATTTTTGACTTTTAACAAGCCAAATAAGGGGAGAATTGATTAAGGGGGAGTGAATTTAAATGTACTCTGTTTGCCCCTGTTTTTGGTTCAGTTTTTGGCCAAAATTTTGATGTGAATGTATGTTGGAATTTAGGGGGAGTAAAGGTGTAAAAAGGAACTCAATGGAATGGTATAAAGCTTAATTGAAGTTTCATGAATCACATATGCTTTAACACTTGTTTCTTGGCAAAAGGCAGTTGAAATTTTTCAGGTTCTTAAGCTTGAAGTTCATCAATGAAAACCTCAATTAATCTCCAAGTATCTAAGCTTAATCAAATTGAAGATTTGGCATGTTTAAAGCCAAAAAGGGGGAGATTGTTGATTCAAGAGGAGCCATGCATAAATGAACAAGGTTCAAGCTTTGGTGGTTTTGTGCTTTCAACATGCCTCATTGAAAAATGTCAAAGAAGCTATGGAAGATCAATTTGATTCATGTAAAAGGGAAGTAGTGTAATCTGATAATCCAAAGAGCATATTATGCATAATCATTCATCTAGGATTGTTAGATTGAAGGTCTAAGTAAAAGCAATTAACAAATAAGGCATTTAAAAAGCTAAGTTTTTGAAAAAATGAAGTTTTCCTGCATTAATTGATTACAGCATTGATGACATCGATTATTTTGTTCTTCGTGCCTTCTGGAAAACAAATCAAGAACATTGTAATCGATTACATATCGAATTAATCGATTACATAGGCTAAAATAGAAAAATCATGCTGACTGTCTTAATCGATTACATCAGTTCGTAATCGATTACATCTATGCCTATGGGAAACATGTTCTGTTGGTTTAATCGATTACATGTCGTTTTAATCGATTACACAGTACATTTGAAAATATAGGACTGACTGTCTTAATCAATTACCAAATTCAGTAATTGATTACTCAGTGCATTTAGAAAAACATGAGTGTCTGGTTTAATCGATTACCGAATGGAATAATCGATTACATTGTTCATAGCTCAAACCCAGAACACATCAGAAGCACTTTAATCGATTACATTCTTGTTTTAATCGATTACAAATGCGAAATAATCGATTACAGGAGCGTGTTTAATCGATTATTTTCAGTTAGAAAGCTGTTATAAATAGAACCGATTGCTCCGTGTTTTTGTAACTTGAGAATTTCGAAATCTGAGCAATCACAAACACTCATAAGCTTTCATTAGTGTATTTCTGGGTTTCTAAAAGCATTTAGACTTCACAAATTCGTATGGGTTGTTGAATTGAAGAAGTGAAGCATCATTGAGTTTGAAAGCATAAGGAAAGGAATGCATTGAGTCTGTAATCTTTCTTTCAACCTGTTGAATCATTCATATGCATGTGTTCTTTGGATTATCAGGTGAAATCTTTCCTTATTCTTTGAAGGTTTAAATCTTTTAATTGATTGCTGTAAAGATTAGTCTATTGTAAATGGGTTTCTTACATGATTAGAGATAGTGTTTCTCTGAAGGCCGCTGAGTAGTGTTCTCAGTTTGGGTTTGGTCTCTAAGGGTCTAATAGGATTTTAGACTTCTGAACTTTATCTAGGGTTGATAAAGAGAGGCTTGTAATATCTTGTAAGAATATTATTTGCAATAGTGGAACTCTACTCTAGTGTTAAGTGGAAGAACTGGATGTAGCTTCATAGTGTTTGAAGTGAACCAATATAAAAATCTGTGGCTAATCTTTCTTCTTATCTCTTCATCTCTCAATTGCTTTGGTTGTGATTCAAATTATTTGCACAGAAAGTTTTAAATTGCTTATTGAGAATATAAGATTCTTGGTTTCAAAACAATTTTTAAAGTGATAAAGATCCTGTGGAAACTCTGATTTGAAAATTTTAAATTACCAAGGTTCAACCAATTCACCCCCCCTCTTGGTTGTTTTGAAATGTTCCTATCATTTTCACTCGAAGCATTTCATGAGAGCCCTCAAGTGGAGGAGGAGTTTGTGGAGGAAATCTCTTTGGTCCTGCCAATTTTGCGTGAATGTCATTTTGGGGAGTTTCCTTTTCCCTTCTTTTATTTGTTGTCTCTTTGTTGCATTTCTTTGCATGCTTACATTGAGAACAATGTGCATTTCAAGTGGGGGGTGAAGGATCCTAAAAATTTTAGAAACTCTGGTTATTTTCTGTTTTCTGTTTTCTATCTGTTTATGTTTTGTTGCTGTCTGTTTGTTAGTGTCTGTTGTTTCTGTTTTCTGTTTGTCTGTTTTAGTTGTCGAGTCTGTATGTTTTGTTGTCTGTTTCTGTTGTTTATGTTTTGTTGTCTGTTTCTGTTGTTTATGTTTTGTGCTGTTTTTATTGAATTTAGGCATTTTTTCATGTTTTTCATAGGATTTCTAATTTTCATAAATTGTGAGAAATGTTAAAAGTTGGTTGGATTGAGAGGTTTCATATTTGATGTGAATCATTGTTGCAATTGTTGAAGTGATAAGTGGCCTTGAGAAATAGAATATAAGATGAACCATGTGTGGTAGAATTATGCCTTGTGAGTTTTTGAGCCTTTATGGATATGTTCTTTCATGTGTGATTTCACCCTTGTGCTAGATTACTCTATGTTTTGCCTTGCCTCTTTTGACATTCCTTGTTGCACATGCTTTGATTGAGATGATTTAGGCCTTCTTTCTTTTAGCGACTAGCCAAATAAACCTATCCTTGTGTTGATATCCATTGTCACCCTCTTTGAGCCTCTAGCCTTTCCTTTCTTGTTTAGCTCATTAAAAACTAAAAAAATGATGAAAAACCATGTTACCTTAGCCTTAGGGAGAAAATGGGCTTTGGAATTGTTTTGGGAGTGGGTTTCAAAAAAGTGTGGGGTCTTTGTATTTTGTTTTGTTTTGAAAGAGAAGAAAAGAAAAAGAGAAAAGAAAGAGTTCAAATAGCAAAAGTTCAAAGAAAAGAGAAAAAAAATTGTGTATAAGCAAAGAAAAAGAAGTTCAAGCAAAGAAAAAGAAATATGCAATAAAAGTTGTTATGGTTCAAGTTCATCATTGTAAATTCTTTTAAATTTCATCTTATTGCTTCTACCCTTCTTTTATCTTGTTGGCTTGCTCCCCATTGCCCCTCTTTTCTCTTAAGTTTTAGCCTAAATATCCTTTTCTTATCCACTTTTTCCTAAGCCATTCATTACAAGCTAATAAAGTCATTTTGATCTTTTGATGCATGTGTATTTCAAGTTGAATGAATGAGAGGCCTATCAATGCTTGGATGTGCTAGTTACATGTGGTGTTTGAGTGTAAATACAAGTCATACACATCATATGAGGTTGAGTGCTACCCTTTGAGAGATTTCTATCACCATGGTGCATTCTTAATTCTAAACTTGACTACTTTTTCATACCCTTTCTTTAAATTTTTGGTTTACTTTAGTTTGAATTTTTCTCTTAGTCTTTCTTTTAATTTTGCCCAGGAGTGCAAAAGTTTAAGTATGTGGTATTTTGATAGAGTGCTTTTAGTTAAATTTTTGTCTATCATTCTTAGCCTATTTGACCTCTTTTGGACTTTTATTTTCCCATTCTAATTCAGTTTTGTCTTAGGCAAGTAAGTGGGCTTAATTGCTAATTGTAGCGTATTTTCGGATTTTTGCTCACTTAACGTATCTGACTTGTGCAGGGCCTATAAAGTGCTATGGAACTTCGAATGGATCATTCTAGGAGTCCCTGGAAAGATAACGAAAAGATCTACAAGTTTGCTAGAAATAGCCCGAGGCCAATTCTGTCATTTGGAGGGTCATTTTAAGCGTTGGAGTTAGCACCTCTGCACTTGTAATTTTGGGCTGCGAATTGGACTTTTAGTGGTGTAAATAGTAAATAATTAGATTGATGGGTTTGTTTATGGCCCATTCTATTTTCAGAACTTAGTCACTATATGTATTAGTGACTTTAGTGAAACTTGGACAACACTTTACAATTCAATAAACAAGTTTTATATTTCTTTTCTTTAGTTTTTAGAATCAAAAGCTTGTTCTTCATTTTCTCTCATTTGTTCTTCATTGTTCTTCATCTTCTTCATTTCCATTTTGCTATTCTTCCATTTTCTTGCACTCACTTCATGGGGCTTTCCTTGGTGATCATCATGGAAGGCTAAATCATTAATCAATCCAAGGATCCAACTCAAGCAAGAGAAGAATTGGAGTTTCGGTTTGGTATTTCGAATTCTATTTGAATGTTCACCTTCTTCTTCAATTTCTATTATGTTTTCATGATTATGAATGAAATTAGGATTGAAAGCAAGTTAGGATTATGGATTCATATCCTAATTTTGAATGATAATCACAAGATTAATTGAATGATATTTCAGTTAGGGTTGTGGTTTCAATTAATTTAGGAGTAGAATCGATTGAACTGCTTCTATTGAGATTAAATGAATGTTCATGATAGAATCAACTTATGAGAATGATGATGATTCGAATAGCTTGGTTTGGTAAATTGGATTGATGCTTTCTAATCTGTTTTACTTTACTCCTTAATAATCTTGTTAATTTCTACAATGTTATTTAATTTTAGTTTGTGTTCTTGCATGTTTTACTTTGCGCATACCAACTGTTCGACAAAATCCCCCCTTATTATTACCAATGATTTGAAGCTAGAACCATATTGGTCGTGTCTCTGAGTCGACCTAGGTTAACCCTGTGCTACAGAATTAGCTTAGTTAATTTGTTTTGATGCGTCTCGACAACGCAATATCAGTGCCCCCAAGTAAAAAGCTTCAACAATGCTAATCTGGACTCAGCCTTTTTCCCCATATTAATTAAGCTTTTGTCGTTCCTTGCTTTTTTGCAGGATTTTGCATATAAATTGAATTACTGTTTATTTAAGTTTATAATGCATGCACTCGATCGGTAAGTATCATATCAGTAGCCTTGACTAATTGACTTTTTCAGCATATATAAGAAAATATTTTATATGCAAATAATTTTTGTATCAGAATTGGCATTAGTTGAATTAAAACTTAATTCCCTTACAGATAATTTTATCTAGAATTGAAATAACTTAAAATTAACTTAGGTAGTTGAGCTGATGATATATTGGCGAGTTTATTTGAAACTAGATATTAGATTTGTGTGTCATGCAGAAAAAAAAATTAACAGAAGTTTGAAATCCTACCATTTACAATCATTTTTGTTGTAATTTACTTATTTTCTTAATATTGTATCTTCGGCAAATTTTAATAAATAGTACAAATTAATAAAATATTTTGAAATTTGGGGCTGTTTGGAAAATATTTTGAAATCTGGGGTTGTCAAACACGCCTAATTTAGGATTGTTTGACCCCCCAGATTTTATTTAAACTGCCTCTCCTGATCCATTTATTCACAGGTTATCTTCTAAATCCATTTCTTCATAGTATATTCAATTTTTTTTTACGGCAAGAAATGAGTTCAGGTAGAGAGAATGCTCGTGTTGTGCTATTTTTTAATGGAAGAAAAGTTAAAGGACGACAGAGTGTTGTTTTTGAAGGGGATAACAAGCTGACACATATCAATCAAAAATCAACACTGGGTGAATTGCATGAGAAGATACGCCAAAAATTAGGTCTAAAAGACAACCAACGTATCACTTTGGTGACAACAAGATTATGGCAACACGAACAATACATGGGGACTCAAATGCTGAATGATGAAAACATAGAAATGGTAATGGAAGAATTTTTCAACCAGTCAAGGAAGGATTTTTTAGAATTGTACGTGGATTTTACCGTAGCAGAGGATGCTGTTTTACCCATAAGGTCAGTCACTTTTAATTCTGCACATAATGAAGCATCATATGCTACTCCAGGTGTAAATGTAACATCCCAGGCGCTGACGAGGGCGGGGAGTGATTGCTGGTGCAGTGAGGCAAGGGCAAGGAGCGGCTCCTGGCAGGCTTCCAGCGGGAAGGGTACATGAATGAATCGAATACACACCCGAACGAGAGGGATCCAGAGGCTGTGCAGGTATGGGACTGTACAGTTGAGGATAACTTAAAGGATTTAATAGGTACTACCTATACCAACAAGGTGCATCTACTTTTCGGTAGCCCATAACATAAGAACTCCACAGTTAAGCGTGCTTGACTTAGAGCAATCTTGGGATGGGTGACCTCTGGGAAGTTTCTCAGGAAGTGTGTGAGGACAAAGCACACTGAAAAGTCTTGTGTTGGTATGTAGGGATAGTCGTTGATCCTGCAAGTGGTCGGGCGTTACAGTAAACATGTTTGAGGAAGCTGAACATGACCCAACTTGGGTTATGGATGACGATGATGAGAATATCGCAATGGAAGATCATCTTCTTGAGGAGGATCCTAGTGCGTCGGATAATGATGAGGATGCTGGTGTGCATGCAACTGAATTCCAAGAACATACTGATGTGGGGTCATCTCAAATCTGTCATCATGCCGACGTTGGATTTACTTAACCAGAACAAGCTGTTGAAGGTATGTTAGATGACTGAAATCAATGAAAATGTAGTCATATATGTATATTTGTATATTATAGTATTTTATTTGCTTGATAAGTTTAGGTGCTAAGGTCATTCCTTTTTGGGATGGAATTCCACATTACACATATATTGATTGGAATCATCCAAGCGAAGAAGAATCTTTTACCGGTTCTGTTCTGGTTCAGTGCAAGGTCCATGGCAATTAGGGACGATTTGTTTGTTAAACAGGAATTTGCATCCAAAAAGGACACACAAATTGCAATTAAGCAGAACCTCATGAAGGACCATCAAGAAGCAATTGTTGTTGAGAGCAAGCCTAACAAGTTTAGCATGAAGTGTGTTCGAAACAACGATGGTTGCCCTTGGAGGGTTAGGGTAATTAAATCAACGTACGGTGAGAAGTGGTTTGTTTCAAGATGAGATGGAAAACACAATTGCCTGAATGATCATATTACACAGGGTCACAAATGTAATAACCTAAAATTATTCTAGATATTGTATTTTTATTAGGGTTAAATTTTTAAGAATCGTTAGATAATTTTTTTATTACTATTTTATTTTTATTGAACGGGTCCTAGTATAAATTCTAAAACATATAAATTATAAAAGTTGTTAAACTGATATATATTATAAGTAGCCACAGTCCTTGTTACAAAAGTTATTATTAAACAAACACAGGATTTTCCATACATCAGGCTAGTTTATATCTTATATATATATATATATATATATATATATATATATATATATACATATCATATTTCATTACATCTTCCTTCTCTGTTACTTTGTCAACATTAGAGTACTCTAAATACTATTATTTATTTACAAAGTCCATAACTCATATCCATTTTTCTTTCAAACATTTCCTCCAGTGCTATCCTCTTCACTGATCACAATTATGGGATCCGTGGCCGGGTTAGGATATACAGGAGCAAATTGTAAGAAGGGGTCGTGTGGATTGAACTCCTCACTAAAGACAGAGACAGGAAAGTGAGTCCCAAAGTAGATGTGGGCACGCATGACAGACTGCATAGTTATAACATAACAATTTCTGTCTTCATCTATATACCATGCTATGTCCAGTGCATCAAGGAACATGATGATTAATGCAATCTAAAATGAAACATGGAACAAATCTAGTGAGAAATAAAATTTCTCAGTAGGCAAAACTACACAACCAGACACGTTAGTACGTTAGTAAATCATCAATATAACTAAATAAGTCCCTATAAGAAATTATGCAACTTTATGAATGCATGAAATGAATTTTCCCAGGGTGCACATGGCTCTACATATCGTACTGTATGTAGTTACACCTCGTACTGGATGTAGACGCTGCGATCGTCTTACGCAAACATGCATGATTTATTCCATGTATCTGCACCTGGTCACTACACATCGTACTGTATGTAGTATCAAATACTGTTTCACAAATCTCATACTAGACTTGGAAACAGAAATCAATATATCATCACATCAAATTCCATCATTTTCATCAGTAACATAATCCATGAGTACATACATATAACCTCATGGAAAATATTTCTTATCATAACATCATATGTACCAAAAATATGGTTAGGCTACCATACCTTATATAAACAAAACCATACCAACTCAGGAATGATAATTGATTATCGTCAAGCTACATAAAAATCATATTAGTAGTTTAATTAATATACCATAATATATCTTTCAGTTTTTTTTTTGTCGGGATGTTTATAGCTGGGATGGCCAGGTTGGTTAAGCTGGGTTACCGGGTTGGTATAGCTGGGATGCCGGGTTGGTATAGCTGAGATGCTGGGTTGGTATAGTTGGGATGCCAGGTTGGTGTAGCTAGGTTGTCGGGGTGCTGCAGCTGGGTTGTCGAGGTGATATAACTGGGATGCCAGGGTGATATAGCTGGGATGCCGGGGTGTTGTAGCTAGGTTGCTGAGGTGATATAGCTGGGATACCAGGTTGATATAGCTGGGTTGCTGGGGTGCTGTAGCTGGGTTGCCGGGGTGCTGTGACTGGGTTACCGGGGTGCTATGGCTGGGACGCCGGGTTATGGTCGGGTTGCAGTTCAAAATAATAAAAACAACCCGAATATCATCAGAATCACCTCCAAAAATCATCAAATATACTTCCAAACATCACTAATACTTTAGCCTATAAATCATCACCTATCCTATAGTTTAAATCAACATTTTCACATCATTAAATAACCTTTAATTAACATGAAATTCCAGCCTAAATAAGAGCCATAATTCTATATGTTTAAGCATGTAAATTTAGTCCAAATAAATTCCTAAGGATTGAAGCCTAGCCTACCTCAAGTAAGTTTGATGAACTGAGTAGAGGATTTCTGGGTAACTTCTGTAAAATAAGGAACACTTCACACTTAACCAAAGGGGGGGTGAATTGGTTAGCCTTGGTAAATTTAAAAATTTCTTGATCAAACAAAAATCAGAGTTATTATGCCCTTTGGATCTTTATCACAAACCAATCAAGAATCTTTATTCAAAATCAATCCAAGACTTGTAATGCCTCAAGAAACAAATTATACTACAGAATTCACAAAAAAAATTAAAAAATATGCAGTAAATGAGAGAGCACAAGATTTATACTGGTTCACCTTAAACCCTATGAGGCTACATCCAGTTTCTTCTACTCAACACTAGAGTAGAGTTTCACTATTTCAAAAAAATACTCTTACAAGCAAATTTACAAGCCTCTCTTTATCAACCCTAGATAAAGTTCAGAAGTCTAAAACCCTATTAGACCCTTAGAGACCAAAACCCACACTGAGAACACTACTCAGCTGTTCTTAGAGAAACACTATCTCTACACTTGCAAGAAAACCCAATTACAATGGAACTTACACACAAAGATTCAAACAGAGGTTTTACACCATCAAAGAGTAAAGAAAGAATTCACCTGATGATCCAAGAATGATATGCATAGTGATGAATATACCAGGTTGAATGAAATACAATATGCAGAACAAGCCTTTCCTTAGACTTTGAAATGATTTATCTTGCTTCACTAAATCCTAGTGACCCATATTGATTTGAATGGAAGCAAGACCTTTAGAACCAAGAAGAATGCCTCTATGACTGATTAGAAAGCTCTTGGAATGCTCAGTGCTTGAAAAATCAATTTCTATTTCGTTCTTCAAATCAGACAAGGCAAGGTTCTATTTATATAAAAAAAGTTGTAACAGAAATAATCGATTAAATCAGCTCCTGTAATCGATTGTTTTGCAAATGTAATCGATTACATACGCTCCCGTAATCGATTAAAGTGTTCAACATAAGTTCTGGGTTACAGCAACGGGTCATTTAATCGATTATCCCGATGTTTAATCGATTAAATCAGACTTTGTAAAATTATGTTTTGTGAAGAGTAATCGGTTACAAAATATGGTAATCGATTAAAACAGAAAATGTATAAACCATGAATGAACTAGGTAATCGATTACAAGAAGTGGTAATCGATTAAGGCAGAGTGATCTTAATTTCTAAATAGGTAAGTAATCGATTACAATCAAATGGTAATCGATTAAACCAGTCACTCATTCAAAATTATGTCTATGCAAGAATGAAATAATCGATTAAAACGATGATGTAATCGATTAATTTGTTCTTAATCATTTCCAGAAAGTTTAAAGAACAATATAATCGATTATGTAAGTCTAGTAATCGATTAAACCAACTTAGAACTATTTTTTCCAAAATGCTTGACTTATTTTTAAGTTCCAAATCAATTGCTTAAGACTTATATGACATAATGCATGAATGATTATTAATGATATGCATGTAAGAACTTGGATCATTAGAAGGCTTCCTTTCCTTTTACATTTAATCACAATCTTAATCTTCAAGCCTTCAATCATGTTGAAAGTCAAAACCTTTCCAAGTCTTTACAAAGCTTCAATCTTCAAGAGCTCCCCCTCAAATCAACAATCTCCCCCTTTTTGGCTTTAAACATGCCAAATTTGAAATTGAAAAACAATGGGTCTTGTGATTAAATGGAGAAGCTTTTTACCAATGTACTGCACATGCTTAACACCTGAAAAATTCAAAATTCTTTTGCAAGAACAAGTGTTAAAAGCATCTGATTTTAACTCATCATTCATTCATAACATATATGAGTTCATTGCGATCAATTTAAGCACAGAACTCCCCCTAACCTTTCCAAATAAAGCAACTGAAATTTCAGTTCAAAAATAGCGCAAAAAATAGGGGCAAACAGAGTAGTATCCAGAGCATGTTGGTTTTCAATTATTCTCCCCCTATTTGGCTTTTTAAAGACAAAAATGAAAAACACAGCGGATATGAACACAAACTGAAACATCATATTGCATTAATTTTGAAAAGAAGAGTACATAATAGGGCTTTAACATAGAAAATACATGAAAGCATAAGATACAAAAGCCTAAAATTCTTCAGATTCATTATCCATCTTGAGTGAGGCTTCTATATCATCTAATCTGTCATTCAATTCCCTAAAAGATCTTAAGACTTCAGCCTTGAAGTCATGATGCATCTGCAGTAAGCCATCCATTTTAGCCAGCATTAGTGACTCAAACTGTGAATGAGTGGGTTGTTGAGAAGTTGCTCCCACATGTGCAGAATCACCAGATTCTTCACTGTCAGCAGCATGCTCCTGTTGCTGAGGCATCTGAGGAGGCTTAGGAGGCTGTCCACCCATGACCCAGCCATCATCAGTCTTGTGCAGTCCAAGCTTAGACAAATGTATGTTCAAATAAACTTTTTATATGTTTATAATCAATTATTATTATATCATCATAATTTAATTATGAATATAACTTAAAAATATATATAATTTTTTAGGATGTTACAACAAACAGCTTGATGTTGATGTTATTGCTTCACTTGTAGTAGGTATGTTTCTATTAAATTTGCTCTATATTAATAATATTGTTTTTTTAAGGTATGTTGTTAATGTCAATGCTACAATTTCATTGTTTGGAATGGTTAAGGAGGAACTGTTTGTGTCAATTGCATTGGTTCAGGAGAGGATCACCAATACTTATGGATTTAAAGTTTCATATGGAAAGGCCTGGTATGCGAAGCAGAAAGCAATGGCAATGATTTATGGGGATTGGGAAAAATCTTATGCATTTTTGTCCAGGTGGTGCAACTACATGCTTTGTTTTTTCACCAGGTTCTTTTTTTGATATTCAAACAAATGCTTATTTTATGGCACATCGACTGGTACAGGTAAAGCGTGTGTTTCATCGCATTTTTTGGACTTTTAGACAGTGTTGCGAGACTTTTAAATTTTGCAAACCTATCATTCAAATTGATAGGACTCATTTATATGGCAAGTATAAAGGAAAATTGTTGATTGCCACGAGTCAGGATGAGTGTCTGCCACTGACATTTGTCATTGTTGAGGGGGAGACGTTGGAAGCCTAGGAATACTTCCTTGTTAACATTCGCTTCCATGTTACCCGAATGCAAAACATATGTCTCATTTCAGATCAGCACCGGAGCATAATATATGTTGTGGAAAATATGACGGTTGGCAACCACCTTTTGCGCATCATGTGTTTTGCCTTTGTCATATTGCCAGTAATTTTAATCAAAGGTTCAAGAATGCAAGATTGAAGAAGACCCTCATGACTTTAGGTATGTTAACAACTATTTTGAATATATTAAGTTGAGACAAATCTGTAAATGGAATAGTGTTAATGGTATTATTATTTTGTAGGTAATACTCCCTGTGTGGTTGATTTTGACATAGCGTTTGATTTCGTGATAAATGGATTGATGGCATCCCTAAGGAAAAATGGACACATGCATATGATGTAGACGAGAGAAGATATGGTCATATGACAACAAACTTGTCAGAATCAGTGAATAGGGTGTTCAAGGGAGCAAGGAACATGCCTATCACTGCTCTTGTGAAGCACACGTACACCCGATTGGTTCAGTATTTTGTATGCAGAGGTCAGGCAGCTGCTTCACAGCTTAACCATTCACAACGACACTGCAAAAATGTGGTTGATGCTATGAGGCATAATCAGTCCTTTGCTACAGGCCACCATGTAGGCATATATAATGTTGATCAATCATTATTTGAGGCAGAGGAGGGCTAACAGAGGTCATATTCAGTCAACCTTGCAGAGCGTTTTTGTCAGTGTGGCAAGTTTAAGGCCTTCAAATACCCATGTAGTCACGCCGCAACTGTTGCTTTACATGTTCGCCAAAATCCTTATCAGTATGTGGATGATGTCTTCCCCCTAAGCAACTTGGTTCAGGCTTATTCATTGCCATGGCAGCCAATCGGTAATGAATGTGCTATTCCACCGAGTGAAGGTCCAGTTGTCATACCTGACAGGGAAATGTTGCGTGCAAAGGGTCGTCCAAGGTCCACCAGAATACGTAATGAGATGAACGAAGTCGAAACAAGTCAAAGACGTGTCAAATGCGGAATTTGCAAGCAAGTTGGACATAATCGGAGAAATTGTCCTACTCATGGTGGTACTTAATGATTTTGTTATTATGTTTTTTAATTAATATGATGTTAATGTATTTCATTTATAAATATGTTGTCTTACCCCTCTATTTGGTTGGGAGAGGTGATATTACTCATCATGTTTTGCATGTGGTTACACATACAACGATCACATTTTCAAAATGGATAACTAAATAACAAATTACGTGAACTGTAAACCCTAAAATAAACACCCTAAACCTTAAAACCTAAACCATAAACCAAAAACCCTAAAACAAGCCGACTAAATCCTAAACCCTATACCAAACACCCTAAACCGTAAACCCTAAACCCTAAACCCTAAATCCTAAACCATAATCCCTAAACCAAACATCCTAAACCCTAAACCCTAAAACAAACACCATAAACCCTAAAACAAACATTGTAACCCCTAAACCTAAACCAAACACCCTCAGGAGAAAACCCTAAACCAAACACCGTACCCCTAAACCCTAAACCTTAAACCCTATACCAAACACACTAAACACTAAACCCATACAATTCAAAAGGCGGGTCTACGCACTTCACGACGCTTATAATTTTCCTATCTTTCTGAAGAATAATGGACATGACAATCTGTATAAATGTAAACAAAATGAAAGTTAAAGAATAATAACACTAAATAAGTCACACTACACGATGAGAATATTTAAAAACTCATACGCCCAATCACTCACATGTAAACACCTCCGTTCAACTTCTGAATTACAAATGCACCACGACGCAAAACCGAAACTGAAAAGGGTACAAGTTCATACAACAGTGAGAAAGAAAAAAACATATTAGACGCGATTGTCTTGAACGCTAATATGCAACAAGCAACACTTGCTAAAAAACTTAAAATCAAGGAATAGAAAAGCTCAAAATATATACACCGATTTGCAACGTTAAGAGGGTAAAAATGACGTACTAAGTAAGTAGAGAGAGTGTGGAATACAAAAGACCACAGAGGAAGAAGGACACGATTGTCTCGTGTGAGTGACAGTGAGTTGAGTGAGTGGAGCGAATGAATCAGCACGACTTACTTAAAAAATATATTAAAAAAAATGTATCGCAGAAGTAATCATCTATATATAAGATATATTTCTAAGTATATATAAATCATATAGTTTATTCAATATTTCGTACATAGGACATTTCTTAAGGCGTGACTGAACACGCCTAACAAATAGGGCGTGACTGAACACACCTAAATTTGGGCATCATTGACCCCTATATAAGCCAGACACTCCCACTCCCACACAACATACCTCCGCAATCGAAATTCAATTTGAATACTATGGCATTCTTAGGAGAAACAAGCAGTCAGACCATTGGTAACTCCAAATTAGCATTCATTTTTCCAAATGGATCAATGAAACACAACGAAACTGGTGTTTCTTTTCAATGTCCTACTCCAATACCAATGCGAGTTCCTAATGAGCGTTCTTTTCAGACACTCAAGAGTAGGATGCACGACACCCTTCTGCTAACCAATGACCATTTTGTTGATGAAATCTATTACCGACAGTCATCGCTACATGCAGGTTAGCAATATTTTTTTCATTCTCTGCAACTCACAAATGATGATGATGTTTACACAATGTTAATGTGCAATGACCAAATGTAAAGTGTTGGCCCTATAGAAATATTATGCACCATCAACAGAACACCTGATGGTATACTCAACCTACTTCAATCCACCATCGTCCCTACACATGATGCATGTTATATTACAACGACAAGTGGAACATAGCATGACAAGGCGGTTTTGTGGGTTATTCCTTCACTGGAACAAATCCAATAAGGTTTGAAATTCCTTCAGGATGTAACATTGAAACACTTAAGGATGTCGTAAAGCAAGTTGCGTCTGTTGGGGTTCCCCCTTATGGAATTCACAACTCACAGGTGGTAAGAAAATTGTTTTTCCGACAGCCAACCCATGCAAAATATTCAGACTACACAATTGAATATCACATAATAAAGTTGACAATCGATGAAGACGTGTTTAAGATATTAGCAGAATCCAACTACTGCAAACTTTTTTGTCCAATAGAGATTTTAGCTATTTTTAACAAACCATTTACCCAAATGGAATGAGACATTGCCATAATGTTGACTAGAATGATTCATTGTATTAAGTAGTGTTTATGAAGTTTGGTTATCCAATTGTTATTGTTATTTAAAATGTTTGTTCCGTTATCGTCTGTTTGACTCTCATATCAATTATTGTTTTTCATGGTGTTAGTAATTGTTAATGTGTCAACTGAATACAATAACTATTACAAAAAAATGTTCAAAACAAATGTAAGTTAAGAAATAAAATCTATTACAAACTATAATGGAAAAACACAAACGGCACAAAAACTAAGACTCTGGTGGCCACTGATAATGACGCGCCTGATGATCAGGTAGCCTTCATCTACGCTGTCGCGGAGAAGGGTCTGGCTGAGAAGGGTTTGACTGAGAAGGGTCTGCCTCATAAGGGTCTACATATGGAGGTGGACATGGAGTGGCCTGCTCTGTAAATGAGGACCGGGGATTCTCAGCAGCTGGGGTGGCATATGGTACATCTGATGGCCAACCCACACAATTTCTTGCAGAATAATCAAGTTGGGAGAGCATCTCGTCAATGTTGGCACCAGTCCACTCAGCAGGAGTTACGTCACTACTGGTCCCAACATCCACTGATGCAATTGCCATTGCAGTAGCCATATATACAGGCTGGGTCTGGGACATAACGCTTCGAGACCATGCTCCCCCCGGATCTGTCACCCAGCAGCCATGCTCCAAGAAGTCGCATAATGTGCGCCTTCGTAAAGTGCATCACAGCAATCAAATCGGGAAGTGCCTCACCCCAATGCGCAAAATGTCTATCAAAGAAAGACAGACGCAAATATCCACACCTCTAAGCTCAGTGTCTGGCTGAGGTTCATGACCAAAAACCTCCTCATTGACAGTGTCCCATTCAGCTACGGTGACTCCTATTACGACTTTGCCCTTGGTGGGCAATCCTAAAATACCAGCCACGTCTTCCAACGTGATGGTTATCTCTCCCTGTGTCATATGGAAGGTATGAGTCTCTGGTCTCCACCGCTCAACCAGAGCACTAATAAGCACAGGATTGATCTAAAAAAATTAACTAATCAATTCATATGTACAGTTTTAAAAAAAAAATGTTTACTAATTTCCTACTTGCATACCTTAATATGTCGTATGCATGCGACATGTAGAAAGTCGGCATTTCTTAACATATCACCAACGTTGTCAGGTATATCATCGTGATGTGGCCTCCCCGTCACTTTACCACGTCGAGTCTTCAACAGTCGAGTTATGTCCTCATTTCACACAGCTTGTGAAACGTGGGTCCGTTGAGTACGCCTACGCAAAACACCCCACTTGTATGGGGTAGGGATAACATGTGTCGTCTGATCCATGGGCTCACCCTCATGATCAGATCCAGAGCGCGAAGAATTAGTCGAAGATGAATCAGCCATCTAATGAGTATCTTAATATAAATAAATGAAAATTTAAATTAAAAAAAATTAACTTCGGTTCACAAAACATTACAAATAATTATCCTATCAAACCTAATGTACGTCGTTAACAATCCTAAACCATAAACCCTAAATCCTTAACCCTAAACCCGTGAACCAAAAACCCTAAACACTAAACCATTAACCTAACACCATAAACACTAAACCATAAACCAAACACCCTAAACACAAAACAATGAACCATAAAACAAACACCCTAAACCCGAAATCCTACACCCTAAACCATAAACCACAAACCCTAACACTTAAACCATAAACCAAACAACATAAACCAAACACCCAAAACCCTAAACACTCAAACAAACACCATAAACCCCAAACCCTTAACCCTAAACCTGTAAACCTGTAAACCAAACACCCTAAACCCTACACCCTACACCGTAACAATTTTATACGAACCTAACATGTACGTCGCTAACAATTTCATATGGATCTAACAATTTTCTTACTAACATGTACGAACCTAACAATTTTCTACAAACCTAACATGTACGTCGCTAACACTAACAATTTTCTTACTAACATGTACGAAGCTAACAATTTTCTACGAATCTAACATGTACGTCGCTAACAATTCAATAATATAACATATTAAATAATATGCAAAATTATTAAATTTACTTACTTATTGGCAGAGCTTCACTGCAGAAATAATCTACTCAAACTCTACAGAGAAGGGTAAAAAATACTTTTAGAGAGCGAAGGTGAAATAGTAAGAATGGTAAAAAGTTTTTTTTTGTCATATATAGTACTCAAACACGCCTAAATGTTTGAGAGTCTCAGATTTCAAAATATTTTTCAAACAGCTCCAAATTTTAAAATATTTTATTAATTTGTATTATTTATTAAAATTTGCCATTATCTTTTGTTATGATTTGTTTTTAAAAGACTACTTGCATAAAAAATCATTTTACTAAATTAAATAAGATTATTATAAGTGATACAGTTCTCCTCCTTTCAAATATTTAATATTATTGTATTCTCAAAACTTAAATTCAAAGTTAAGACAAAATAATCTCATGTAGCTTATTCATGTGCTCAATAATTTTTTTCCATAAAAAAGAGAGAATAAGCAATATTATTTTGGTCAATAAAAATTCCAACTATAAATCAAATGAACAAAAAATGTAGAGACTAACGCATAAATAGAAAGAACTAACATTTAAATAAAATTTCCAGTTTATAAAATAATATAGAATTTATAAGAACTAAAACTTTATTTAAAAATGAAAGACTTTTAATATATTAAACCAAAAAATTTACCTCTTAAAAAAAACTAAAAAACTGACATGCAAAGGCACTTTAAGAATCGGTGACATCATACATTTTTTCCAAGGTATAAAAGCCATTCGATCGATGCTACTTTTCCATGTCGTTTGCTTTTTCTTCTTTCTTTTCCCTGTTGGTTCTACTTTTATCTTGTTCATTTTTCATTTTTTAAACCATTTTTTAAAATATTTTCTAATAAACCTTTTTCTTATACCCATTATATATATTCCTCTTGGTATCGTCTAGCCATGACTCCATCCTCATTTTCTTTTTTTGCACAACTGACTCCATCCTCATTTTTGGAGTTCTTTTTCTCATAATAAAAAATATACATATAAAATAGAACCATTATATTTTCTTTTTATGAAATTCATTGTTATTATACATTAATCACTTTCCCCATCAAACTTGCTGATCAGATGCTGATTCAAATCTTTATCATAGAATGAAGGGTGCATGCAAAGGGAAAAGGTTGAAAAGAAGAAATAAACCTTATCCATACTTTACACCGCATGTAAACGAATCAAAGAACCAATAGGTTGATAACAGTTGCGAAGTTAAATATATATTTTCAACTATATATAGGAAGCGAGAAAAAGCATGAAGTCGTCTTATATTTAATTTCATGATAAGCTTTACGAAGTTATCGTATTTATATAATTGATATTATATTTGTTTCAATTATCAACTTTTAAATAAATATAAGCATCAACAGTGGAAAATAAATTCTAAAACCTCATTGGTTCACACGTGATATATATTCAACTTTTCAGATGACTTTTAGCCCAATTAATGTGGACCGCATTATAACTAAGATTGGATTAAAACGATTATTTATGTTTCTAATATAGGGCTACTTAATTAATTGTAAGTAAGATTGGAAGGGTAGAATTTCAATAAATCAAGTTCTCGAATTAAGATTAGTCATTAACAAATGTATCATATAGTCTAAAGAACTTGACATCTACTTGGCTCGTGATGGTCCCTTGCCACCAACAAACTCACCCACGATGCATAGAAGAGTAGTTCACCAATGTGACTCCGAACATCGCTTAACTACCTCAACATTAGACATGTATATATAGAGTCAGAAGAGATATCCTCAAGTACATTTTACTCATCTCAAACATAGACACAAACACTTTAGAATTTCACTGACTTACTTATCGGAGTCTCTTTTGCATATTCCACTTCAACATTAGGGATAAAAGATTCCACTAAGAATAAAAGGACCAACAACTCAGTCAAACCTTGCCAAAATTCTTAAAAAAAGTTAATAGATACTTTGTATCAATAATATAATAACAAGTTATAAAATTACTTAGTTAATTACCAACCACAAACAAAAGAAAAACAAGAACATGATTTTGTATATGTTGAATCGGATAACAGTCACAAATACTGCTTTAGATGCTAGCAGAAGAAGTTTGATTCCGGTCATACTTTAACAATGTTGGTGGTGTATTATACTTAATTACAAATCATCATATAGCTAGGTCATAGTTTCATTATCTAATAGTAGTGTTAGGTTACTCCTGTCTCAATCATTATCCACGCATTTTCAAATAAACCACGTCAGTTTTTGGTTGTTTGCACACATCAACCCACTGACTTTAACGTGTTTATTAACCACTTTATGGGAAAAACTTTATGCTCCAGTATAAAGACCTATACACCCATAAATGAATAGTTGATTTTCGTAAATGCCCCTGCTTATATACTTAACTTTCAACTATTCATTCGACGCCGCTTTCACACATACACCATACACCTTCGTCTTCCTTCTTCGTTACTACGATTTGGTTCCGTTCGGTGGCGCAGGTGATACATTGGGGTGACCTGAGGCACGTTTCGGGTTGTTGACGGTGGGAAGTGGTTAATTGCGGCAACCCGCGTGAGGTTTGTCTTCGTTTTGGGTTGTGTTATGGATGCCACGGATTGATGAATCTGTATACTCCATACGGATTGATTAACCCGTAGAAGTGAGTGGGATTGGTAATCCGTAAGTAAGATATGGATTACTTAATCCGTATGAAGCATACGGATCCTGTAATCCGTATGAAGCATACGGATCCTGTAATCCGTGAACTTCATACAGATTGAGTAATCTGTATCTTACTTACGTAAGACAATTACGGATTACTCAATTCGTATGAAGTTCACGGATTACAGGATCCATATGCTTCATACGGATTGAGTAATCTGTAATAGTCTTACGGATTGGTTAATCTGTAAGTAACCTACGGATTACTCAATCCGTATGAAGTTCAGAATTGAGGCATTTTAAATTAATGATGAAATTAATTGTGTTTTGTTGGTTATTTTACATATTTGAGTCCTTAGAAAATTTAATTAGATTAGATTATATAATTAGATATTTTTTATTGATGATAATATTGATTATTGGATCGAAGAAGCATTATATTTGGTTGATTAATTTGGTTATACATTACATCATAGATCCAATTGTGGTGCTTTGTGATTTTTTTATTGAATCATGTTTGAACTAGTTTACTCTAATAATATTTGGTGTGCTTGTAATGTTGGTTTTGGTATTGGTTATGATGCTTCCAATTGTTGGCTTTGGTACTGGTGTTGATGCTTCAAAATTGAATCCTGATGCACTAAATACAATATCATGTTAGTGTGTAGAAAGTGTTACAGTTCTTTGTTATAGGCCATTTAAGGGGCTTTGACATGATGGGGAAGTTCAGTTCTGTTATAGGTCATTTAAGGGGCTTAGAGGACGAGGCTAGAGTTAGAGATTTCTTACTTTGTCATTTATTGTGTATTTTGGTTGTGCCTTATTGCTGTTATGCTATTATACCACTTATGCTAACCTTTGGTAGTGGTGATCATGATTCCATCACTTAATTAGTTGTGGATTATTACTCTTATGCCATTATACCACGTATGATCTTATGATATTAACCACAGTTTTTTATCAGATTATGGCTAGAACACGAGGAGGACATCAAGCAGTAGGTGGAGATGTAGGTAGAAGATCTGGTAGAAGGAATAGCGTGAATGAAGAGGCAGCCCCCCAACGTCGTAGGCCTACGGCATCTGCCAAAAGACAAAGGCCACGGGTAGGTGTTGTTGATCCTCCGGTTTAGGATGGTGGTGTTGAGGAGCGGCGTGTTGAGGTTGATATCCCTGCCATGGAGGGTGGAGGTGATGAAATAGAATCTTATCCAGGTGGGCCGCAGGATTGTTCAGTTTTGACGAAGTACGCTAACCATGTGCCTCTTCGAGTGTGGGAAGGACAGGTAGTTGTTTTAATTTTTATTGAGTAATCTGGTTTGATTGATTAACTCTATGACTGACATTCAAGTAATTTGTTTGCAGGAACATGCTGAGTTGAAATTGGCGTCGCACGGAAGAAAAGTTAGTAAATTTGGGCGGCCTGCACTCGAGATAGAAGGACTGGTTGCTGCTAGCGGCTTAGCCCCGTTGATTTCATGCTCAGTCGAGACCGATGACAGGGGGTTGCTCTCGGCATTTGTAGAAAGGTGGCACTCCGAGACCAGCAGCTTCCATCTGCCTGTCGGGAGCTGACGATCACTCTGGATGATGTTTCATCGCTATTGCATATCCCCATTGAAGGAGATTTGTTATTGTACGAGACTGTTGATGTTGGACAAGGAGTTCGTTTGCTTGTTGACTTGCTTGAGGTATCCCCTGAAGAAGTCGGAGCGGAGATGGAGCATTGCCATGGGGCATATGTGCACTTGTCTTGAATGTCAACAGATGAGGTGGATTGTAGCAGCCAGAGCATACTTGCTTCATCTGGTTGGGTGCACACTCTTTGCCAACAAGAGTGCGACACACATTGGTGTGGTGTTTTTGGAGGCATTCCGCCATCTTGAAGACTTAGGACGATATGCTTGGGGTGCGACAGCATTGGTTCACATGTATGTTAATCTTAACTATGCATGTCAGCACCACGGTAAACATCTTACCGGTTATATCACGTTGTTGCAGGTAATGGTTTCCAGTGTTTTCTTACTAGAGTATAGGAATAAATTTGTTAAAATTTGTTCATGATATGTAATTAATGTTGTTCATTTTGGTGTAGACTTGGATCTATGAACATTTCCCATCCGTTGGAAATGTCACTACTGACCAGAGTTACCTGGAGACACAACCATGTGTGTGTCGATGGAAGACTGCCCAGGCATTACCGTGCAGCAGTTATCATAGGCGCCTAGACAGATTGGTTACGGAGGATGTATGTTGGACTCCCTATGGCGATCATCGTGTGCATAGAGAGTTCGACATCATTTCCCTATTCTCTGGTCATATTCAGTGCGGACCGAATGTTGTCAGGCTTTTACCGGAGAGAGTGCTTAGGCAGTTCGGATATGTGCAACCAATTCAGAAATCCAGTCGACAGAGTTGCCAAGCACAGAGGAGGTCGAAGAGGCATGGATACATTTCAGGGACCACGTAGTAGTCACTGGTGAACAGGTCACTCATCCCAGTCAGACGGTGGTTGGGTATATGGAGTGGTTTTTCCATGTGTCTCATCCATATATGAGTCCCTCTCAGATTGGTGATCCTGTTAGACACCCTCCGTCTGATCCACATGCTTTATCTGAGGAGCCAGCACCAGTTCCAGCTTCGTCTGAGGACCCTCGTCATGCTTTTGTATGAAACAACTATATCACAATTTGTACTCAATTGTTTTTATTGTGATGTTAATAACCTTTACTATTTAACGACTAATGTTTTTGACATTTGTTCAGACTAAGTGTCAAAGGCTAGCAAAAGGCTTGCAAGAGATGCTAGACCTGCGTATGGTTACTCGTGGTACTGATGCCTATGCCGCTACTAAGCGCCTACTACGTATAGCATGTTCTGTGACCGAAGAAGGATGTGTGTATTCGCAGCAAAGATGAACGAGGCAGAGGCACGAGTAGTGATGTTGCTGGACACATTTTATTTCTTTGTATTTAGGTAGAATATGACTTTGATGTGGTCACATGACATTTTGTTTTGTTACTCGTACTTCATGTAGACAACATTATTTTAGTTATTTCTTTTTTATCTAATATCTATTTCCACCTATTTTGTTAATATTTTAATCATTGTTTTTCTTAAATTTTGTTCAATTAATTAAGGTATACAGATTGGGTGATCCGTATGGATCATACGGATCTGTTAATCCGTGTGGTTCATACGGATCAGGCAATCCGTATGAGTCATACGGATTCGGTAATTCGTATGACTCATACGGCTCACCTAGTCTGTATAATCCATACGGATCACCCAATCCGTATACCTCAAACGCATTGGTTACTCTGTCCAGTTCATACCTACATAAAAATATATTGAGTTTAAACAATATGCTTGTCGACAAACAAAATTTAAATATAACCGAACATGGTATTCATGGTTAAACATGTCATTCAACAACATATCATAGCTAATAACATTGTCCACACTAATCTCCTAAGTTAACATATTTAGTACGCACACGCTTGAGCTGACTATATGCTTGCATTCTGTCTTGGTAAGGAAGTAACCATTGCTTTGCAACATTGTAACAATTTGATGACCATAACATCGCAGGTGGTGGAATAGGACATGCAGGTGTCAATGCAACCTGCAACAAGTATTAACAGTAGAGTTGGTTATCATTTATGGCAAAACTAGGCAAAGAACAGTATTGACAATCAAATACATGAACAAAATGGTTACCAATGACATGACCAATGCATAAAATGCGATGAACAGCGGCATCTGTAGGCGGTTGACTTCTCAATGGGAAAATGTCATACTTTGTTGGAGAGATAGAGAAACGAGAACGATGTTATACCTTGACGCAATGACGTATCCTAAATCGGTAATATCCATCCGCTTATCAATGGTTACCTGTCATTAACAAAAAGCACCTCTAAATATAAGTAAAATAAATATGCATTAAAAGTTCCCATAATTGAATTTTTGTTACCTTTGACAACCCATCAACAAGTAGGGACCGTTTCAATTGCTCAAATCTATCAAATCCACCAAACAAGGTTATATATTCATCAGACCATTCTGCAAGTTCTTTGAACAAATGATTGCGTACCAAAGGTCAGGATTCTTCACCATATCCTAGCAAGGCAGCAATTACACGAAATCCACAATTACCATCCGCTTTAACATTAGTGATGTCTATAATATAATTGTGCATAGAAGTATGAAATTGGTCCAGCATAGGCAGCTTCCTCTTGGTATGTCTGTCATTTTCTGAAGATGTACCAGATGGTTTTGGTGTGAAACAACTATTTTGCACATAATGTAATTCATCGACATACTCCCATTAAGATGGATCCCGCTTGGTTGATATGGCGTGTTGCGAAACTGACTTCTTTTGAGCACCTTTTGTTTTTACCTTTTCAGGAGGAGGACACGTTGAATTTTTGTCAGGAAATGCAATTTGTCTAAGTTTTGTCTTTAAAGTTACCTTCCCACAAATGTCAAGGTTGTCAAAGCGCTTAGATATGGCTTCCATCTCTTCAATTATGTCGACCTGACACTCATCTAAACCTTGATCTTCAAAACTTAACCTCTGTCAAAAAATATCAACAGTATCAATTGGTATGCTCCCAACAACATACTTAGCTAGCTCACGTGCACAAGGCAATCCATGTGTAGTTCTCATAACACATCCACAACGACTTTTGTTTTTGCCTGTATAATGGACTCGCTCATAATCTGCAGCTATTTGGTTCAATGCATACCTAGACACCATGTCAATTAGTCTTTTGTAGAGCATTACTTTAAACACATGGCCCACCACATGTGTGCTTCTCGACAAAGATCTCCTAATTTCAGTATGTTGCAAGGTCAACATGTTGTGCATTGCATCCCATACACTACAAAGATCGCCAAGACTATTCTGCAATAGTCTCTTCAATGTCGAATGGGCAGACTCAACCCTGCACTCAAATTAAAAATGTGAAAAAGGATCTCCCACATCAACAATAAGTCAACAACAAGTTCACAAAAGTTACAGATTTTCTAACCTGTTAGTGGTTGTGTTACCCAAATGCATGACTTGTTTTGTCCATGCTGTAACAAATTTTTCTTTGTGTGGATTCAACCATGTTTACTTCATGTAATCAACAAACGCTGGCCATGGTGAACACGCAACTTCAAACTTTGTAATACAATCAGCATATTTATTCTCATTAGCACAATCCATAACACTCCCCCAAGCTTCCATCACATACTCCCATGCGTTACTCTGTCGGATAAAAGTTTTACATTTTGTCTTCACATTTTTTTCAATGTGGAACCGACACAGTAAATTGGTACACATAGGGAACACAATTGTAACTGCACTCATCAATGCTAAATCTTTATCAATCACAATGACCTTTGGGAAAAATTCACTTTTCAAAAATATGCCTCTAAAACGTTCTAGGGCCCAAACAACATTGTCTACGCATTCAGCTTCTAACAAAGCAAATGCAGCTGCGAACGTCATCCCAGTAGGAGTGACACCAACAATATCAAGTAACGGGAGTCTATACCTGTTTGTTTTATATGCGTTGTCTATGAGGAAAACAACATGATATGCATTGGTCAACTTCACTGCATCTGGATGTGTCCAAAATAGGTCACGGATGACATTTTCATCCTTCACTCTATGCCAATGAATATACATGTCACGTTCCAGAAGCTTCATTAAATGTTGCAATTCAATATTACCTTCTCTGATACGTGTACGATATGTATATCTTGCATTCATTACTTGCTTCAAAGATGTACAATTATTGGGATTATGCTCTTTCAAAGTTAGTAGAATATTCTTAGGTTTCACCATCGACCTTGTCATATCATGCACAACAATCTTCTCATCCGCTGTCAGTCGACCAGCATATGGGTGTCTACATAATGACTCTGCCAAAGCATGATTATGTGTGCCACATAATAATTTCACCATCCACCCTTCACCTCCCAGCAATGGTTTGGCTCACAACTTAAACGGACAACCACATTTTTTAGTACTAGTCACTGTAGGTACCATGTTTTTGTTGAATGCTCTATACTTTTCACTCCTTTCACAACCAATTAAAACAAATGATGTTTTCCCTTCTTTCTAGTTGACGTGTCTAACCTCATTATCACAGCTACAAAACCATTCTCATATGCAACATTTCTAGCCCATTTTAAAACATCCTCACGAGAAGGGAACACCTACAAAAATCGATAAAAAATCTTTAACTTCCATAAATGATGTATTTAAAAATTTTCACCGATTTTCAAATAATATAAATACCTCAGATGTATTGAAGGCTACGGAACAATCAACTTTTTCAAACGCACTAGGTTCATCTCCAATATCTTTATTTATGTCTATTTCTTTAGACATAATACAGTCATACATCCAGTCATCGTCGTTCATGTTGACAAACTACAATAAATTTAAATAACTGACAAAACAAACACAATTATTATTAATGAAAATAATTTTTTGTATAATCAAAATAAATTTTCCATATTTTTTTGAATTTTTAAGGTATACGGATCAGTACATCCGTATAGTGCATACGGAACAGTAAATCCGTATAGTGATTACGAATCAGTAAATCCGTAAGGTTATTACGGATCAATCAATCCGTGTGAACCATACGGATTAATCAATCCGTAAGCACCTTACGGATCAGTGAATCCGTATGGTTCCTACAGATCAACAAAACTTATATAATCATACGGATTACGTAATCCGTATGGAATTTATGGATTACATAATCCGTAAATTACAAAAACTCAGCTTACCTTCGCCCACCACTGCTCCACCACCGTCTGTGACTCCGACTAACCCAAAAACGGCCACAGCCAATCGCTACTACTCACAATACAGTCAACCACTACCAAAATGAAACCTTGTTCATGGAACCGCAACATACTCCCTTCCCTTTGCACTCTGCACCTCAGCTTCCATTATAAACAACGAAGGGTAGTGTGGGCATTTAAAAAAAATTCTGGGTGTATTAGTCTTTATACTAGTGTATAAAGTTTTTCCGCAGGTACAAATGACAGGGAAAGAAAGGGCTTAATTTGGATTTCGAGTTCTGATCCTCTAAAGGCCCACTCCAGACAGAAGTTCATCAAGGACTCATAATGTTTTTGTTTAGGGCAAGTGTACACTTTTTTTGCATAATTAATTTTTTTTTATATTTTGTGAACTCAGTATATTTTCTTAAGACTGAACACTCTTAACAAACGTTTGTCGCATGCACACAAACTTGACGCACACCATCAAGGGATCTAGTTGAATTAGTTGAGTAAAAATATAAGAATTGTTGTAAATCATCTTACATTATCTTCTATTCTCATAAATAAATAAACAAATAATTTGAATCACACCATGTTAGTTTTGCATAATTAAATTGGCAGGTAACAGCTACCTCCAAGATTACTTATTAATAACAGTAAAAAATAGTAAGGAACTAACACTCAATAACAGTAAAAAAAAATTACTTATCAATACACCAGTGACATGCTTTAAATCAGAAAGAAACTGACACTCAAACAGAGGTCCATCAAGAGAATCACCTTCGGCTACACTATTCAACCGATTGAATCAACTTAAATTAGAAAAAAAAAATTATACATTTTATTCCTAGGAAGTATTATTGCAATTCAAACTTTAATGAAAAATTAATTAACAAAAAAATATTCAACTCAGTAATAAATATTATGTTAAAATCATTATTGTTCTCTTTTGAAAAAAAAATGTTTCATTTTACGAATTCACACTACGAAAACAGTAATACAGAGGTACTGTCCGTCAAAACCAGATATTTCTATATAATTGAGTAATATATTATTTTTACAAATATTCCTATTATTTTATGAGGAAAATACTAGATAAAAAAATACTCCTATTAATATCTTTGAAAGTTTAAATACATTTATTGCTTTCTTTATGGAGCATTAGTAACAAGATTTTGTACAAAGATTCCAGTTAAATCTTGTCCTAAATACCAGGCCACATTTCTTAATAAGTTATATATTGAATCATTTACTTATGTTTTACTGATATTTGTAAGCCATAGCTATTATTGATAGATTCCACCTTTGTGGAAGATGGCTGATTAACTAACTGTTAAGTAGGTATAATGTTAGCCAAATTATTAAAATAAATAAATCTTGAACACCATCGGTAGTTTGGTAAAAGGCCCTTCAATTATCAGTTATAAAAAAAAATGCTAGAAATAAAAGAATAAACTAGAATAGGGAAATGTTAAGATAGAATTCTGAACCGATATGATTCTCTTGTTCAAACATGTACTGATTATGGAGATTCTACATTTACAGAGGATATGTATTTTTACTCCATTCATTTAATGAGGCAGCATATTCAAAAACAACACTCTATTTTTCACTAAACATCTAAATATGCAATCTAATCCACCCTCAAGACCACCAATATTAACATTCAATGTCTCTAACACTGTTTGTGCCCTTTGAAATTCACCACTGGAATCACCGTTTTTCTCTCTTCTAAGGAGGAAGCACAGACCATTGTTGAGATCTGCAACCCCATTCGTGTTCTTCTGCTCTTTCTGGGAAGAAAACAAAACCGTTGGCTTCAACTTTGAGATCAAGGAGGACCCTTTTGTTCAAAATGTTGGCATAGACAGAAATACTAATAGAGAATGTAATATAGAGATGGTGATGGTGCTTGCTTCTTTTATAACTCTAGCCAAAAACGCTAGCTGTTGATCTTGATCCAATAAAGAAAAGTAATGAACCTTATTCTTCATTCTCTTTAGTTGTCCAAGTTGTTTAGCGATTGCCTTCTTCTTAAAGCTTTCATAAGCAGAAATGCTGCTTTCAATGTTTGAATATCCCTTTCTTCTACGCACGGCTGAGTGAAGGGTTTGCATGTGTTCCTTAAGAACCAACAACAAATCCCTTGCAGACTCACATGTGTCTAGCAATTTGACTGAGCCACATAATGCTTCTTCTACTAGTTTCCCATCTTGGTAGCGCAGTTGGGATTGTGGAGAATGGAAAAGTTCCTCCATGCAGTTGTACAACTCAGCAAGCACAACTAAGTCACTCTGGATTGTCTCAGCTTCAAAACAAGTAGTGCTTGAGAAAGGTTGAGAATGATGAGGTTTGAGGTGGTTTAGAAGTGCTTCAACTCTCTGAGAAACGGGGTGTACTCTAGTAGGAAAATTAATGGATCTTACTGGTTGGTGTGAACATGGTAATTTGGAAATGGTTTCCATCTTTTATTTGTTGGTTTTGCCAGAATAGTGTTTTTTTTAGCTAACACAAGGATGCTTGATTGCTTGACTCAACTAGTTTTTGTTGAATCTATTTATAGGAACATGGTCTATTTATAGGAACATGGTTTGGAGAACCTAAACATGGTACCATGTTAATGAACGTGGACTATTTGGGTATGTGATGTGTTCATGTGATGGCAATGTGGGTCATCCTAAGTTTCATATGACTTTGGACCTGTTTGGATAAGCTTCTCTAGAAGTACTTCTAGAAGAAGAAAATAAGAGCAAAAAGATGAGATGAACTTCTCCATAAGTAAAAATAAGTTCTCTATTAGCTAATTTGTAGAAGTTCACCAATGTAGCTTCTGTAAAAGATGAGATGACATCTACAAATTAGCTAATAGAGAGTTTATTTTTACTTATGCAAAACCTCATTTCATTTTTTTCTCCTTATTTTTCTCTTCTAGAAGTGTTTCTAGAGAAGCTAACATCCAAACAAGCCCAAAACATTTTGGGTCAGCAATTCGACAGCTATAGGGATTTTTTTAATCTCATGGCCATGAGATGAGCAACTTAGTACTTTGAGAGAACTGTGGTAAACATAATGAGAACCTAAACGGAAATTGCTGGTGTGTGCTCCCCTTTTAGACATCAATAATTTCATCTTCTTCAACAATTATTCAATAATATAAGATATTTCCTGATTATCGTGTGTATTATTGAACTATTGTATTCTACTGTCAGCTTAGCTTGTCAATTCATGTCCTAATTCAAAAGATAAGTAGTGGATAGATTTAAATAATCCTGCCTAGTGGCTAGCTCAATGAAGTGGTTTGTGGCCTATAGTTTCCACCACAGGCCTGGAATCTAGGTTTTTGTACGGACATAGAGCAATGTTTTGTGCACATTGCCATAATTTTTTTTTTTTCGATCGGGGCTATAGGTGTTGTGATATGCAAGTGCATTTACTGTTACGGGGAGACAAAAGAGGGCAATCATCAACGATGACATTTCTTCTACCTTTGAAATTGATGTGTCAGCATAATGAAAACATGACAGCATATATAATTTCGGGTAGTTTGGTTTGGTGGGTGGTTATATCAAGAATAGCCCAGAGAGAAAGGGCACGTATAGGAATCACTAATCACACGTTGATTGGATAAGAGAGAAGTTGATTCTCTTTGTTGGGTTCTTCTGATATTATTTGCAGCTTAAACAACATTATGTTTCAAGAGTAATGTATCTAAGAATCATATTCTCTGGCAGATCGTTGAACTAGTTTAGGATTAAGGATTTTACTGATAGTTAAACTTACACCTCTTTTCCATCAAAATGTTGAATTAAATATTAATTTGCTCGTGTCACGTACTTACAATACAACTGTTTTAGTTAGTGAAAGTATTATTTTACTTCCTTTAATATATATTTATTTAGATTTTTTAGACTTTTAATTTAATAAAACTTAACATATCTTTGTGTAGTAAGTACAGGAAATCTTAAACATTACCAAATGTGCCGTTAATGTTATTCCTTGTATATATTCACATAACATTCTAATTAATATTTTGCTTTTCATATGTCTTAAATGTGTGTAGAACTACACTAGATAAGTAAAAATAAAAGTGATCGGTAAAACTTTGTTTAAAACTATAAAGAAAAAAAAAAGGTAGTATACATATTTCAAGGGACTAGAATGATATTTTTTTTAATCAAGGGTGCACGTTATGCTTGTCAGCATTGACGAGAGATTACCATATTCACTAATCAACATGTCAGAACTGATGAGCTTTCTTTATTAGCCAATGAAAAGATGTCGTATTCTATGTCTATACTTCGTTCGTGAGCAATAATATTTTGTTATTGCTCTGTAATCTGTTCCCTCTAATGTAATGCTGTTTTTCAGAAGGCGTGACGTTGCTCAATTCAAAAGGGTTAAATTGGAAACACCAGTGTCGTCATTTCAATATTAATATCAATTTAATGCTTGCTACTTCAGATCGATACAAAGACTAGCACTAGCAGTGAATGATTTAGCTAGTTGGCCATGTAATGCATCATAATAGGCTTTTGAGTGTGTTTCCTATTTTTCTTCTATCTATTGCACTGCATGTGTCTATTCTATATCTTTTTGGAAGAAATAATGGTGCTTTTATAATCCAACATATACTTATTTCTCGAGTGATAGAAAGAAAAATAAATTATAATAATAAAAAAGAGAGAAAAATATAAAGAGAAATAAGTGTAGAGAAATACGACAGGATTCGGTGCAGTCATTGCGGAGACTGCATGAAATCTCCACCGTTAAAAATAATATATAAATTAAATAATTCAAAGAAAAAAAAAAACTAGTCCTTTGGATTGTGAAAGCAATCTGGATTCAAATCAAAGAGATAGAGATAATTTTGAAATGTATAAGTATTTTTGTTCATTTTCTAAAGGTACTTTCTATTTTCAATTACCGAACATCTTAAAATGGATAAAAATACAATGTGAGTGTGACATCAATAATAAATTGTTTCCGTCAGAATATCTAAGCAATACAAAAGAATTTTGACGTTTAAAGCATATTTAATACGAAGAATACAGTGTAAGTTTCATTACTTTCATGGTTGCACATCAACAATTTAGAGAGAGAGAGAGAGAGAGAGAGAGAGAGGAATGACAATATTCATGGTGGAATCGCTGTACACCTTTCTGTACTAGCCAAGTAATCAAAATAAAAACAGCTGAATAGCATGTTTTCAGCAACATTAGTTCCATTTTTTTATAAAGTGGGCATAAAAATCTTATGGAATAAAGGGTGATGCACAAAATTGGAAATGTATTAAAATTAAAATAAGATAAATATCAACTAATTACTTAATGACACATCACAGTTACTTTTCCCACTTTTTCATTTTTTTTTTAACGAACAATAATTCAATCTTGCAAATGGAATCAAGCTATACAAAACAAGACTATATATATTATGTAGAACCAAAATACAGACAAACTGCAATTACAAAGATATTGATATATTTATCCCTCAAAAATTACGTAGACCTAAACTTTTCTTTTATTCATATTTATCCTCCCCATCTATTTCCCTAAGAATAAGCATAATCATAAAATTATTAAACTAGAAAGAATAACAAGAATTGTCATCGCATTTATGCATGTAGTCAGGCTTCAAGAATGACTATTGACTTTGAGTATAAAAAAGAATGACTATTGACTGGTTCTTAGACTCAATTCTGGTGTTCAAAGCACACCACTGAGTGGTGAAGAAGTCCATTTTAATGTGCATACTCGATATGACAATAAATCTGCACACCTTTAGGTTTGCATGTGATATAACCACCCCTCATTGGTCAATGATCATCCAATGTATGCCCCCCTGACTTACATGTGACTTTATTTGTATGAATTAATCATATTCTAAACAATCAAACCTATAACTTTAAACATCATTATCATTTTATTCACTATTCAATATACTAGCTAGTCACTTCTGCCGTCCTTATTTTATGTTTAGTATTTTATACTATGATGCACATTTGGTCAGCCACCCCTTCATTAAAACTCGTGTGATCAGATCTGATGAATTAAGAGATAGAAATTTAAATCTTAGTACTTATCAATCTCAGGAGAAAATATAATAGTTTACATCCATTGACCATAAAGATTTATGACAAGAACTTTGATCAAATGATCTCAAGTTTAATTAATTCTTAAATACATTTTGTTTTTAATACAACTTAAATTTTGCAAAACCATTAACAAAGTGAATATTATATCATTACAAATAATGTCATTAGTGTACATACAATCATCATGATACAACTTTTCGGCCTTCTAGTGTACACTCGCTCTTACATTAAAATGGAAAATTTGAATAAATATGAAAAAGTTCAACATGGAAATGGCAGAGAGAAGGGATTGTTTGGGAACAATCTCAACTTGATTCGTTATCAGTCTCAGTTCCTGCAAGAGATGAAAGGGCAAGACAACTTGGATACTTGAAGGGGAGGGTTGTCAAAGGCTTATCATCAGACAATCCCTGGCAGGCCAAACCAAATGTGTATCCCAATGCTAGAGCAACAGGAACAGCAACAGCATTTCCAACTTGCATGTACCTGTATTATAGATAGAAGAATAGAACCATTGAGGGCCAAAAAGGGAAAATAATTTAGTATAGGACTTGAAGTTATAACTTGTGGTAAGGAAGGTGATAGTAAAAGAGAGATAAAGAGTATTGAATGATTTCCCTGATAAACTAGAACAAATTAACTTGTGGATTCTGAACCCAGCTAAACATACCTCTCTTTGACAGGCCCACAAAGTTTATAGCAATCAGGAAATCCTTGTAGTCTCGCATTCTCTCTAATGGTAAGTACTCGGTTTTGTCTAGGGTGGAGAATGGCCTGACAATAAAATAGCATTTTGATTGAGACAATGCATTATGATACATGCAGAAAAACACAACCAAGAGACAACTACTACTACCATAACAAGTCCAAACGACTAAGATGGCAACATGAGTTTAATTAAAAAAATGAATGCATGAAAAATCATTTTGTAGATAACAATATAACATTACTTGAAATGTAACAGCAATAATTAAAAGAGTTTATACTGAGATATTTGCATGAGTACCATTGTTTACCAAATCAAATAATGTACAATGTGAAAATAATAACCTGGTTGTGAGGCTCGGCCCTTGTCACCACTGTTGGCACAATTTCATCCCACCACAACCGACCAAATGGCCTGTGTTTTTCCCCAGTAAGTTACATCAGGAATTTTGATAACAAACGACCAAAAACATAACAGAAATCACGTGATATGCATATACTTACTTAGTAGAGGTCCCTCGGACAAATGTCATTGCATAATCAGGAACCTATGCATGACCATAAAATAAAATAAATTAGAGATAAATTTTGACACTCAACAAAGGACTTGTATGAAAATAATGTCCCTAAGAAAAGGTGACAAAAGACTAGTACCAAAGGCTTTCCAGAGTCTAGCATCACTCTTTCAACCGATGGATCCCATTCAACTTTGTTGCCATTCACAAGTACTCCAGGTAGATCTCTGAAGTTTGCACCCTAGAAAAGGAAGCAAGCACCATCTAAATTTAGAATAGAGTAAAATAAATTTTCTGACAGCACATAAGGTCAAGTTATGGAACCTTCTTCTGGGGAATCTGGCAAACTCTGTCATAATCATCTTTGTTCAATTGAAGAGGACGATGATCATACAGTATTCTACGTGGTGTGCTTTGAGCAGTAGCCATGCTACCCACCATCTCTTCAAAACAGAGAACGTATAATGTCAATATCCATTTTGTACTGTAGTATTATGCACTTGATGCATGGGAATAAAGCAATGTGAATATTATTACCCCATCAAACTACAGTCAACCACCAAAACAAAATTCTAGACATAGCAAAAGCAAAGTAGAGCATGTCAAAATATTCAACTATGTTTTAAAGAAGCTCATAGATATTTAGTTTCACACACAAGCAAAGGCAAAGACCTTGATGCAAAGTATAAACAACATAAGCATGCTTTAAAAGACAAAAGCCAACCGTTTTTCTTCAATCTAATATATTTTTGAAACTCAGTTCGAGCAGGAGCTCCATAGTTCCTTTCATCCTGGTTCTCATCATTTGTAACCTAATTGATGGAAAATTATAAATAAAAATAAAAAATAGGTAAGAAACGGGATCAAAATCAAAATTTCATATCAAGCCAACAAACTTAATAAACAAATTCAGAGCCAAAGAAACATACAGGTGGGAGATCTGATATTGCATCATCAAGTAAAAGAGCACCAGCCAGCTGACAGGTATCCTTTTTATCATAAGCTACTGTAATTTCCTGCATTATGACAAGAACAATCAGATCCCGGTGATTAAAATCAAAGACAATGCTTTTTGAGGAAAATGGAGAAAAATTGTCTTAATCTATTAGTCCTTACTTCAAACTCAGTGGGAACGAAACCTCTTGACACCACCTCATGCGTTGGTAACGGATATGGAGGCAATTTCTATCCAACAAAAAAAAAAAGTAAAGTCATTTACCTTCCCACTTACAACATTAGCGTTATCCCACCAAAAGAATAGAATTTGCATGCATAAATAGCCTTACCTCAGTAGGACGAGCTCCCCAAAGGAAAACACGCATACGAAATTGTGGAAGGCCATAAGACCCTGCTGCCATCATGCCCATTCTTGCTTGATAATTCATAGCTACAAGACGGCCTATGGCATAACGCCCCAGATAACCACCAGAAAACTTCAAAATATCAACAACATTCTCCATGAGGACATATTTTGGCTTCAAAAAATCAATAATATCCATGTAAACAAGCAACTGCTTATTCTTTGTATCCTCTAATGGAGCTGCTGCGTTCCTGAAGCGGTTGAAACCACTTACTCCTTGACACGGGGGTCCACCGCAAATAAAGTTAGCATCACCCTGCACAAGCGTTAAGTAAAGTGTTACAAAATCAATTGACAAACCACTCCAAGTGTAACCGGTACTAGCGTGTAAGAAAGGAATTTAAGTTTATCCTAGAAAGGAGAGACTCACAGGAAGAGGCAATAATCTTTTCTTGTAGCCTTTTGTCACAAAATCTTTCATAACTTCCTTGCAATCACTGGCACAAATATAATCAGAGTCAGAATTTTGCAGAGATTTAGCGTAAAGTTTACATAACAGACAAAAATTTCACAAAGCAAAGCTGAAGACAACAATAATATTGATGACAAGGGGTTTACCTCAATCCGTCTATTGGCTCCCATGTGTCGTAACTGGAATCATAACCCAGCCAACGCACCTGAGTGATTTAACAGTAGAAATCAGAATTGATCATTAACTGAAACTTCATTACACAGGAAGAAAAAAAATAAGAGGCTAAATTAACGCTTGGAAATCGAATAAAATCAAATCCAATTAAGCAGGGACATGCTGACAAAACCTAAAGTTACCTTCTTTGACAAACATTTGTTTTGAGTTTACTGCTAAAGGTGTTCTTGGTACCTCAGCACATAAGATAAGGAAGCCAATTAAAGTATCAAAGTTCAAGCACTTCATGAACTTAATTGGTAGAATAGTTATTTCAAATAGTACTTCGTTATTTATGATTTTAAAATGAGTACAAGACTACAAGTTATTTAGCGTTTTTAACCTTAACATCAAACTATATTTTATTTTCATTAAACATTTCGTCATACCCATGTCCTAGATTTGTAAAAATAGTTATCTACATATCTTATCAGATCAAATACATTAATTATAGTCATATTTATGCAACACATGTTGCGCCATTTTAAGAACTGCTATCTACATTAATACAGACATAATCCTCTTGGCATGCCTTGATGAAATTAAAAATTTAAATCACCAAATAACTACCATTCAAGATATGAAAAAACCAAACCATAAAATTTAAGATGATTGCGTTGGATGGTACGTGCGTGTTGTGTCATAACCTAAATTGATACTCATTCATACATGCATTTTTTTCCCCAAAAATTAGACACCTATTAAATTTTAAAGAAAACATAGGACAAGCAAAGAACTGTAACGTGAATAAGTCAATCCTAATAACATTAACAACATTAAACTAAATATGCAAACCAATTAATGTATTATGCAAGCTTGAAGGCAACATACTTTAAAATATAGTCCTGGTTTTTTGACGTCGTTTGGATCACCATAGCACACAGCAAGCAATTTTTCTACTTCAAATTCCTCTAAGTCAGATTGATTTTCTGACTCTTCTTTTTGCACAGCTTCATTCTCATCTTCATCCATGTCTGGATCGGAATCGGACCGTTCTGATCCTAATAATGCAAACACTTCACAAAGCTTGGCCCAAGCTTTTATTAGGCTTAAGAAGTCTTCAGCTGGTTCATTTCTAACCTGATTGTTATTTTTAGGAAGCAATATCAGTAGAAGATACAATAACAAGTATCAATATCAATTACATGTTAACAAAACCTTACTTGAGTCTCAGGGTGGTTCAGCTTCAAACTTTTGCATGCATGCGCATTAATATCCACAGCCCACCTCTTTGAAATAATAAAAAAACAATCATTATAAATTGTTCAAAATATCAGCTAAAAACCAAAATGCTCAAAAAGAACAGCTCTACATACTGTGACAAGTTTTATTCCAGCCAAGGATGCACCCAAACAAAGCCCTGTGGACATGGCTCCACAACCAGAGTACAAGTCTAGCAAAGTCCACTGCGAGGAACCGGAACTATTATTTTGTGTAGTCTTTCCCTTTGCTTGATTACCATTATTAACGCAACTAATGGATCCAGATTCACTAGAAATTGTGGAAGATGCATCACTCTCGGTTTTAACTGTTTCTGGATTATCAGAGGAAAACACATCAAATGACAAAACTCAGCAAAGTACGGTGCAAAAAACAAAAGAGACCATTCATTAGTCATCTAGTAATTTCTTATAAAAACCACATCATTCTTACCATTGACTAGGTTGGAGAAGGTTAGATATGGCACAGTGTACTTCATGTCATAATAGTAATCACAAGAGGGCAATTTTCCCTTCTTTGAAGTCAAATCTACCTGTAGTATACAAATTTCAAACACTTTTAACCACATAATAAATTTACAGGACATGTTTTGGTAAACAGCATAATTTTGATTTAATTTTATTCTTTTGAAAGACAAAAGGGAAATAAATTCTTTAAGAAAAAGTGACTATCCTTCAACACAAGATGAGTTAAAAGAAGCCACCTGCATGAGTACAAAACCATAGCATTAGTAAACAGCTTAGTTAACTATTTATTCAATAAATTCTTATCAAGATTATAACTCATTCACTTGCTTGACTATAAAGCTTGTTGAAATGAGCTCAAGAGAGCTCATCTTGACTAGATTTTCCAAGAAAATTATTAAAATAAGCAAGATCTAGAAGTTATATAAAAGGATAGTTATAAGGTTGACTTAGTGGTTGGAAAGGGGGCTTGAGGGTTGAAAGAAAAAAGGAGGGACAGGTTGTGGGTTGGAAACACCCCCCCCCCCCCCCCCCCCAACAAACAAACAAACAAAAAACAAACATTGGCAAATCAAAATAATATATATATATATATATATATATGGATTCCAAAAGCTTAAATAATCCTTAAATAAATTAATACATTAGCAAGCATTTGCACAAAACAAAGTGACTATTTAGCACTTACACTTGGGTTTTTTTTGAAAATTTTGACTTTTGAAATAATACAGTCAAGGGGGTTTACATCCTTCACATCAGATATAAAAACCCGCTTCTTGTCAACAAGATCACCGTGATTTTTTATCACCTGCACTCATTCAAAACCCAAAAAAAAAAAATGAAATAGTTAGAAGATACTTGAAAATTATTAAAAAACAAAAGACAAGTCATTGAAAAAGTGAGACTCACAGTGTCTTCAGCCCTGTAGAACCACTGAGCCGTAAAACATTGTTCGTTATCAACAGTCTCAAACATCTCAAAGATTCGTGCAATATAATCTGGTTTACCGTCTTCGGCCTGAAACCATTCAACAAGAATGTTAATTTTTTTCAACATGTTCTGATTTTACCAAAGTATAAAATTCCAAAGCAAAAAGATCCAATACCTTAACATAAGCATCGTCGTAGAGGTTATAAACAACTCCATCTACTTTAGCTTGACGATAATGACACCGTGCCAGCATAACCTCACTGTTTTCACTCGTAACCCTACACAGTCACATACATACCAGTGTTAAAGTTGTAACTAACGTGAAATAGACAATAGACAAATATAAAATAAAATAAAAGACTCACTCTTCTGAGCTTCTAGCTGAAGCTTTCTTTTTCCCCTGATTATTCATATATATACAAGAAAAACAAAATGAGCAAAAATGGAGAGAATAATAAATAAATAAAAAAGAAGCCATTTTGAACGAAGGAGGGTTGAGAAGAAAAAAGAAGACCTCGGAGGGGTATCGGACGGGCCATTTGGCGCGGGCCTCGGCAGGCGGAATGGGCTTTCCGACGAAGCAGGCGTCGGGGTTAGGAGCAGAGTGCTTGGCCTTCTTGAGTTGGGAGGGAAGCAGCGATACGGTGTCGTTTTGTGCATCATCGGTGGCGTCTGATGCGCTGCGTTTTTTGGCCATGGTAGCGTATCGCTGCTTCCAGTGACGGATAGAGGGAAATGATGAAACGACAGGCGGAGAAGAGATGCAGACAAAAAGTGAGTGAGTGAAAGAAAAGGGGGGATTTTTAAAATGGCCGCACGCGCGGGAACATGAATTCCAGTGACGGGGAAGGTCAAATTTTTCAGCAATAGTTTTGAGTCTACACGTACGTGTTTTTAATTTTGAAACATAAAAAATTTAAATTTTAATCTCTAAAAGTAAAAAAAAAAAAAGATAAATTTATTAATATTACCCTTGTAATTTTGTAACATTTAATGAAAGAGTGTATTTGATATATTCAAAAATGAATTTTTTAACATTTTATACATTCAAGAAGAAAATGATTATTTATCAAAAATAAAATTTAATTTTTATCTTCTCTCCTCTTTTAATAATCATAAAATTACAATAAACATTTAAAAATTTAGGAAAAAAGGCATAAGTTAGAACAAACATAATCTATGTGTTACTCTCAAATTTCTATTGTAATAACATTATATAGTAATAAAATAAAGTTGAGTATATTTTTTTTGTAGAATTAGCTTAATGACTATGCATTTTTATTTGTTTGAGTATCATATTTTGAATAAAGTACTATCACATTAGAAAATTTAAAGCAAAAATATGAGACAGTACCTTATCCAAAATATGAAATTCAAACAAATAAAAATACAAATTCATTAAGTTAATCCTTACAAAAAAATAAAACTCAACTTGATTTTATTATTGCCTAATGTTGTCATGATAAAAAAATTAAGAGCAACACACATATTATGTTTATTAATGAATATTATGTTTATTATTATGTTTATTCTGACTTATACTTGTATTCCTATTTTTTTAAGTATTTATTATATTATTATGCTTGTAACGATTAAAAACAACGGAGAAAATGAAGATTAAATTATATTTTGGGTGTCACTAACAAATTCGCCCTTGAATGTGTAAAGCGTTGCCAAATTCGTACCTGAATGTACCACATAGACTTTTTCATTAATGGTAACGGATGGAAGTCAACGGATGAATGAATTTGTCGCACTTTTTTTCATTTTCGGAGACAAAAATTTGAATTTTCATTTTTCGGGGAAAAATTTATCAGCGTTTTACATATTCAGGAACAAAAATGATTATTTATCCAAAATTGAATAAAAATAGAGAGAAAATCTATGTAAGGTAAAAATAAATTCCATTCTACTTATTTATTTGATTTTTTTTTAATTTATATTTATGTTATGTTCAGATGAGATGAGTATATAAATAAATTCTTTGTATTGGGTAAACAAAAATCAATTATCTATTTATACAATGAAATCTCACCCTTTTATTTTTTTATTTATTTGTGTTGGGAAGGAAGAAAATAAAAAATAAAGAAAACACTAATATCCATGTATTTTTGTCAGATTACTTAGAAAAAAGGTGAAATGAAGACAGAAATAAAATTTGAATTTGATAAATAAAATTTTATTTTTATTTTACTAAAAAAAATATTCTCTCAACTTTTTCGGATTTTAATTTTTAGGTTTTCAAATTTTTCTATATATATTAGTTTTTCATTAATTTTTTTCAGTATTTTTAATCCCTCAAAATTCTTTTACTAATTTTTAATCCCTCATTTAATATTATTGTTCAAAATTAATCACAAATATAAAATAAATGACAAACTAAAAATGAACAAAATAAGAATTAGTTTTTAACAATAAAATAAACCAAAAACTAAAAATGTACAATTTTGTTTTAGAGAAACTAAGAATGTTCGAGTGAAAATTAATTGAAGACTCAAAATTGACAAACTAAAAATGAACAAAATAAGAATTAGTTTTTAACAATAAAATAAACCAAAAACTAAAAATGTACAATTTTGTTTTAGAGAAACTAAGAATGTTGAGTGAAAATTAATTGAAGACTCAAAATTGTATAAAAAAAAACTTAAAAAATAAAAATTACAATTTGAAAAAGTTGAAAAATTAAAAACTTAATTCACTCAAATTCATTATACCAAATTAATAAATAAAACATTTGCATACTTACAAAAATTCAAAATATTCAACAAAACACTCTCGCATATAGGTATGACAGCGGGATTCAAATTTGTGGATACCTGAATCCGTTCCGATTTTAATGGGAAAAAAGAGAGTTTATCGAAAATCTAATAAGAGAGGACATTAATATGATTTAAAGCAGTTTTCCATTTTCTTGAGTGCTTTGAGCCTTTTTGTGATGTCTTTCCTTGCCTTCTTCCTGAAACAAATGTAGGCACAAATCTGGCTATTAACACTTGAATCCACACCCTTTCTGCGCAGACCTGATTGAAGGTCTAGCACATGTTCCTTCATCAATGACAACAATTCTCTTGCTGATCCACACATGTCAAGCAAACAAACTGACATGTCAAGTGGCTTCTCTACATGCTTTCCATCACGGCGTAGAAGAGCTTGTTGAGTAGTGGACAACCAACAACTTCCTCCACAAAATTATACAACTCTGCGAACCCTGTTAGCCCTGCTTTGATGCCCTCAGTTTGTGAATGTGATGAGGCTAATTCCCATGTCTTCAGCCTCTTCAGCTCTTTTTCAATCTCGGATAATGAAGGATGTAGCCTACAAGGCAAGCTAATGGGTCTAGCATGATAGTGCAATTCCTTGGCTGTGTGTGAGCCAGCCATTTTTTTTCTGTGTTGCCAATTGTTCTGAATACTGAAATGAATTGCTTAGGCTTGGAATAAAACATATAGAGAGAGAGTATAAACATAGAATGAGACCACCTTGGACCCTCTATGCCAAGTAATATGTTGTGTTCATGTAGTACAAGTAAGTATAATGAAGATATTATTATCATTTCAGCCAACAATTTTCAGTACCAAATGTTCTTTCTTTAGTCTCTTGGTCATTTCAGTGGCAACATATGGTGTATAACAAATTGTTTAGGTGCCTATATGTGCAGACACGTACTAATTGGTAAAACAGCATTCGTTCTTGTCTCCCCAATGATTAGCAGTGGGATCTCCTCGAAAGATTCAATTGAACCAGTGGCGTTTGTTCATGAAATACACAACCTGGCAGTGCATGATTGTCTTATTTTTAATGATGATAAAATATAACCGTGTACATGAAAGATTAGAAATTGTAAAACGAAAATGACAAACAAAGCAGGATCTAGCACGAAATATAGACTGAGAATCTAGGTTTTGGTATGAGGAGGTATAGGGTTATAACGTCAAACTTCAATAATGCAAATACATTTTTCGTGTTTTGAGTATTTAATAATTCTTAACTTGTATTCCATGTGCTGGAAGATTCCAGACAAATTATGTCCGTATCCCTATAGAATTAGAAGGTACGTACAACAAAATATCATGGTCAAGCAATAGAGTAGCATTGTCATCACTTAAAATTTCTTGTAATAATTTTTTTAATGAGGTATCAACCATAGGGGGAAATGTGAGATAAAATATGTGGTGTACTATTCATGGTAGGAATAGGATAGAGGCTTTAGATTATTGCCAGTACTGAATAACATTAAATTGTCAATGTTGCAGCATACTCCTATGCTCATCACACTTAAATTAACAGGAATTTCCAGTTCTATCTGCTCCAATTATTAGTTTATAATTTTTATCTTAAGAAAAGTAGTGTCATAGATAATTCGGCTATCTTTAAGATCAGTCTCTCCAATTCAACATCTCAAAATAGAAAAAGGGTAGAAAATGAAAATGAGATTGCTTCTTTAACAATTCTAATTCCTCCTGAAATTTTACATTAGCATTTTCTCTCTAAATCTGAATGGAATTGTTCCAATGAAAGACAATTTAGAAATAATCTTATTTTTTATTAAAGATTAAGAAAATTAATTGACATTAATCAATATTTTAATTAATGTAAAATTAGTTATTTTTGCTTATATATAAGTCTAGATGGAGGATTAAGCATTTCAGCTTTTAAGACTATAGCACTCTTATTCTTATTCCTGGATTTATAACTTTGGCAATTATAAGCAAGGAAGGAGTCCAACTTATTGACCAAAGGACTTTTGGTTAATGCAATCCAAGTTGGTACCATATGTGAGCCTAAAAATGTCACAATACTTTTTATAAAACTCAATCCTGTCATTTGAGTCTGGAGAAGCACCATTCCCACATTCTTTCCCACCATTGATGATGTTGGTGATCACACCATAACCTGGGGCTCTATTAGCTGCCATGTCGGCAGAAGATGGGATCCACCTATTGGTGATCACGTCGTGGCATGAGGGCTTATTGGCTTGTGGTGTCATCCAAAACCATATAGCTGTCTTGAATGATACCACTGGGTCTTGGGCTACCAAGTCTGGATTTTTTATCAAGTCCAAATGTATGCCTTTTCCAGCTAGATCATAGTTGTAGTTGCTATTTGTCAAAGTAAATAATAACAAAAAAAATCAATAACAACATCATCGAGTCAACTAATAACATGATGACAAAAACAAATGGCATAGTTGTAGTTGCTATTTATAATATTTTTTATTACATTACAAATGATTAATTGTTTGAAAAATATTACATTTAAGAGAGATTGTTGTAAATGTTAAAAAAAATAAGATATTTATGTAATTTTACAAAACCTAAAGATTAGCGTAATTTATTCAATAAAAAAAATTTCAGATGTTATAAAATATTAAAATTATTCTTACAATTAATGCATCAAAAAAGTTAGTTGAGTGTCCATATGTCTGTTTATGAAAAATGTTAAACCACATTTTGGTCATGACTTTAGTAGGATTTTTTGCACCATTTTGACTATTATTTGCACTATAGTTAATTGATTTTGTCTAATTGAGTGCTAATTTGTTGTAGGGCCAGGAGAATCCCAAAACGGCATAAAAGGGCAGAACAGAGTCATGAATTCGTCCCATGACAAGAAGCAACATCGTACTTCATTATGAACAGTCGTGCATAACTGAAGCCCCTACATCCTAATCTTATTGACAGGAAAAGCATATAAACTTAGCATAAAGTTATTGTTATCAACTAAATCATTCACTTTTTTTAATCTTAATGAATCAGTTAATTAAATCTTATAAATAAGGACATAAATAGTATTTGGGAATCAACACAGTTCTAGGGTACTGTGTGATATCGAGATTTAGGTCTAATATTACTACTATATAAGTACGTTTGTCCTTAAGTGATATTTTACATATCAAAGAACAAATTTTAAATAAAATTATTACTAACCATTGTTAATAGGAGTATAAAGAATTGAATCAACCATATGGTGGTTGTAATAGTGGGACAACAATTAATCAATGATAGCAATATTAATGATAATGGTGATAATATATTGTTGGAGTTTTTATTTTTTTTAAGAGATAAAAGAATTAAATTATTTATTTTTACAACTAAAAATAAATTATATTTAAAAAAGAAATAACTGTGACAACAATTTTTTATTTTAAAATCAAATTAATTTTTAAAATTAAATTAAAAAGTGATTCAAACTCTATTGTAATCAAACATATTTTATTTTTAAAAATTAAAAAGTAACAACTTACTACCACTCAAAATAGGCCTAAAGTTTTCCAAGTTTTGATGTGAGGGATAGCTGTGTACTTACTGGGTCAGCTGAATGGGTCCTCGACCATAGTATGATTTGCCTGAGGCACATGGTGCCTTGCTAGTATCACAGTAATTATTGGATTTATCTCTTTCCGTCACAAAGCAATAACCCCAAGCATATGGCCCGTCTGGGGCACTAGGCCATCCTCCTCCTCCTATGATGCACAAATAACATCAAACACATGTTATTAATTATAAGTTATAACGTGAGACATCAAGGACAATCAATAATCCAATAAATGTTAATCAGTATCTTAAAGATAAGAAATTTGAAATAAAAATATTTGTTGGGAGACAAAAAATTATAGTGATATTTTTATATTCTCTTATGATTTATAAAATAAATATTTTCTCCTTTTTAAGTGATTAATATAACCTGTGGTCTCGTGAGAGGTTTGGGCTAGGAAAGCTGCAACCTCCCTCTTTGTAGTGCCAAACCCATCAAAGGTTCTGGCAGCAGTGACAAAAGCATTGTAGGTGTAGAATCCGTTCCCCTCACAACGTTGATCGTTTCTGTGTTTCAGCAATTGCTCAAATTGGGAAGCACTGATGATGCTGCTAACATCATCTGCAGCAACACTAGGGAACTCTGATGAGGTTAGCAGCAGAATATAAACTAAGATAAAGGCCAAGATAGTGTCTAATTTCATATTTTACGTTATGACTGAATGTGTGTGCAGTGTGCAGTGTGCTTGTATTGTAGGTGAAACTAACAAGGTACTAGTATATATATATAGTGACAATTACTGGTGCTCTCTTTCGTAACATCATATTGAAAAAAATATCTAGCGGTGGATTTGATTAATTAGTTGCTGGAGTTCATGTTTAGTTTGTGGAAATTTAGCACGACAGGCTTCTTTCACGGACTAAGCTTTTTGATTTTGGTCATCGTTTTCACACACATGTGGAATGGAAACAAAGTAACGAATGGGTCAATAATCAATGTCTTGTCTTTTTAAGAAAGGAAAGGGAGAGATATATGGAAATTTTGGTTGACTGTGATTTTGTTCCACTCCTTAAGGTGCTTTCGTTTGAAGAGAAATTAAAAGGGTGAAAAAGGAGAGAAATAATCAGTAATTAAAATGGTGTAAGATCCACACTTTTATATTCTATTTTAATTTAAATTTTTTATTTCAATTCATTTTTGTTTCCATTTCTTAATTACCACACACTTTAAGTCTTTATATTAATTTTATCACTGGTGCCACGGATTGAGATGGGAGTTCCTTCCGTGTAACTTCTTCTACATGCAAATTCTAACCCATACATTACGTTATATCCCATCAACTATGACAATACGTACGATGACTCAAGTCAATAGCTCAGATTTTGGCTGGATACTACTAAAACCGTGTGGGGGAGGGTATTGGAATAGTTGATGGAACGCAGAATCTAAAATGAATTACTAAATATTCGTTTGAATATAAGTGACTGGTATTTTTTAGAATTTTTCTATAAAAAATATAATTTTTTTTCTGTAAAAAAGATTTTAAAAATATTTTTAGTCTTGTATTCAAACAGACTGTAGAACAAGTATCACATGGTGAGCCATATACAAATTTTCCTTGTATTACTGGGGTCGGTCTAACAGAAAGAGTTGGAGGAGGCACAAGGATTTAAATTCGCTTATTCGATTCTCATTGCGCTCATTGTACATAAAAATAAAAATTACTGTTAGATACAATAATAAATGAGAGTATGTATGTATATTTAATGCATGCAGATTGAGAGTTGTCCACTCGTCCCCATGATTACATGGATTCATTGCTTGAAATCAGTGATGAGAGAGCCATGTTGGTTGATTGGCTAGCTGATAGTTGTTTACACTAGTTTGGCCTTTTGGTTGAAAAAAATTATCTGACCATCAGTATAATCGATCGGTTCTAAGAGCGAATTGCAATTGATTAGCATCACTGTCTTGCTAATATATGGTTAAAATAACCCTAAATCAGTAATTAAATAATTTCAAAATAGACATTGATAAAAAAAATTTAAAACTGACCCAAATTAGTTAATCAGACTATGAAGTTGATTTGATGATATAACTATTAGTTCTATTTTGTGTTAAAAGAATTCATTTAGTTATGAGATGAATGAATAAGTATGTCGATGTTAAAGACTTAGTCTACCTTACAGAAACTTACTAGGAGATTGCATTTTGTGAGTTTTATTGTCTACCTCACTTATCAGGTTCACTAAATTTAGATGAAGTCTTCAAATAGTTTCTAATGAAATTAAGTTATGGTTAAATAGTCTTCAAACAGTCTCAATTACCGATCCATTTTTGTTGTTACTGACAGATTTTGGACATCAGTAATTTGGTTTGTTTTTCTTGTAGCGTCCAAAAGTATTTTTAAAATAAAGAAAAAATAAGAATAAAATAAATAAAATAAATTTTTTCTTAAGTTCATATTTATTGGCTTAACATAGGTAAATGACTAAGTGTGAATTTTCTGAATTAAGTCAATAACCACACTTTCCTTTTTCTTTATTAATTTGTTTGCATTTTTATCATGCATTCATTTTAGATGGTTAACAACTGCCATAGAATCTGTCATTGATGCAATACGAGTTTATTGGAGTATCTGCCATAGTATTGACTCGTTATTACCAAGTAGCATTCTCCAATGCTATTGGTCAAATTTACTTTAGTAGTTGGAATACTGAAATACGGAATACTCATCATTAAATAGAATTGGCAAGAAGACAAACGATAACTTTAACACTAGTAATGGAAGTTCAACAACCCAATTCTCTAGAATCTTCGGATTCAAGTGTGCAATTGATTCGAATTCGATGGACATAATTTGCATTGCACCACAGATTCAGAGTACGTTGGGCAGCAATGGATATCCAACGGCCATGCATCACACAGCGTATAGAGAGTGAGCCGTGGTGATCTAATCGGCAAGTAGATGGTACGGCATTCAACATTTCATTTCATTTTCCATGAGGAAAATTTTGATCATAACCTATTTGAACGCATGGTACGGGTGGGAAGAAGAGAGATTGAGAAAAATAATAATAGAAGAGAGAGAATATAATAGATGTGATATATAAATATAAAATAAAAATTACCTTAAGTCATTGTAGAAAGATTTTTTATTATTGCAAATGTAAATAAATTATTTTCATTTTCAGATGTAAATCCATAAATAAGTCACTAAAACACAGTTTTATCAGTGTATAGAACTTGTTCTCAATAGATGTAATATATAATATGATAAAAAATCAAGAAAGAAATAAAAAAAGAGTTAAAATAAAATAAAAGATAAACCAATATATAATGATAAAAGTTTAATAGTTATGTCTTGTTAATAAAATAAAACTTTTCATGCGTATCTTGTGATTAGATAATAATATAAATTTATTATTTTTATCAAATATCAATGTATAGTATACAGTAATAATAACCCTTTTTCTAATAAATAATCCAAATTATATATATGAATTTAATTAGACCAGCAGGAGATCTGCACATATAACATAAACTCTAATTTCCAATGGCAAAAACACCATCTGAAGAAGAGAAAGAAATGGATAATGGAAACGATGAGGGTGGTAAAGGGGAAGTGGGGGAAACAATGAATGGGGCTAAAATGGTGCAGAATATAACAATAAAGGTAGCGTGTGGTAAGGATTCAGGTTCAAGAACAGCCTCATCGTCTAGTCACAGTTTTTGTCAGGCCGATGAATGTGGGGTGGACTTGAGCATGGCCAAGAGTTACAACCGCCGTCACAAGGTTTGTGAGAGACATGCTAAGGCTCCTGTTGTTTTAGTTACTAGCATTCGTCAGAGGTTCTGCCAGCAATGTAGTAAGTATGTATCATATAATATATGTACTTTTATTCAATCCATTTATAGATTTTGTTTCATAGATATATACACCAAGATTTTCATGTTCATTTCATTTTGTTTTTGTTACATAGTAATTTATGGTGAGTGTTTTTTCTTTGTTGCTGATTAATTGTTTGTGACTGAACATTTTTTAGTACATTGTGACCAGAAATTTTACTAGCTAGTACCTGACAATTAATTATGCCTAGCAAGATGTTTTCCTTGTTATTAGTGTGTGGTGTATGCCTAATTAACTCAATAATGTGAGATTTGGGGAGGTTGTTTTTTATGGGTGGATCAAGTTTTGGGGTCTGATGTTATTAGGCTTGTATAAAGTTATTCTTGTTTTGGATTAAATGGCACGCAGGTTCCATGAACTTGCAGAGTTTGATGACAGCAAAAGAAGTTGCAGGAAAACATTGGCTGGGCACAATGAGAGAAGAAAAGCTCGCATGGACATATCCTTAGGAGGGGGTGATCAGCATCAGTCACGCTCCTAATTTCTAGAGAGTTGTTGTGGTACGTACGAAAGGCTATTTTGATTTTCGATACTAGACAAGATTGTTCAGTTTGAAGGATGCAAACTTTGTATGACTAAAAAATGGAAAGGATTGAATTTGTCTCAGTACTTCTCTAGGATTCTTTAGCTCTTGTTATTAGTGTGTGTTGAACTAGCTCCTCTAAAATTACATTTACTAAGATTTGGGAGCTTCAATTTATTTGAAAACGTTTACGTTGTGAATTTAAAAATTTAAATGTGATTGAATTAGATCATGCAAACTTTATTTTCTGCTGGCAAGTGCAGGTTTGGATTAATTTATTAATAAATAAGTTTTTATCTTAAGTTAAAGTCGTATATGCATAAGTTAATAAGTTAATTTATAGAAGTTATCTTTTTTTCAAGAAGAATCATTTAAACTTTTGCATAAACTAATTGTAATTTATGAGGTTATTCAATTTATTTTTTATTTTTTTCTTCTATAAATACTTGTCAAATTTTTTTTATCCAAATAGGACCAAAATAGATTGTGATACTAGCTTCTATTGTTTAAATTTTTAAAAAATGTGATGCAATGGAATTGAATGTGATTTTGTTTCAAACCATCTAATAAACTCCTCCTCCTTTCACTCTAATTTTAGATATTTTAGATATATAGAGAGAGAGAGGATAAGACCACCTTTTTCAGTAATAAAAAAATATATTGAAAGAATGAAATCATGATCTTATATTTTCACTTAATTTTATTTGTTTTGAAATAAATGCTTTAGAAGTTTAATTTCATATAAGAGTATGACTTTCAAAAGTCAAGAGATCATCGTTTAATCACACACATGTTCAACTAAATAATAAGATCACTGCTTTAAGACATTTCAATCCATTGAAGGCTTTAGAGACGTGTTTATAAGTGACCTTGGTCTGCGATCGAGATATCTCATTATAGTCTCCACTCACTTAATAACTCCCCCATTATAAAAAAATTCATAGTCAACATTGGTCAAAATTTGACATTGACTAATAAAAGTCAACACTAAATATAACTATAATGTTAATTATGGAAGACATAATTTATATAGACGCTAAATGAAAATTGATTAAAATTATATCCATTAAAATTAATACTTGTATCTTTATTAAATTATATCAATTTATTCGTAAAAAAAATATTGATTTCATTAAAATCGACTTTATTAAATAAATGAATTAATACTTAATATTATTAAATTTCATCAATAATTGCTTGGGTAACTACTCTATAGATCATAGATGGATATATAATGGAGTTCAATAAAAACTTTTAATTTATACAAAAAAAATTGTATACAACGACAATAATAAAATTTTAATACAAGACTTCATACAAATTATCTATATTAATGAATTTTATGTATAAGACATAGTGTAAGTCATCTATATTCAGAATCCGTGAACACCAAGTATAAGTCTTAACCATTATTAATACATATTCATCCTATGATTTATATTATTCTAAAAAATAAAAATAAAATTGCTCACATGAGTTTACCAGTCTTTTTTTTTTCGCGCTAAAACTAGAATCCTGAATTTGTCAATTCTTTATCTTCTATCCTAGAGTCTGTCTTGTTCCTTCATTCATCAATCGACTTTCTTGTTTGAAATTTTCTTATCAATTGCCAAAAGCGTCAATATGAAGCAATTCTGGAACAGATATCTCGAAGAACAAAAATTAAAATCAGCCAATGACTTTGCGTCAGAAACTCTTTCTTCGTTAATTACTCCACCAGCTTTCCTGTTTGAAATTTTCCTATAAATCAATTATATATACGAGTTATTTTCCCATATAGTGTATGTGAAGAGCGAGATTCATATAATTTATTAATAAACTGTGCACACTATTAAGATAGAACTAAAGTATTTATATCCTATAAAGTCGTGTATTGCACATGTAAAAAAAAAAATTAGAACTTAAAAATTTTCATTACATTTTTAAAAAAATGGTGGAACTACGAGGACCTATAATATAATTTAGCATGCAATTTACTCTAAATAATAAATAGCTTTGCTAATTAGTAATAATAATACAAGAAACTTTGATACTTAAAAGCATACATAAAATTCGTGTTTAAAAAGGAATAGTAAACAGACACCAGTTATCAAACTCTATAAAATTCTTATGATATCGTTTTCTTTGTTGAATATTTAACATTATTATGGACCAAAAAATGGCAATTTCACCTTTAAAGGGTGCAAAAATAATGTTGATAAAATTGGTTATCCAAAAATATACGAGGCTGATTTCATTTGGAAGATGAGCAAATAACTGAATCAGTCTAAAGCATCTATCACAGCATCCACAACCTCATGGGTGGTGCTTGTCCCTCCAAGGTCCTTTGTCCGGTATTTGCCTTCCAGAATCACTTTTTTAACGGCAGTTTCCAATCGGTCAGCAAATGCAGGAAACTGGAGATGTCTAAGCATCATGGCCGATGAAAGAAGGAGTGCCACTGGGTTAGCTTTCTGTTGTTCTACTACTTTCTCATTACCAACATTTCCTGCTGAAGCACCTTGTTCAAACACGGCATGATCAGCCCCAACATTACCTGCAAAAGCATGGCATTCATTTCTTGAGACATTCAATTTACTTAAGCAAGGATTAAGTACGATTTTTTTTCTCAATAAAGAGGGTGAGAAAAGAGTGGGAGCTCCATCTGGCTACTTTCGTTAAAAGTTAAAACTTCTCCATCCTTCAGCATCTTCACTGCCACCACCACAGCCCTGACAGTTCCATTCACTAACCTTCCTACTGTTATTTTGGTTGTCACTACCATTTGACAACCTCATTACCCCACAGTGGCAGCAGTTGCCTCCATTACAGCAACCAGATGTTGTGATAGACAAATAAACTTCCAGTTTGAATTTTCTTATGACCTCTAAATTTTTCATTCCAGTGAAAATACAATATATAATTTAATTGACACATTTTATTTGCGGAGTTTTCATCGCATAAAAAAGTTTCCCAGAATGATCATCCAAAAGTACTACACACAAACTCTGAACCTAGACTCAACAGTTCTGAACCTTAGCCTTAATCACACTTTTCATAAAAACAATGACAACATGGAGTAAGACAGTAATTGATAAGAAAAATAGCAACGTAATCAAATTAGAATTGTAGAGCTTCAATATATTAGTAAATAAGAACTATACCTCCTGGCATTACCCCAGTGCCTCCAGCAATACCTGCCGCTGTATTTGCAACAAGATTTCCATAAAGATTGGGGGTTACCTAGCAAGTGGAAACAGTCCTTATGAACTTCAAAACAATTACTTTGGATTAAAAAAAAACAAAGGCAATGCTTGCGACAAGCACAGTTGCACCAAAAGCAATAGGCAAAAATTACCCTGCATCTACATACCCTTCAAAGTCAAGCGAGTGTTACTCCATTCATTAGTACAAATCCATTCTTAATGTTTCCCCACGGGAAAGGGAGATACATTGGCAAAATATGGTTGTTTCAAACCCTCCAATTACATAAAGCATCAATCCTTTTCAGTTTCAAAAATAATAAAAATTGATAACTAACTTATCACACTAATCCTCTCATATCATTAGATTAAATGACGAAACAACGTCAACAATTAGATGTTATTACTGTTTCCAAGTCAATGTCCAAACAAAATGCTGTTTCTTCCCTTTTTCCAATGCTTTTTTATGTGCCTTAAAAGACCATTTAATCAACAGTGAAAAACCCTTTGCATTTTTGCAGTCATCATTTCTCAACTGATTTCTCTTGCACAAGTTAACAAAACAAAGAAGGAAAACCCACAGCACTAATTCTCCAAAGAAATGAAAAGCAAATTTGAAAACACAGATGGGTCACAATTTAATAAGAGTACCCAATCTCTCACTAATAAAGTGATGGTACTTACTACTAAGTTAAAAAAATTGAAAGCAAACAAGCATTGATCCCCCATAATTACACCATGAATGTATTAATCAAAAGGCAAAAGCAGATAAATAATTGAGAATTGGGTTCAAATAGTAAATTTACATACCATGACATCAAACTGCTCCGGTTTTGAAACAAGCTGCATGCAACAGTTGTCTACAATAATTTCATTGTACTTGATTCCAGGATACCTAGTAGCAACCTCTCGACAAGATTCCAAGAATAAACCATCTGCAAGTTTCATAATGTTTGCTTTGTGCACAGCAGTCACCTTCTTTCTGTTATTTAGGTAAGCATACTCAAAAGCATATTTAGCAATGCGCTCTGAACAGAACTTTGTTATTACCTAGCAAAATATTAGTATGAGGTGCAAACATAAAACTCGCAGTTCACAATGTCAAGGCGCTAACTTCATGAGATATATAATTGAAAGATTAGATGAAAAAGTCTAGAGAAAGATTATAAGGAAATGTGACTCATCTATTAAAAGAATAGCCCCCTAGAAATCAGGAAATATCTAGATCACAATATTAAGAAACAAACTTTAGGCTAAGAACTTGAAAAACATTATCAGTAAGGTATCATGTGCATAACTCATACCAACAACTAAAACAAATACACAAAATTAACAATTAATTCAATTACTGCAGTAATTTCTCCTCTTTGTTAGCATTTTGACAGGCACTCTGTAGACAATTGGCAATTGCCATAAATATTAACTTATATAAAAACTGTCATTGGAATGATTGAATGCAACACACGTTTATCATCAAAGGAGCTATGCTAACATGTTCCATAGAAAAAAGAAACTAAATAAACCTGTCTCAGTCCTCATCCCCAAATAGTATTCTCTAATATAGTTTTTGAGGCAATCGGTGCTAAACTAGGCACCCAAAACCTTTTCAACCAATCCCCATGAACTCTCACAAAACAAGTCAAAAAAAACCTCACATCCCAAGCATATATTAGGTTCTCTGCCATCCACGAACCACCACTAAATCACCAAAAAACTGCAAGCAGACACCTTAATCAGTTATTTACATTTCATTCCATCTTATCTACACACATTTATGAACTTTTATGTAATTCAAACACAAAAATTACAGATTAGCAAACACCAAAAACGAAGCTGTAATTACAAGAAAACCAGCAATCCAACTATTTCAACACTCACAAGTAACAAACCACTCACTACTCGATTCAATCTGCCATTAATAATTAGAAACTTCGCAAATTCTCAATTTCTCACAATTCAACTCTCCAAACCACAGACAGGCAAAAACCTCACTTTTCCATTTGTTTTATTCTCTCAAATTCATTTCATCAATATAAAACCTAATCACTCAGCTATTATTTACCATTTAGGCTTTAGCTTGAGCAGAAAGAAACCGTGAACGCGAGTGAGTACCTTGAGGCTTTCGACGACCCCGGGAACGACCTCGTGTTCGAGGCCGGAGTACTCGCCCTCCGTGTTCTCCCTGATGACGACGATGTCGACGTTGTCGTGGCGCGTGGGGAGGCCGGGGAGGTTGAAACAGTTCACGAGCGAAGCGTAGAGATCGAGCTCCTTCCTTAGCTGCACGTTCAGCGAGTTCACACCGCCGCCCATGGGCGTGGCCAGCCCTCCCTTCAGGCACACCTTGTTCTTCCTGATCGATTCCAGCACCTCCGCCGGCACCGCCTTCATATCGCCGTGCACCTCGTACTTCTCGAAGTAAAGGGGCGCGTGCATCGCTTCCATCACCTGCTCCACCGCGCCGGTTACCAGCGGCCCGATTCCGTCGCCGGGGATCAGCGTCACGCCACGCGGGGTGCCGTCGCCGGGACGGGGCATGTACGTGACGGAGCGGGAAGGGTTGAGGCGGGTAAGGAGGTGCTTGAGGAGCGGCGCGGATCGTGTCGTCGCCATGGACGGTGGCGTGCGATTTGGTGTGGTTTGGCTGCGGTGAATGTGACGTGACTATGCGATTCAAATTATTGTTTTTATGTTCAAGTTAACTGTCTTTAAGAAAATTAAATTATTTTAAAATTGATTATAATTAAAATGTAATTTTGTTTAGATAAATTTACTTAAAAATAATTTTGATAAAATTACTTTCATTTGTATAAAAAAATACAAAATCTTTAAATAAAAATAAGACTATGATGATGGTCGCTAAAATACAAGTAATTGAATTTCTTAATATTATTCTCTATAATAAACTATTTTTACTTTTATCTATGGCAAATGGAAGATATTAAAATAATCCTAAATAAATAGTAAATCATAAAATTAAAAAATAAAATAAGATTCTTTAAGAACCAATAACTTAAACTCTTAAAGCAGTTCCCTAAAAAAAACTTAAAGCAGTCATGAATTAAATATCCTTTAAGACCCGGTGCAAAATGTCATAAATTAGAGAAGTTTTATTAATGAAATACAACTATTGAAGTTTTGAAATGCATTAAATCATCACATAATTCAACCAATTAAAAAGAATTACACCTTGTGAATTTCATGTCATGGTTACGTAATGGTGTAAAAAATAAAAGGACAAAAGAGTCGTTCACCTTTAGTTTAAACATTGACAATAATATATTTGATTATTTAACTTTTTGTATGTTAAAGATCATGAATATTCTCTAAACATATTGGATTAAAAGATTAATCATATTTATAATATAATTATTATTTATCTAAGAAAATTTTAGATGCAGAAAAAATTAAATATAAATTATTTCCATAATTAAATTATTCTCTCACATGTAAACATTATATTACTGTCAATCATATAAACTAATTATTTATTTGATTTATAGAAAAAATAGAAAATAGAGAAAAATATTTTACTTTAATTTGAAGACATAAAAATAAAAGAAGAAAAAACATTATGTCAATTATTCCTCCATTTCAAAACTTTAGTTGTTAAATTTTTTTACACAGATTAAAAATATTTAATTTATTCGAGTTAGACTGAATTATTGTTATTTATGTAGTTTTATACTATTTTTAATTACTTCATTTATACTCTTTCCATTCTTTCTTTTATCTTTTAATATTTTATATAAAAGTTAAGAAGTATAATGAATTTTCTTATCCTAATAATTAAAATAGTTGTTGAGTTTTTTATTTTATCTTTTTTTATTTCTACTTCACAATAAATGTATATATGTGTAAATTAATCAAAAATTAGAAGAAAAAAGGGTATAATTGACAAAAAAATAAGTAATCTTATCTTCAACTTTGAAAACAATAAATAAATAAAATCATTTAAAAAAAAACGGCAATTAAAAAAGAATGGAGTACTCTTTTGAAACAATTTTCTATTCTACTTCATAGCATTTATGTTCCATGATAAGTACTCCGTAGTCCGTAAAAATCAAACATACTAATATTCCACTAAAAACAGTCTTAATTATCCAATTATATATAAGGGTATAATTGTAAGAGTTGCACAAATATATTTTCTCCATAAGAAAAAAATAAAACAAAATAAAAATCACTTGTGTTTGAGTCCCAAATATAAGTAAATATCAACTAAATTTAGCTTATTTAATAAAATTATTTCAAAATATTCTTTATTTAATTGAAGTTTTATTTTCAATGAATTTTTATTCTTGATATCAAGTTTTAATAAAAAATAATTTTTAAAACAATAATTTTTTATACGAGATTGGTACATTTAAATGATGCTAATTCACTTTCTTAATTAATGTGAATTATTTTTTTCTTATATTTGAAACAAAAGAAAATTTAGGATAACAATAAATACATGCAAAAATTATTCATGATGGATAGGATAATTACATAATTACCCACTAAATATGTATGGGTCGGGTAAGAGTAATTACCCATGAATTTTAACAAGTGTGGATATAGGTACCTTAGAATCTAAACCTACCCATACTCACACAATAATAATAAAATAAAAAGAAAAAAGAAAAATCATGTTACTTATTTCACCAAAAAAAAATATCATGCACATTCCTTAATACTTATGTGTTAAGAGATAAATTGTGTTCCTTAATTCACAATAAAGAGAGAGAGAGAAAAGATCGCGTTTATTAATTAATTCAACAAAAAAATTCATGTGTTTGTAAAAAGATATTTGTGTATGATATTAATTTTTGTGATGTTTTTATCATTTCAATTATATATTTTGTTAAAAATGTATTGCCTTGGTCTCTTTTAAGGTAGGTTTAATAAGTTTTTGAATCCTATAAAATAGTTTTTCTTTTTAATTTTAATTCTTTAAATATTTTTATTATGATATAAGTCCTATTTAATTTTTTCCTTAATCTATATTATCAAGTAACAAGGTTAATTGATGATATAATAACAATCTTGTCAATCTATTAACTTATTTATTGAAATCCATTTTTTTTAAAATTACATTTGAAAATTACAAATTAAAAACTCGACACCACCCAATTGTGTTTTGTCTCCATTCTTAGATTTTTTTTTTCTTCAAAATTTTGAATATTTAAAATTTTAATATTTAAAGATGACAAAAAATAAAGTCCGGATGAAACACTATAGCACCCATGTAACACTCCGTATACATCCGGTGTATTAACAGTTACTTAATCAGATTAACGCAGTAATTAATTTAAACCAATTAAGTAAAAACAAAGGAAGCATTTTCAAAATCATATTTCCTAATTCATTATGTATGGAAAGTAACCAACTACCAACTACCTATTACGAATGCCAAGGCACCACAAAAAGCCTCTTCGATCCAGATAACGTAAAGAAAGGCAAATAAACAATAATATCCAGCAGATATATCAGGAGAAACATAAATCACATATATCATTATGGGTATAAACATATGTACATCATCAAAACCACCACTGTGGCTATACAAAAAAATAGGTACTCGGTGTCATGATCTCACAGATCACATCCTCACAAGAGGGTACAGTACGTACATCGTCTGTACATTACATCCATACAGGATCCAAAATATGTGTACACACACATCTTCCCTCGCAGGGGTACAAAATACATCGAAAACATAACATAGTGAGCCACCATGCTCTCAAAACACTGCCAAGCAACTACATAGAGTTTGTCCTTACTGGGGCCTTCCACCCTGGGACCCATCATCTCTATCAGATGCATCACCTACAAAATAAATCCCCACACACGGGGTGAGAAATAATCTCAATAAGCTTAGGGTTCTTGGAGGCTTCTCCTCCTCCCTGGCTCACTTCCATGATAACATATCATCAAAGGCATTACAGCCCAGGTCTCCTGGCCCTCACAACAACACATAACATTCTCTAGCTCTAATGTGTATCTGCGGAACTACGCTGCCAAAGATGCATCATCATCAGCATCGGGACTCTCAGTCCCCAATGTGAGGCCGAAACTCACACACGTGTCATCCAATCGGGAGCTACCCCTTTACGCATGGATGCACGTATATGACACCTCCGATAATAGGCTTCAACCGCGACGGGACCACCTATCTCTGGTGTTAAGGGATCATACACCCTTTACATGAGCAAACCGACTAGGAGTTGCGCTCTGCTCCTAGGGAGGTCTATATCTATCCAACTGGCCAGAAGATCTATCCGAAAGGAAACAATGCACAAGCACAGAAAAAAACATACATATTATCATGAGGAAAACTATAACATCCAATTCAATGCATATGAATCATGTATGCAACCATCACTCCCTCGGAGTGTGGTGGAACTCAAGTAGTGGGAAACACTCCCAAGAACCGCAAACTTACCTGGTAAAGCCGTGCTCTGCTATTCAATCCCTAAACTGTGGTCTCCGCCACTGACACCCTCGGTGTCACGTCCTATACAAAGGCACACAAGCATGAATCAACAATCATCCTATCCGTACAAGGCATTTAATTATACCAAAATACACGAAAAACAGAATCTACTACATAAAATTATGCAGATTTTGTACCCACTTAGAAAAATCATAAATCCCTGTAGGAAGCTCCTAAAATCAAGGGAATTTAAAGGCATCTAGATTTTTATCTCTCATATTTCAAACAAGACTAGTTTCATCCAATTTCATAAACCACAGCCTCTGTAACAATTAAAATACCAGAACTGTCACGCATTATATCAGTGCTGACAGCAACATATCAGTCCAACCAGCCATTTTCAAACGCCTGCCTACACCAGGATACTCATCCAAATAACCTGATATTTTACAGGTATAAATTAAACATACACATATTTCTATAGCCACTAGAATCACTCAATTTGGATCATCCTAGACTGAGATAAAATTTCTGCAAGATTGCCCTCTGCACCAGTAAAATCTGCTAAAAACAGAGTATAACAGTCTGTTATAACTCTGCACAATAAATTCTAGGAACCTCCAAAAATAGCACGAAAATTCCAGAACCTACTTAAATCTCTTAGCTTTCAAATGGTACCGATTTTAGACCATTTGAATACTGATAGCTCCTGTTATGTACGAAACATCAGGGCTGACCAGATTGGTGTTCTTTGTTGTCATGAACCTACATGTATGTTTCATGCATGAAACACCATTTCAACCTTAAATCAACTTCTACACACTCCAAATCATACTTTAAAACTGTCTCACCCTTCCAAAACTCAACATTCATCAATCTCACTCCAAACCCTAACCTTAACCTTAAAAATCAAGGAGAAATAGGAGGAGATTACCAATCTTAGAGTTTAATTGATCAAAATGGAAGGTAGACCAGCTCTCTATAGCTTCCAATTTCGGCCCAGCTGCTCCAAACGAAGTGGGCAGCTCCTAGCTCCACTCTTTTCCCAGATTGCTCATAACCAATACTCAAAAACAATGAATGACAAAGAGAAAAGCTTCCTATCTTGCTTAATTGGAGTTTTCAGCCACCAAACAAGAAGAAGTGAAGAGCAAAGGTGCTTGGGTGTGAAGGAGAAGTATGGTCATGTAGGTAGAAGAAGAAGAAATGAGAACAATGTTGGCCATACACAGTTTTAAACATGAGGAGGGGGGTGCATTCAGCAATTCACACCCTAACTCCTATACAAAGATCAAAATGTCTTTCCTTTCGTTAATCATTTTAATTATGCAAATATCACCCAAATTACATTAATTATAATTAGTGATATTACAACCCATCTACTTACCAACACTTAAAAAAAAATATGTATCGTGTGGACAATAATTTGACTACCCGTGTCTTTTCCATTATATATTTAGAAACACTTATATTATTCCATTTAATATTTAGAAACCAGAATGAGTAATAATTTGTTTACTCTCATATTATTCTTTATTATTTAGAAACAGTTTATATTTTATTTATTTTATATATTTATTTTAAAAATATATGTGTGTTGTTCAAGTACTATTAGGGGTTACTATTATTTGTAAATCATTTGGTATGCTAAATTAATAATAATTTAAAGGATAAAAAACACTTGGATGATTACATATTGCATTGGCGTAGATTGGTGTGATCGAGGAAAGGAGCAAGCAAGTACATAATTATCTTGATACGAGTCTAGGGTATTGCATCTCAAGATCAGGATGTCATTTACGTTGTCCCCCAAGAAAAATATAAACCAGATTAATTTATGTAAGTGTAATACTCGTATACGTTTTAATTAAAATCTGTGCTCCATCCGTTGAATCAACTGCTTCTTTTTGTTAATGAATTTGCTCTCAACTCAACACTCTGTTAATCTGATCGATATCAGTATGGAATAAAGAGTCAAATTATGTTTATGTTCTCCTCATCTAAGAATTGCTACTGGTACTGCTCTCTTCACAAAAAATGCATTTTCAATAACCATTTTTTTATCAATAAAAAAATTTCATTAAGAGAGAGGACAGACAACTGTGTTCAACAACCATATATAACAGAAAAAGATGTTCTCCCAGGTGTATGCTCAAAATTGACCTTCATAAAGCTTATGATTCTATATCGTGGGATTTTCTTAGTTGGATGTTGCAAGCGTTGAATTTTCCGCCTAAGTTCTGCCATTGGATTATGGAGTGTGTTTCCACTACCTCCTTTAGTGTGTCCATTAATGGATCCATCTATGGTCACTTTGAGGGAAAGAGGGGGCTTAGACAAGGCGATCCTCTTTCACCTTATTTGTTTGTCATTTGCTTGGAGTATTTGTCTAGAGAACTAAAGGGGCTAAAAGATAATATTTTCTATAATTTTCATCCGGCGTGCTCGGTGCACAACATTACTCACTTAGCCTTTGCCGATGATATTATGCTTTTTGCTAGAGGAGATTACTCATCCGTTGCTACCAATTTTAATAAGCTTCTCAGCTTTTGCAACATATCTGGGCTTTCGATTAGTGCAGGAAAATCCATAATTTTCGCGGCAGGGATGGATAATCAATCTGTGGAGGATGTCCGTTTACTCACAGGCTTTGAGAGGGGTTCTTTTCCCATTCGTTATCTTGGTATTCCCCTTATGGCATCACGGTTGAATGTTTGTCATTATTCTCCTATGCTGAGCAAGATAGGAAGTCTCATTCAGAATTGGCACTGTAAAACTCTATCCTATGCTGGAAGGTTAGAGCTAATTAGAAGCGTGGTCAGAGGCATTGTTAATTTTTGGATGGGCATGTTCCTTTTGCCTATTTCTGTGATTGATCGTATCGATGCTTATTGTAGAAATTTTCTTTGGGGGAAATCTGAAGCGGGAAGGAAAAAACCACTGGTAGCTTGGAAGATGGTTTGTTCTCCTAAGAAGGAAGGTGGGCTTGGGCTCCATTGCCTTAACAGTTGGAATCATGCGCTTTTGGCCCGTTCTCTTTGGGATATTTTCAGTGAAAAGGAATCCTTATGGGTGAAGTGGGTTCACCACTTTTATTTCAGAGGCAATTCAGTTCTCCTCTTGCAAGAAGGATTCAGCTCTCATTAAAATACTTGTTAGCATTCGGGACTCCATTATTTCAAGAGAAGGCAGCTCAGATCAGGCCCAATTTTTATTGAATTCTTGGATTAAAGCTAGCAGTTTTGATGTGGTCCTAGCTTACAATTATTTTCGAATGGTGCAGCCCAATGTACACTGGTCTAAAGTGGTTTGGAATGTGGGAATACCTCCTAAGGAGGCTTTTATTTTCTGGTTGGCAGCCAACAAAAAGTGTCTAACGCTGGACCGTGCTCCCTTTTTAGGCAAAGGTGTTGTCTGCCCCTTTTGTAATTCTGATTTAGAGACTAATGACCATCTATTTTTTAAATGCAGAATTACCTTACGAATCTGGTCTGAAATTCGTGATTGGATTAAATTTTTGAAACGCAACATCTCTCTGCATGGCACCATGAATAGCCTGGTTCACTTTCGAGCTACGTCAGGAAACTCTGGGAAGACCTGCTGCCTGGCTTTGGCTTCCACTGTTTATGTTATTTGGTCTACTCGTAACTGTATTCTTTTTGATAATTACTCATTTCAGCAGCCAGATGTTATTGAAAAAATTAAATTTAGGATTCTCATATTAGCGCATTTGATGCACTTGTATCAACAAATATTTGCTTTTGTTAGTGAGAGGTAGCTTTCGTGTAGCTTATATTTGTTTCTTTTGGCAAGTGTATTTGTTTTGCTGTTTTCAGCGAGGTATGCCCCGCTTTTTGCTTGTAAAGTGGACTCTATTAGTTTGTTTATCCGGGGAATGTCCTGAGTATCTTGTAAGTATCTTTGGAATTTATTCATTTACATATTTTCCAAAAAAAAAAAGGAAGGCATGGCTCTTGTGTTTTTGTTGTATTTAGGTGAAGTAAGCAGGGGCGGAGCTATGTGGGAGTGAGGGTGGGCAAATGCACCCCCTCACTTTTAAAAATTAAATATAATTATCTAATATTTTTATATTTTGCCCTCACTAATTGTATACATTTGAACCCAATGGCGGACTCACGTTGGGGCATTTGCGGAGGACCGGCAGCTGCAATTAGAAGAGAAGGAAAAATCAGCTCATAAGAACAGCCATGGAACCTAGAAAGAAAAACGGCGCAGCAGACTAGCGAAGAGAAGGAGAAAAGAAGCCAGGGGTCTGTTATTTGGGCCTAATTTGCTTTCTGTACCCATTTTTTTCTTTCTGCAGTTTCATATTACATTTTTGAAATGGGCTTTTGAGTTTTAATTTACATAGTTACTATTTACAGTTTTTTTATTATTAATACACTTGTGTTATCAAATTCAATTATTATTTTGGATTTTTTAGTATAGAATTATGGATGATTTTTTCTTAATCAAATAATGTTAGTTATATACATATATATAATATAATTTTAAGCGAATTCATAACCTTGAATATAAAACGTTGATTTAAATTTTCTTTACAAAAAAATTTTCTGGGGCACTGCCCCCGAACATCGCCTCTATTTGCCCCCACTAACTCAAGGTCCTAGATCGTCATTGGAAGTAAGGGATACAATAATAAATTTACAATAAAATAAAAGAAAGAAGTTCACGTGCGTTTCATCGGATATATATACTCCGATTTTGCGTGAGAAAAACTAATACTCAAAATGATGGAATATTGGGTTCCATTTCCTTTCCAATATTGTATTCCACTCTTTAATTTTTAATCCAAATAATATACCTTAAATTCATTCCACTCCATCTCTCCCTATTCCATCTCCTTTCATCAATTAATCTAAACATATTCTTAGTTCGTTAACTGTTACCAGTGTCAGGAGAGCTTTATTTTTTGAACACAAAGGGAGTGGTTTCCACATGTTTAACACGTCATTCTTCAAAAAAGAACCCTAGGAGGAGAGTACTATACTTGACACGCACAAAGTTAATATTACGAACAATTGAGCCAACTAGGCATACTTTATAGATGACCGCAGAGAATCCATTTCCGTCATAATGTAAGTGAAGTGATGCATAAAAAACTTTCATTAAAAAAAAAAACAAAACTTTCATTGGATGAACGATCTCTCGCACGGGTAACTCCTCATGTTTGTGATCCTATTTTTGTTTTTAATCAAATGTATCCGAGTTTTTATTTTACATCCAATTAATTTTTCTTTCATCAGATTTAGGATAAAGCGATATTTTCTATAAAAGAAATGTTAACATATTTTCTTTTCAATATTCACTTTGTGATTGACTAATTTTCTTTTTAAAATTATAAATTTTGGTAAATTTCATATCTAAATAAGGAGAAAAAATCATTAAATAATAAGTACAATCCACCGAATTTGAAAATTTTTAAATAAATTTTAATCAATAAAAAAAACTGTTAAAAAGAGAATATCAAATAATATCATTAGCATTTCTCTTCCGATAAAGATATGTCCAAAAAAATAAATCCAAACATTAGTTAAAGGATTAAGAATCACTTGTGTCAACCATTTATGTTGGAAAAGGATGAAGTGAAGAGAGAAGGGAGGAGAAAGAAATAACAAGTTTAAATATTTCTAAGTCACACTTCTAACAAAATTAACAAATTAACATTTATTTATAAAAAAAAACTTGTGTCAATCATTTTTATTGTTTTAGCTGGTGATCCTGTCATGAATATTGTCAAAATCCCATTTCATGGGTCCTTTGTGGTATCTGATTATTCATAGTGGTAATCATGTTAGCTGCAGAGCTGGGAGGCTTTGGTGGGGAATGTCTCTGGACGCGTACAAGACCACATACAACCTAGTCATATTCTTCTTTTACTATATAAAAGGGACAAAAGAACATAAGGTATCAAAAAAGATCCAAAAGGAACCACTTCATGGTTCACAGTCAAGAGGATTTGCTTCAAATACATTATCAAAGAAAAGTTGTAGAGGTGTAGAGAATTGACGGTGGCTAGGTCCCTACTTGAGGACAAGACAAGTTCATGTTGTTTAGATCTTATTAATTATTGGTTTGTCGAATATTAGTTTATTGCCCTCAATCATTCTGTGTTTTTGGCAAACTCAATTTGAACTGACTTTGTGCTTTTCTTGTCGTTTAGTAGGATGAACGACATATTTGCTCTCTTTTTACATTTTTTTGGGTTCTCCAAGTATTTTCGACGGTAGATATTACTAAAAAAGCATAAACACACCTTCTAAAACAAATTTGATAAATTGATATTTATTTAATTTTTTATCATTAATAATTAAGTGTTTTTATCACTTTAATTAAACTTCCAGTCTTGAAACACATTATTTTAACTTTTACGCATTCTAAGTAGCCAATAGCCTCTCTTCTTTGACTTCATTGTTCTTTACAGAGCTTGAATGAACCACCTTTTTATTGGGGCATGACGAAAAACGTAACATAATTATTTTTATATTTTTGAAATATATTTATTATTTCCTCAAAAAAATATTTATTATTTAATAAAACTTTGTGTTAATTCCACTAATAAAAAGTGATTTTGAGACATTCGACAAAATCGGCACAAATTTTATCAAGAATTTAAAATATTAAAAAATCCAAAAAGGATATATTTCTTACGTTATTTATTATAATCAATAATATCCTCATACTTTTTTATATTATTTCTTCCTCTAATAATTAAAAGATAATCATATAAACTTTCTTCTTACTTTGCGATTGCAATCAAATTAATACACATGATCAAACCTTCTGCCAATCTGCTTCATGTATATGATTTATAACCTGACACTTATGATAATTAAATGGTTTTTTTAGTAACATTCAATAAATTATGTTGTCAATTTCCTTTAGTTTGCTAATTTTAAATCAATCTAGCAATATTTGTCGATATAGATTACATGTGTCTTTTATAATTAAGAGGCAATCCTGAACTCTAATATGGAAATAAAATTCTCTCTTCAAATAATATTTAAAAAAGTTGTAACTCAAATTTGAGGCCATGTCTTACTAAGCTTGCATATTACCGCCTACGTCTTATTCACACGAGAAAAGGACGAAAAAGTCTTGAAGGATCAATCACTGACCACTGTAAAGTTTTGCGCTATTAAATTTATCAGCATGTCTCATACTATGAACGTTTACCCTTTTAATTATACACTATACATTGTAGATATAGTTGTTCCCACCCAAGTTAATATTTTTGTTTATGTCCCACTTAGGAAAAATCGCTGTTGGAAAATCAGCTAAAAGGGCAAGCTATCATACGCATGTTGTAGATCGATCGAGGCTATGCTTGGCTAGGAGATTCCCTACTTGGTTCGAAAATCAACAGTCACTTGGTTCATTATTTAGAACCTAAAATAAAGTATGAAACATATATAATTAATAAGACATTGATGAAAGTCTATATTGTTAACATACTCCTGTATGGAATGGAATGTGTAATTGTTTTATTTGTTTGATTCTAATATAATCATCTCATCCCTAATTGACCAAGCTAAGACAGAGCTTCTTTGCACAAAACGCGCAGTTGTCATTTGTCATCAATGTCTCCCATCTTTGTTTGTCAGCACCCTGTTGACATGATTTCCTTGCCCATCGACTTTTCCCCTAGCCTTACTTTGGTGCTTACCGGTTTCCTCTTGACAAAGTCCTCTTTTCTAGTTGTGATTGATCTATTGTAACCTTATTTGTTAGTTTTTTAGTATTTGTTAGAAAAAAAATTAAACACACAATTTAACCTTTTTTTTCTTTTCTTTTTAACTATCAAATTAATCTTATAATGTCAATTTATATTTATTTAATATTGTACTTTTTGGCGTTTGCTTTTAGTCTTTTAGTTTGAAAACTCTAGGTTAATAATAGAAAGCAAATGTTAATTAGTGTTTTAAGAATATTGGTTAAAAAATTTAAAATAAAAATATTTTTATTGGAAGACAGAAAATTACGTTACTAATTGTTCATTCTCATTTACTATATTTAGATATGTATGACTTGAGTATCAAAGTGTCTTTGTATATATCAACACCTTCGACACATGACAAAGACAAATCGATGGAGCTTTACATAGCAAGAGAAATTATCAACATACCCTCAAACAATTACAATTGTAAGTGAAGTGAGAGAGGTGAAAGTGGGTGGAGATGAAAAGCAATAAAAGAGAAAAGGGAAATGTGTTTGTTATGAGTGAAGCACAATTGAAATGTGATTATTTGTGGTGAATTTTGTGCATATTTACTTTCATCTCGAATAATATAATCGTTAGGATTAAGCATAATATATATATATATATATATATATATATATATATATATATATAAAGATTGACGTTAATAATAGAAGACAAATGTTTACTAGTGCCCTAAGGATATTGGTTAAGAAACTTAAAATAAAAATGTTTTTATTGGGAGATGCAAAATTATGTTGCTAATGATATTTTTTATGTTATCTTCTGATTTACACAATAAATAATTTTCCCTTTTGGGTTCTTAACTAGTGTCCTAGGAGCACTGACTAACAAAATCGATAATAGAAATGTAAGGTCCGTGGATCTAAGGCATGTTAACATATGTATATAGGATGAAATTTTTGAGGTAAGACAATTGTTCATTCTTTACATTCATTTAATATATATATATATATATATATATATATATATATATATATATATATATATATATATATATAATTTGAGCATTGAAGTGTCTTTGTAGATACTCACCCTTTCCAACACACAGACAAAGAAAAATTGACAAAGCTTCACATAGCAAGAAAAATTACCACCGTACCCTTAGATAAGTACAGTTGTAAGTGAAAGTGAGAAGGTGAAAGTGGGTGGAGATGAATAGCAACAAAATAGAAAGGGAAAATGTGTTTGTTATGAGTGAAGCACAATTGAAATGTGATTATTTGTGGTGAATCCATGCATAATTACTTTCATCTCAAATTGAGATGAAACAAGTTGAAAAGAGACACAAGACAATTCCAAATATTCTAAAATGAAATTGTCCGTTTTATTTTATTCCTATGTGAGACTTATGACCAATGAGTTTTTTATTTTTAGATATTCAATAATGTTGTAAGAAAATTTGATTATTTTTAGCATAATTGATTATGCTTAGCATAATTATTTATCTTTAAAACATAATTGATAATGATTTTCACACAAGACACATAAGTTGTTTTTTTTTTTAAGGATAATTTTTTTTTTATTTTTTATGTTTTTTTTCCAATCACTTTAATTTAAAATTTTCATCTCTTTTAACACCTATTTCATCTCTTTATTCATTTTATCTTCTCTCTATAAACATAGTGTTAATTACATATTTGGAGAGCAAAGTGACTCTTTACCCTAAAGAGAGTACTATTACTCCTTTATTCTCTTTGCACACGATGAGGCCTACAACTACAAGGGTAGGGACAGGACATAAGGCTACCTTCGCTTTTTCATTGATAGATGGGAATTGGAAAGGTTCCTCGGCATGTTGCAGAGGCACCACCTGAACCATTCAATATTTCATAATCCCACATTTATTTCAAAGTAGTCGCATTTTTGTCATCTCACCTCACCTTTATTATCACTTCACTCCCACACCCCCTTCCAGCATCTTTCTCGGAGTTCTTCAATCCATCTCAAAATGAATACTCCTACTATCCGTTATTTCTTAAAAAAATTATAAAAAAGACTCTTAACTCTTTCCTCAACAGTTAACACTTAACAATATTACTCTCTTAAATATTAGAGTTATTAACACATCTTAAATAAATAAATAAATAAATAAATTGTGTAAGTGATTGTGAGATTACTTTTTGGGGGTGTTTAGAAGCAGTTACGGCTGGTAGGAGGTGCGAAACGCAGCTGCGCAATCCAAAGCACGAGGACCACTTGCTACGCAAACTTCACCACCTGTCATCTACGCCTTCGCCCCTCTCGTGTTTCCCTCTCCTATTTCAACCCATGCCATGGCTTGTCTGAGCCGCCACAACCACCACCGCTCCTGGCTCACTTCCCCCGACGACATGCTCCAACGCTGCCCCCTCTCCGCCCACCACCACCGTCTCCGCAACGACGACGCCGAGCCTATCTACCTTCCCTCTCTCTCCTCCGCCTACCGCATCTTCCCCGTCTACGCCATGGGCGCCCCCGACCCTACTCCCGAACCCGAACTGGACGGACCCGACCCGATTTGGACCGCCGTCCGGGACGAAGCCAAGCTCGAGGCAATTCCCTCCTTCGTTCTGTTTTAATTGAGGATTGTTAATTGTTATTACTTTCTTATTTTGTTTGAGGCACGATGGGTTACTGAATGTGAACACCTCTTCCAGCGAAAGTGCGTAGATATTCAAATCTTGGTTCATCACGTTGTTGAAGACTAGTCCCTTTCGCTAGACTCAACTTCCCGTTGGTGTGTTAATTGTTATTACTGATTGATGGTGTTGTGTGCAGGCGGAGAAGGAGCCGATTCTGAGTAGCTTCTTGTACGCTAGTATTTTGGCGCATGATTGCTTGGAGCAAGCATTGGCGTTTGTGGCGGCCAACCGTCTCCAAAACCCTACTCTCTTGGCCACTCAGCTTATGGATATCTTCTGTCTTGTCATTTTGCATGACAAATCTATCCAGCGATCCATTCGCCTCGATGTTCAGGTCATTCTCATTTTAGCTTAATTCTATTCTTACTTTGTCTGATTTCACAAATTATCACAATTTTTTTTTATCTCAATACCAATTAAGTCATTTTTATTTCATTTAAGCTTAATTTCATTTTTAGTTTCTCAATATCGTAATTGTGTAATTTTGATCCCTCTTATGGTCGTCCCAATTGGAGTAGTGTTTTCTTTCACTTTCAATTATGTCTTTCTATCATGCTTTCATCCCTTATTTAATTAAATGAGCAACAATTTCGACATGACATGATATTGGATTAATAAAGTACTTTTGTTATTCATAATCATGTGAGGGCCAGTTTTTATTATTGTGATTTAAATATTTTGTGTTTTTTAGTTAATAATTGAAATTATTCAATGTCATGATATGTCCAATTTTTGTTAAATATTGAATGGAATCAACATGGGGCTATCCCAGTGTAAATGAGATATTGAGAGACTCAATTAGTAGAATTAAAAATGAGGGATTAAAATCTCCATGAATACCATATTGAGAGACTAAAAATGCAATTAGCGCTTTAATTGAACGCTTGTTGTTTAAAGTGCTTTGGTGGTGTGTGTTCTGAGTTATTTGATTTTTTTTACGTTGGTGCCGTTTTCTGAACAGGCATTTAAAGATCGTGACCCTGCTTGTTTGTCGTATTGCTCCGCACTTTTGTATATGAAGGTAAGTCTCTGTGTTTCTCCTCCAGTTTTCAGTCCTAACACATGGCATAAGTCCTAGTGCACTATTTCTGTGATTAAGCGTTATTATGATTTTTATAATTCTACTAGTTAAACGTTAGGAGGTGGGGTTTAATTGATGTCAGTCTCCTTGGAAATCATGATTATGAATGCATACTTTCTGTGATAGTAAGGTTTGGCACAAATTTACAGTCCGTCCCCATTAACCACTCGGGCATCGACCCAGGAACAGGAAGAATAAATTTCAGTTTCTGTTTTTTTTCTTCTTCTCATAATTATAAAATTGCCACTTTGTTTTTAATTAGTTTCCCGCCTTAATTTGTATTATAGGACTCTTTTTGACGTTTAATGATGCTGTGCTATGTCCACAGGGTTATCATGCTCTGCAAGTACATCGGGTAGCCCATGCATTGTGGCACCAGGGACGCAAAGTCTTGGCCCTGGCTTTGCAAAGCCGTGTTAGTGAGGTAGTTTTTTACTTGGTTTACCTTAATGAGTCTCATAAATAGTTTCATTTTTCTGTCGTGATAATCCAAGCCCTTATCTTTTACCACACAGGTTTTTGGAGTGGACATTCATCCAGGTATGTTGGTTTCATCTTTGCTTGCAATTGTATAAAAAATACAGAAGTTGACATAATTTACATGTATGGGATAATTTTGTTTTAGGAAAGCAAACTGAGAAGCAATGTATAGTAGCAATAGATTCATGTTGTGCCAGCCAACTTATTTTTTTTGAATACGGAATAACAGATTAATAAAGCAGAAGGTATTCTCGAGAGTTCAGTCTTCAACTCTTGATGGCACTTAGATAATTGATTTCCTTACTTTTTATTTATAGTAAGACAACTGATAACTTGAGTTTTGTCTTGAGGATGTTTGCCTATCTGTCGAAGATATGGAAAACTCTTTGGTTTTTGATTATTATTATTATTATTATTATTATTATTATTATTATTATTATTGAACTTTATGGTTTTATGGTTTTTTTATATAGCTGCGAAAATTGGGGAAGGGATTTTATTAGATCATGGGACAGGTGTGGTTATTGGTGAAACTGCTATTGTTGGAAACAGAGTTTCACTGATGCATGTGAGTTGTGATTCTTCATTAATTTCTTCTATGATTATTTTTGTTAGTTCTTTTATAAACTTTAATCATCTCAAATAACTAGCTATTTATTATTTCCTATATGATTTCATTTTAACAAATTGTATCTTGCATAAGAGGAAAAGGTTTATGAATTAAATTACTACTAATATATATCTTCTCAACAGTTTTGTATTTTTCTACACAATAAACTGACAACAAATAGCTAAGAGCTTTTTTATGTTCTCTGTACAACCTTCCACTGATACAACAATACTGTAAACAGTTTTTGAAAGCTAATTTGATTCTCTTTTTCAACTCTGATTCTATTTTCTATATTCCTAAGAGGAGAAAGTATATGAGAAATTGTTTTATAATACTTATTATTAATATTTTAAATTAAAACTATATTTTAAACAATGCTATTTTATTAACACAGACATTCATTATGCTCTTTGCATGATACATTTGATTTTGGCAGGGTGTAACATTAGGAGGCACGGGGAAGGAAATAGGTGATCGCCATCCCAAAGTAGGTGAAGGGGCACTAATTGGAGTTAGTGCAACTATACTTGGGAATATAAAGATTGGTGAAGGTGCCATGATAGCTGCGGGTTCCCTGGTGTTAAAAGATGTCCCTCCCCACTGGTACTAATGAATATATCTTTTACACAATGTTTAGTACTTTCAGCTTCTTCCTGGATTCTTTTTTGTAATAAAATGTGATGTTTTCTTTTATTGTTTTATTTGCTCTGTTTTACAGCATTGCAGCAGGAATACCAGCTAAAGTTATTAGTGCTCTACAGGAGCATGACCCATCATTAACCATGAAGCATGGTAAGCAACACTTGGAGCATGACTTATTGAGAATTACTTGTTTCTCTTTCTCTTGTTAAAGATGAGGGGCAGAGGCCCCAAAATATTCCATCTCTTTAGTCATGTGATTCATTGGACCAGTATATTATGCTTATAGTGTCACATTCCTATTTCACCTATGAAAATATATTTGAAGTTATTTTTTAAAATTCATTTTATAAGAAATCCACCGATACAGAAACCTCTCTGAATCCTGCTCTGGTTTCCATGGTACTTTTAACTTGTCTTTTATGCTCTGGCCTCTAAGTAAAATAATTGTTATTTTTATCACAAAATTTCAGTATACATGTGATCCTTATATCTTGAATTATTTTTGTTCTTGGGATTTTGCAGATGCTAGTAAAGATTTTTTCACACATGTAGCTACTAATTTCAGAGATGAAAAGCCCAATGGTTAGCTTTCTTCCTGTCTTTTTTTAATCCTATTAGAATATGAGAAAAAAATTCACTAGGACTAAAAAGTTTCAAAGCTTAAAATGATTAGTCCTCACCTATACTCTTGGCGTACTTGTCACATTGTTCAAGTTGTTAACTACCAAGCTTTTTTCCCTCCTCTGTCTAAATATCTTAAAATGTTTCAGGAGCTCAGAATCCAGATTGAAATGAAGTTAACAATTGAGAGGTTAGACAGCATAGATCTCGTTTGGCATTCATTGCCTTCAAAGGAAGGATCAAAGGAAGGATGATGTTATAATTAATATTAGAATCAGGATCAGTTCAAAAGGATAATGTGGGTTTCGTATACCAATGGTATTTTTATAGTTTACATAATAACAATTTATGCTGCTAAGGCTGAGTGCTGGGGTTTTTGCACCAGTATAGCAAATTTCTGTAGACAAACTTAGAAGCAGATGCTACTTTATCTAAGCTTCTGCTTTTTAACTTCTTTTTTTGTCCTAGTAAACATTGTGGGAGGAGGGAGGATTTTCGATCTAGTATTTAGCTCTTCAAATATAGTTAATTTTGATTTCTGCCATTGTAGACATTTTTTGTTTAATTTGTATTTTTTTCCCGCACAAATGAAAAGAAAAGAAAAATCCATTTTCGTGTAGTACATGATGTGGCAATTAAAATGAATTGTTTATTTTGATTTTAACTAAAATTGATTTTATAAAAAGATTATTTAAAATTAAGTTCACAAAAATAAAATGATTTACAATTAAGTTTCTGAATGTTTGTCCAAACAAAGGGAAAATACTACAAATTTGATTGGAGATGACAACCTGTGCCACGTTTTCCTATAATATTTTTTTTTTAACCGAAATTATATTTTTTGCTTTTAAAATTACTAAAATAGTATATCTATAAAATAAAATCAGTATGGTGTAAGTCAAATGCCACAATAAAAATTGGTAAGAAAAATCTGCCTTCCACAAGACCATTCAAAATTTTGACTTACACCATACAAACAATGTTTTTTTCTTAAAAAAACTTAATTACACTTTTTTGATACTTGAAATCCAGTGACTAAAAAATTTCAATAATCTATTTGACATTTTTATATTTTCAGAGATTATTGTGACAACACCTCACAATTTAAGGGATAAAAATAAATTTTGCCTGTTTCTTTTGAAATAGCAATAACAAAAAATATTTGTAGAAAGTAGTTTATTTTTGCCATGGCATATGTGTCAAGGATGAGATAATGTAACTTTTTAAAATTTTAGTGATTCTCACAAATCTTGTATTGTAATGATAAAAGTAAGCTAAATCGATTGTTATAGATTTTACTTTTATGTCTAATTTAATTTATTTAAAAACTTGATTTGACAGCTTATTTAAATATTTATTTTATATTAAAGTCTTGATTTAAATATATTTTTCATTTATGTAATTTAGCATTATTTTATTTTTCATTCTTGTAAAATATTTTTCACTTTAATTCTTATAAATTATGTTTATTTTATTTTTTTTCCTTATCATTAGTTTCTATTAAAAAATAATGATGGTGTTATCATATCACATCAACATGGTATGACACGATACGATACGATACCTTAAAATGATATAAATTAAAACAAATATTAATATACATGAACTAAAACAAAAAAAAAACATATTTGTCGGAGAAAAAATATTTTAAGTTTTTAATTATATATTAAAATAAAACAAATACTAAAATATTAATTTATTTATGTCTCAGTCAGTCTATATACTCCTTCTGCCTTCAAACTCTTTTTCTTATTTATCTTTTCTCTTGTCTCTTCCTTCAAGCTTCACCCTTCATCGTCTTTGTCACCCCCTTCAAGCAATTGTGTTTGCAATGATACTAGTAGTGAAAGTGACAATGGTAATGGTGGTAGTTGTTACTTGTAGCAGTCAAAATATTGGTGACAATGATAATAATAATTGTGTCAAAAGCAACAATAGTAGTAATAGTGATAACGACTATGGTGATAGAAGCAATAATAGTAATAATAATGGACACAATAATATAACAATGATGGTGACAACAATAGTGATGGTGATAAGTAAATTTTTAAAGTAAAAATTTACAAAAGCTTGATAGTTAAGTGTATCATATTATTAAATGTATGAATTTTAATATTTAATTTGAAGTTTTATTTTAATATTTAAGCCTTTATTTTTTAATATTTAATTTGACACTTATATTTTTTTTCCAACAAATATATCAGTTTTTTGTTTTTATTTGTTTAAATTATATTTGTGTTTATTTTAGTTTGTAAATAAATAATGATATAATACTCTATACATACATAATTAGATGACATCATCATGTTACAATGAGACATGATGATGTCATTATTTCATTTATCATGTTATCATTTTTTTAACAAAGATTAACTATAAGAACAAAAGATAAAATAAACATAATTTATAATAATTAAGTCGGTTTTTTTTCAAAAATAAAATATTAAAAAATTGTATGGAACAAAATTATATTTAAACCTAATATTTTTTTAATAAATCTAACATCTCTTTTTGTTTGGTTAAGAAATAGATATAACTTATCTCTACACGACTAATAATCTAGTAAGCAAATGGTGGAAAACACTATGAAAAACTTTAAAAATTAAAATCACAATTACTTCAAGCACGATATGCACTAAGATATATGTCAAACATAACATGTTTATATAATGTGAAGTATACTGTCTCCATTTATCATAAACCTTTTCTTTTAAGACTTGCTTCTCCTTGTAACAATGAAAAGGATTTTGAGTATTTAAAAGTAATAATTTATTTATTTTATATGGCAGCAATAATTTTTATTAAAAACATAAAAAGGTGATAAATATATATTAATCTAAATTTTATCATTTTTAAACGCTTAAAATTAACTTCAACATCTGATATTAAGTTTATTACAAATTCCAAATATATTTATTCTTTAATTATTTTTTAAAAGTTTGGGCAAGATTACTCAAATACCCTCGTTAAATCAAAATATTACATCATTATTCTGGATCCAAATCCTCTTTCCCAGTTCGTAAGACAGTGTCTGGGACACTTGGAAACGGCAGGTTTTCTACTCTCCTTCCCGTGCTCGCCGGCGTGAGATCCATTCCGTCACCGGCGATCTCACCTCCGCCGGCGCTTCCCGCGTTCAAATCGATTAAACTCGTTTATTTGCTGATTTCTCTTCCACTTTCGTTCTGCAGCACAGGTTCCCCACACTCAGGTGCATTCAATTAAAATGCTCTTGAATATTTCTCCCAATTCAATGATGCTACTGGTTTCGCGTTGAATTCAAATTCCATTAAATGCATCACAAGGTTTTGAGGAAGAGAATCAGATGCCACCAAAATTGAGCTCTGTTTTGGATTCTCTCTAGCTGATTACGTAACATGTTTATTGCTTCTCGTGAAAAATCATATGATTGATTCGGTTTTATGGATTCTCATGTGTGTATCATTTTGAAGTTGAATTGAAAATTTTTAATGCTCGATTTGCCTTTGGAGTTGTTTGTGATTGAAGTTTATAAAAACATGTGGGTTGATGTTATCCACTTTAACATTTTAATCGTCAAGTTAAGATGCTAAGTGGCTTTATTGTGAATCAATGCCTGGTTGAAAGTTTCTCTCTGTATCTCATGTAACATTGTGGGTTCATGGCTATTGACTGTGCCCAATTGCAGTTTATGCTGGTAAGACTTGTGTTGCAAGAGGTTGATTGCATCTAGTGAAGGGGATACTGGTGGAATGATGGATACTCACGCAGAAGATTCTGCTAGACCTGAGGAGAATTTGCCTGCTGTGACTCATCATAATGAAGATGGAAGCAACGGAAATCTTATATTGGAAAATGGTTTGTCTGATGGCAATCAAGGTCCTGCTGATACTCATGATCAGCTTCTACAAATGGTTATGGACCTCAGGTTTCAGAATGACTTCTTGAAGTCCCAGTTTGAGGGATTTGAAAATGTAGACACTGGACATAGTGACTCTAATATACAGAAAGGAGTTGGTGGCTTGGAAGATGGTGAATCTGACATTGTGAAAGAACTAAAGGAAAAGATACAATTGTTAAATAAAGAATTTCTGGAAGAAAAACAAACAAGAATTGCATCAGAAGAGGCTTTGAAGCATCTTCAAACGGCTTACTCAGAGGCAGAAGCAAAGGCCCAAGAGCTCTCTGAAAAGCTTGCAGAAGGTCTGGTTATGATTTTGTTGCCTATATGAAACAGTAGCGATTCATCAATCATAAATGAACAAATTTGACTTACATTAAATATTGCCATTTTTATGATTACTTATTTACTTGTTTGGAAGCCAGCTCATCTCTAAAACCAATTCCTTCATCTACAGATTGGATTATTTTTCCTCTTGGAGTTTAAGAATGATATATATATAAACGTTAAACAATATGTTTAGTGGCTCCTGAAATCATACAGGCAAAAGAGAATTAATATTGCTCTAGATGGCTTTATCTTCCTTAGAATGAATTTTTTTGTGTAGCTCAAACAAAGTTAGACCAAGAAGTAAAAGAGCATGAAGAGAAGTACTCTGAACTTGACTCCAAATTTAATAGGCTTCACAAACGAGCAAAACAGCGTATTCAAGAAGTTCAAAAGGTGAATTTTTTCTATATCCTTTTCTTCTTTTTTATTTTTTTATGCTGATGTTGTCTACGTTTTCTTTGAAGTGCTACTACTTACACAGTCTTTAATCATACTCAAACTCCTGATCATAAAGTCTTCCCCCCGAAAAAAAATTGTCCAGCATAGTCACATTAGTAGTTTGTGTAAATGGTATTATTCCGATCTCTTATGATTGAAATTTTGTAACTAGAGTACATTTGTCTGTCTTCTAAATTCTAATGATGAGCCCTGGACCCCAGAATTCTATACAAGCACAAAATAAGTCAGGAAGTTCTTGTTTATTGCTTCAACAAAACCACCCATTGAAGCAACTTATTCTCTAGAGGCACTTCACTGGATTATTGTATATGTTTTTATGTTGACGTGAGTCTAATTTTTTGTTTGAGAAATTTCATTTGTAGGAAAAAGATGATCTTGAGGCCCACTTCTCTGAGGTGAATGAAATTGCAGAGCGAGCATCATCCCAACAGTCAGCATTGCAACAAGAATTAGAGCGCACTAGGAAGCAAGCAAATGAGGCATTGAAAGCCATGGATGTTGATAGACAACAACTAAGAAGTGCAAACAACAAGTAAGCCCACTAATTTACTTTTCATCATGATGATTGATGAGTACATCCATTAATTGCAAACTTGTGTATTTGTAGTTGGTGTCAGGAGAAGCTGTGTTCTCAATTATCTTGTATTGTAGAACTGATATGTATAATAATAAGTTGTGACTATAATATGTCATCCAAACCTCATTAAACATTATTTGTGCTGCAATGATCAAATGACAACAACTTATACCACCCTTTATTTCTCCCCTTTCTTCTTTATTCATGCATGACTGGTTTTACTTTTTATTTTAAATTTTAATTATGAGCCCTGGCACAACGGTAAAGTTGTGCCTTGGTGACTTGTTGACCATGGGTTTGAATATGGAAACAGCTTCTTTGCATATGCAAGGGTAAGGTTGTGTATAATATCTCTTCTCCTTACCTTCGCATAATGAGGAGCCTCTAGGTAATGGAGTACATAGTTTTTGTTAAATATGGAGAAAAGAAACAAACAACGGCACACATGGGAGGTAGTGTTTTTTTGTCTTCTTATAGGTTGGGTTCAGTGTGCCTTATTTATTAGCTATTCTCTAGGAATGTTTGTTATACATGTACTATAATACTCCTTCTGGTCTCGACTATACAAAAAAAAAACCTTGTGTCTTGGTCTCAAATATAAGCAAATTTCAACTAACTTTACCTAATTTGTTATTATTGACGTAAAAATCTATGTTTCCCAGTCTTCGAGATACCATTGAAGATTTAAGGCGTTCATTGCAACCTAAAGAGAGTGCTATTGAGGCATTGCAACAGTCAGTTGCAGAAAAGGAACAGGTACAAATGATTTGTTCATTTTCGTTGTTTATTTGATTTGGATCTCTTATATGTTTATTTAATGTTTTTTCTTGCTGACGTCTGATTATAACTTTGTCTCGTGCAGATGTTTGCATGTACAACTTAACTCCATACTATATTTATGGCTGTAAACTAAACAATTGATGCTTTGCATGTGACTAATTGATACATAGCAAAGTGGATTTTATACCCAACTTGTTTCTCAAGCACAGATTTACATTTAGGCCAAAATATATTAATATGTCTACTCCATTCCTTTAAATGGTGTTCTGGACCGAGTCCATTGGGATCCTCTAATGTGACAAGACAACATTTTAGAAATGAAATCTTTCTTTGTCAAACTTTAAGTGTTTGCTTTATGTGTTTTTCTCCTCTCCGATTCAAACACCTTTTACGACTTCTCAGATATTTTTCATGACTTTTTATGATATTTTAAAGGCCTATTGTTGTAACTTTTGTCTGCAGTAATAACTGTGTGACGAAACTTGTGTATTTCTGTTATTTGGAAGCACATCATTTAAAAGTTGTTATATATAACTATGTTCCTTGAACAAAATTGATGACTCAGATGCTGGAAGATATGAGAGGGTTGCTTCAGGCTGCTGAAGAAAAAAGGCAAGCTGCACTAGCTGAGCTCTCAGCTAAACATCAAAAGGTACATGTGCTCTAGCATTTTTGGCTGACTGTTTTCATAGTTTATCTTTTAGGAGGACACCATATCCTTGTGTATTCTTTCATCCCTCTTCAAATTTCTTCTTTTACTGAATAAAAGGTTATATTCTATATAGTCTGTACTGTGTATTTAGATCTAGTTGTGCTTTGGCTTCAACATAATGTTTGTTTCTGCAGAATATACAGAGTTTGGAGGCTCAACTTAATGATGCATTGTCCGACAGAAGTAAGGCAACTGAATCCATTTCTTCACTGCAGGTGAGTTCAATGATCATGAGCTTTTTTCCATACTTGATGTGGTTCAAGGCGGGGGGAAAAGATGCTGCTGAGTTGAAAATTGTGTTCCATGAGATGGTTAATGGGGCGTTGATAACCAGATCTTAATGATTATTCATATATGGCTGTCTTTTTTAGTTTATGGTTAGCTCTTTTAGTGAGCAGCTCTACTTTTAAATAGAGGTCTGCCATGGCTAAGGTAACCAGACCATTTATAAATGGATTTTGGATCAGAAACCACTAACCAATCTAATTTTGAAAAAGGTTCAGGCTTTACTTTAAAACTGTTATTAGACCTTGAATTAATCTGATTGGAGACATTTGAGGATGAGCTACATCAGCTGATGGGTTTCTTATTCTTAGACATTTCATATAAATTTGTGTTAGTGTGTAGCATGTTTTTGTCTTGAATATTTGACTTAAATTTAAATTCAAAATTTCATATAAAATAAAGCACATATATAACTTAAAATATAATTATTTAAATTCTCTCTGAATATTAAGTTTGCAGTCAATGCACTAATTTTATAGGTAATAATTAAATGAATTGTTATAGAAGAATAAAAGTTCTTTTCTGGATATGTCACCAGTTTCCAGTCTGTTCATATATAATATAAGTAAATGTGGTCCTGAACATGTTAGAAGTTTCCAGCTGATGACCTGACCTTGCTTAATCCACTAATGCCTCCAGGTTCAAGTTGCAGAAAAAGAATCCAGAATTGCAGAGATGGAAGCAGCATCAACAGGAGAAGCCGCACGACTCAGAGCAGCTGTGGAAAGTGTTAAAGGAGAGCTTTCTCACCTAAAAGAGGAGCATGTATGGTCCTGACTTCAGAATGTGTAAATTAGTGTTCCACTGTTGTTGGGTTTCTCTTCCTTTTCCTTAACCAAGAATGTTTGTTGTGACATTATGCATATATCTGACAGTTAAACTGTGCAGAAAATCAGTTCAGTAATGCATAAATTCAATTTTAAAATCAATATATGATAAAACAGGTAGAAAGTACATATATGTGACTTGTTTTAGACAATTATGCTATCTTGTTATGTGTAACATCTTGTTAGGCAACTATTATGTCTATGTCCCTATAGACAATTTGAATTTGCTCAATAACTGACTACAGAATTATTTGAGGGGAATTTTTGTCACTTATTCTACTCATCAACTTTCATGTCTTGTAAATGTGGAAGCATCTCAAATTGTAATTTATTAATCACAAATGATCATGTTTATGCTATTTTAAATGATGCGTTGACTTCTGTAATACATTTGTTGACATGGAAGAATGATTTCCTTAACTAATTTTTTGGGTAGAGTTTTTCCCTAAAATTATGCTTGTACAATCAAGAATGAAGTTGCTGTAGTTAACTGAAACACTTGTTTTAGATGTTTAAATCACTTAATAAAATTCCTCTATTATTTATCTTGCTGAGAATCGTTTTCAATTTTTTCATATGTTAATTTAATGTAATAATTGTCGTCAATACTCTTTCCCTTTATAAATGGAAGAAATTGTGGTTTTAGCCCTCTGGGGGTCTTTTACTGGAATTGGTTTTGGCATAGGCAACAAGGATGAATATTTAAAGAGAATTTGGGATGTTTAGAAATTTGGAGATCTTATTGTTACTGAACTTAATACCAGATTGTTTTGTTATATGGTTGCTTTAATCTTGAGCTGTGGTGTGTTCAGGAAAAAGAAAGGGAAAGCTGGGAGACTGCTTCTCAGGCACTTAAAGCAAAACTTGAAATTGCAGAGAGCAACTGCATACATGCTGAAGTTGAAGTAGCAAAAATAAGAAGTACATATTAATCCTTTTGTAAGCTTTATCATATTCATTTTAATATGCATATTTATGCTTTTGACAATGGTCAGGTCAGCTGGAATCAGAGGTATCCACACAAACAAGAGTCCTCAATTTGAGAGATGCTGAATTGTTGGCTGCCAAAGAAGAGGTTCTAATTAAACTTGTTACTAATTAGCTGGTAGAAATTTAAACTAATTAAATTGTGTTGCTCTATAGCTTGTTCTTGTAGCTTAAAGAGTGTCAAACAGTTCTTGTGGAGCATCAGCATATTTTCTTATTTACATTAGAAAGTATGCTGTGTGATAATGTAATGTCATATAGAATCCCTGTTCTAGGAGAGAACCCTGTTTCTGAGCTGTAATTGACATGGGTTTGTACCACTGCAGATCAGCTCTCTTGAGAAGGAATTTTCTTCATACAAAGTTCGTGCACATGCACTTCTTCAAAAGAAGGATGCTGAACTGGCTGCTGCTAAAGATTCTGAACAACTCAAAGCTCTAGAGGAAACTCTGAAAGTACATTTTATCAATATTTTGTAGAAGACGTTGATTGAGTAGTGTATATAAATTAATCACCAATCGCATTCTTAATTTTCTCCAGGAGGTGGAAAATGAAGTATTATCAATAACAGAAGAAAGGGATAGAGTTCTTCAAGATCTTCAATCTGCTATGGCTAATCATGAGAAAGAGCTTGCAGAAAGGTGCCATATTTATTGACAAATCTATATGGGCTTGTCTGCCTGATTTTGAATACTAGATAATTATGAACATATAACTGGAAGGAAAAGATGAATCACTAGTAACTGATTTTGTGGTGTGCTATGGTTTGGGTAAAAAATTGGATACGCTACAGTAATTACATTTCTTGCTGTTGAGTGTGGAGCAGTCAAAGCCTCTCATTTTATTAATTTCAGAGACACAGCCCTTGAAAATGTCAAGCAACAGATAAGGAGCTTAGAAATAAAGCTTGACTCAGCTAATGTTAAACACCTAAAAGAGAAAGAGGAATGGGGACTAAGTCTTCACAATGTAGAAGAAACATGGAGAAGTAATACACTCTGCTACTTGGTTAAATAATTGCTTATATCTTATACTTCTTTGATTCTCCTATCTGTCTGAATTTGGTATAGATTTTAACTTCAATCAAACTTTGCAGTCAGATGTGAGGCAATGAAGGCTGAAAATGAAGCTACTGCTGCAAAAGATATGCAAAAGGAATTGGAAGAGCTCAAACAGCGATGTAAAAAACTGAAGGTAAGCTTCAAATCCTTAAACCTGTGCTTGGAGTCCCCATTCCCCCCACCTCAAATAGTGTTTTTCCCTGTCTCTTGTGCTAACTGAATCTATAACTTCTAGGAAGAACATGCTTCATTTCATGATCTTGCTGATAGAATGATTGAGGAGAAAGACTATGAAATATCCAGACTTTTAGATGAAAATAAGAATCTTCGTCAGTCTCTTCAATCAAGACCACCAGTATGTTTTTATCTGCTTTTTCAATATCATGAGAGTTAAGAGATTGGTCATATACTTATAATTTCCATGGTCTGGCATATTTATCTGCTGGTTTCACACAATGCTGTCAGGTCGATCAGAATGATAATTATACAACAGGTACTAATTTATTTATAGTATGACAGTAGTTGTTCCACTTGTAAAGTTTCTTTTAAGTATCTCTTCATGGTTATGAATATTTTTTACATTGTTGCTAAATGCTTTCACAAGTAAAACATTTAGGGGTGGTAAGTGACATTTCTTTCTTCAACTGTTATGTACAGCCTTGCATAAATTGGATTCAACAAATTTAAGCCCCTCAGCAGCAGAACAGCAAATTCTGGTATAGCACTTTTCATTCTCAATTTTCAGTTTAAATCATTTATCTCTGTAATGTATTGTAGATTTTTTTTTTTCTATTTTGAAAGTAGTGGATAGCAATATAGTCAGGTTGTACAACTGTTTTAGTTGTGTCATCTTGATCTCACCATCTCTGTTTTTTTTTTTTTTTGGGGGGGGGGGGGGGTGGAAGTTGAGAGAATTTTTATTCAAATTATACAAAACTATTTCTTTCAGACTCTTTCATCTATTTAGTATATTTTTGAGATTCCTTCATTTCATTTTTTTATTTTATATTTGCCACAATTCAGATTTTGGCTAGACAACAAGCTCAAAGAGAGGAAGAGCTAGCACAGTCACAGCGCCATATTTTAGCTCTTCAAGTATGTCTTTGATATTTTTAGGATATCTATCTCATATCCCCCATCGGGCCATCTCCCTTTCTATATAATATAATATTTCTATTTTAGGAAGAAATTGAGGAGCTTGAACGTGAGAATCGTCTCCACAGCCAACAGGTTTATTCGTGTTAAAATTTTGTAATTGTATTTCCATCTGAAAAAATGTCACAAGTGGCTCTACAAGGTCAATGATTGTTTCTTTAATTGCAGGACTAATTTTCTAGGTTTATTTAAAACTGAAATTTCTAATGTGATTTTACATTTGGATATAGATTCCCTTAACAAAGGAAAAAGTTACGACTTTCGTTGTTGTTTTTTTCTGCAAACCTAGGCTCATGAATTTCAAATATTCTAACTGTAGGAGGCAATGTTAAAGGATGAGCTTCGCAGTATGGAAAGATCAAAGAAAAGGGAAGGTGTTGATATGACATATTTGAAAAATGTTATCTTAAAGCTGCTTGAGACTGGTATGAATTTCCAAAAAAAAAAATGAATAGATTCTTTTTTTTTTTTTTAATCTCCTTACATTTATTGACTAGATTGAGAAGCTAGTTAATGTAAATATTTTCTTTGACCAGGTGAGGTTGAGGTATTGCTTCCAGTTATTGGAATGCTGCTTCAGTTTAGTCCAGAAGAGGTAATTTTGTCATCTTCTACTTTGCATCCTTAAGACTTTATGAGGGAGGAATGAACTTGTGCAAAGAGGTGCACTCTAATGACTCTATACAATGCTATTACATCTCAAAAATTAAAATTGTTTTCATTAGAAATCACTTTGAAGTAATTTTGACTCCCAGAAAACTGTGAATATGCTCCACTGAGACAAACACTCATCCATGAGTACAACGTCAGCAACCTTAGAAATTTTAATTCATATGTTCAAGCATTTAATTAGATGGTCATTAAAGTAATTGCTCAAAACAGTATGTTTCATGCTCGAAATGTTTTCCTGCTATGTAATTCTTTTGTTTCCCCATAATTTCCCTGATATAATCTAAAAGGACATCTCTTAGAAAAGTCAAAAGGTATTTCTAAATTGTTTTTATGATACAGAAATTTCTTTTAGTGGCTAACAGAATATAAGTAAATTGTTTTTATACCAAAAGTTGTTGATGACTGAAAAGGAAACAATACTCTGCAATTTAATCGTGAGTGCAGATACAGAAGTGTCAACAGGCATATCACAACTCCACAGAAGTTCCACCATCAAATCCTGCAACCGATACTTCAGGATCTGGCTTATCGCTTTTCTCAAGATTCACATTTACTTAATGGCATAAATGGGAGTGCTGGCGAAATTTGTTGTTGCTGTTAGAATGTCTGCTTCTGCCATCCAGCTCTAGGAGTATGTTTATTTAGTCACTGTTACTGAGAAAGCAGGTTTGTATCTGTAAATTAGAAGGGGGGATGGCGGGGGGATCTTGGTTACAACAGCAATTGGTCCATGCAAGCGTTTGGAAGCTGACAAGCTGTAAAGAAACATCAAGGGTAATGTACAACAAATATCACAATAGGGAGGGAGAATTCACGGGATGTTCTGCCTGCTATTTAGCCAAAGATATAGTTCATTTTTTACCATTGAATATGTCGAGTCACAAAATAATATTAGAAAATTGTATCATGCCTTTATATGATTTTTCATTTGGCAATGCCAAAGGAATGAGAAGTGTCCTTTTGAGTTCATGCTTGCAAATAATCATAAGGCATTTTTAGTATCAGAGTTTTCATGAAGATTTACTTTTTCATTGGTTCATTAGAAATTGTTTATTGAATTTTGATTGGTCGGAACTGTACTGTTATCATAGGCCAGTTAAGGTGTTATGAGCTGCACATTCCGGTCTGGTTTACTGTTTAATTATCGGAGATAGTGACATAGTGTAACAGATTGATGCTGCAGGCTCTCTTGAACTGCTTCTTAGTAAATTACTGTTGCTTGATATTTAAGCAATTGATATTCTTGTGGAAAGATTAGGTGAGTGCCAAATATCTGATATGATACGATGGAAAACAAATAAATAAAATGTGTTCGTAGATACGTTATTTGGTTATAATTTAATGAAGTTTTACAAAGTTTATAAGCAATGACACCGTAAAACTGTCACAGACACAAGCTGAATTTAGTTATAATTAAATTAAATGAATTATACAAAGTATATAAGCATTGACACCATATCTAGAAACAGCGATAAAGTTGTGTCTTGATGACTTATTGATCATAAGTTCGAATCCAAAAATAACAACTTTATATATGAAAGGATAAGGTCGAATACAATATCTCTTCTCTTTATCGTGGAGTTTCCGACAATAGAATATGTAATTTTTGTTTATATTTTTATATAAGCATTGATACGGGTAAAACTCTGACACAAACTGAATGTGCTACCTGACAATGTGCAGGATTGGAATCCTGTTTTAAAAAATTTCACAACCCCTTCCTCTCCCCCAATCCATTCCCCTCCTCATATGACCCAAATAAAATAAGTAAAATAAACGATTGAGTGGCCTCTTCAAAGAGAAAAAAGAAAAAGAGAAGAGATATTTTCAACTAAAATGGAATCTCAGGGAGTTGGAGATGTGGAAAAGCTTACAAAGGAAAGAGAAATCAAACTCTAGAGCGTAAATCTCGATTCTCTCATATCGTGACGATCGGTTTAGCCCATCAATTTTGTTCATCAATGACTTTACTGATATTTGATTTCATGGTGAATTCTATATATAATATTTAGCATTGGATTTTATAAATTTAAATATATACTTAAAAAGTTATATCGTTTGAAATTGTTGATATCACGTACAAGTATATCGTGAAACCAAATTTCTAATAACATTAACATCACTCTAGATCCACTTTGATATAAACAATTATTAGTACACATCTAAATTGAAAAGGTAAAAATCATACAGCCATCGGCATATAACCAAGGAATTTGGTATCCAACAAATTGTCTTTTGGAGAAAATATCTATTTTATTTACCATTAACT
>CM023941.1:33780746-33800753 GCA_013407115.1 Glycine latifolia
GGTTTAGCACACTTCTCTAACTAAGATTTCATGTTGTCTATCATGGGAGTATGGTATGATATCCGAGCAGAAGTTAGGTTGCTGCTTGATTCTAAATACTGCAACCAAAATGGCAAGAATAGCAAAATCTTTAAGCCTCAGTTGTTGCAGTAGGTCACATTTCCTTGAAAATTTTCACAATTCAAGTCTCATATAAGATGGCAATAGTCCACCTGCTTATTAAATACTAACCTACATACATATCAGTGATCAGTTAGTGTCAACTTCCCTTGAGACAGAATGCACAACGACTGTTGTACTTTGCTTGTATATTTTACTAGATGACAATAGTGCATCATGTGAATTTATTAAAAAAAAATGCATCATAATAATTATGGTAGGATGAATGTTTCAGTTCAGATTCCGAAATGCTTCCTTTTTGGTGCAAGGACAGTACATAGGGATATCTGCATTGGTGAGTCTATAAACTTGTTTAGTTGTTGGTGAATTTTCTTTGCATTAACTATGTTTTCATACACTATGGTGAATTTTCAGTTACTCATGATAGCGATCGATTGATATGACTATGCATATTCTACTTTAATTTATTTACAAAATTTTGTTTCTAGCAATTTACACTTTTATAACGTTGCACATTGCAGTGCTTATACCAGGAGCTTTTGATATTAAGAGTCAAGCATGAATCACTCCAGCGGACTCAAAGGTAAAAAAAAAAAAAAACTTTTGGTCAAGTCCAAGTTATATATAGTGGACACTCAAATTTATTTTGTTTCTCTTTGTTGTTTGAGAATCTTCTGGGAGAAGAACTAGAGCCACTTAGCATGAAAGAATTGCACAGTTTAGAGAAACAACTGGATATAACGCTTGGACAAGCTCGGAAGCACCTAGTACGCACTAATTGACACTTATTTTGAGCATATTATTAATGAATATATAAATTAACTCTAATTGAAACATGCCTATGAAATACAAAAGAGAAAAGTGCTCTTGATAAGCAACTACACTATTTAAGGATTAATCTTTTGGGGTTTACATTTTCCTTCTACTCACTTTGATCCAAATGGTGGTATATAAATTAAATTAGTTGGACACTACTAATTCCAACTTCTTTACATTTTTTTGGTACACATCTGTGTCTATATAGATGATATCTAACAGCCATATATGATCCTGGCTTTTTATTGCAGACGCAGAAGCTGATATCACGAATTGACGAATTACATGGAAAGGTATGCAATTAATTTGTTTTTTCAACCGTGACCAAGCCTAATTCTATTTTTACACTCCACTTAATTTGTATATAGGTTTGAGTACCCTTAGATTTAGAGATGGTCTCTTTTGAGATCGTGTTTACCATTGGTATATATATTTGGGTATCCTTTTACCCTACAATATTAATATATTCCTTTAATTGGTTGATTAAGAAAAAAAATATACCCCTCAAAATTCATTCACGTGTATCTTTCATTTCTTTCCAAATCTATCCATGATTTCATAGCACTTAATTTCATTCTTCAATAAATAAATAAAAAATCCAAGCCAAATTTTGTTAAGGAATTTGAGGATAAGATTTAAGTGAATCCGACGAAATTATAGGATGGGCACCCAAATAGATAACTTGTATAGAGTAGATAATTTAGATATCATCTTTTTGGTATTATTTTATTTTATTTTATTTTCCTAAAATATTACATGATGACACATATATGATAGTCATTTATTATAAGTATTATATAATGTAAAGTTTCGTGGGGAAAAAGAATGAATATGTATGATGTGGGGTAAGAGAAATATAGGATAATTGAACAGTACACAAAAAAGTTATAGAATTTAATTTTAGTACAGTGTAAGTATAACTTTTTATATTATTAATTAATTACAAATTATGTTAAATATATTTTAAAATATTTATTACAAAAAATTAATAATCTTACTATATGTAAGTTGATTGGTTTAGAGGTTGTAAGTTGATCAATATTCAAACTGAAATTCTTTGAATAGGTTCTTGCCTTTGCAGTTCAAGTTTGAATTTTTAGAGGTCTTTCTTTCGACATATTTTAATAAAGCAATAATTTTGAATTATAAATTCATTCATCTTTCTTGTCAGAATAGTTTAATTTAATATTTTACAGCATGTAAATGTTAAAATTTAAATATATATATATATATATATATATCTTTTGGGGTCTAAATGTCTCATATTTGTATGTTTGGTTTTTTTTTTATTTTATTTTTTAAAAAAGGATACAAAGACGGTTTTAGTCAAAACTATCTTTGTATGTTGACATACAAAGACTGTATTGCCTAAAACCGTCTTTGTATGTTTTATTTTTTGTTTTTTTTTTTTAAAAAGGATACAAAGACGGTTTTAGACAAAACCGTCTTTGTATATTTTGTTTTTTGTTTTTTTTTTTTTAAAAAGATACAAAGACGGTTTTAGGCAAAACCGTCTTTGTATCTAATTTTTTAAAAAAAATAAATAAAAATACAGGAAACAAAGACGGTTTTTCTAAAAACTGTCTTTGTAAGTTCACCTACAAAGACGGTTTTTCGAGAAACCGTCTTCGTATCTAATTTTTTAAGAAAAAATAAAAAAAATACAAGAAACAAAGACGATTTTTCTAAAAACTGTCTTTGTTTGGTCATCTACGAAGACGGTTTTTGGATAAACCGTCGTCGAATGCTCCTTTAAAAAAAAAAAAACAAATAAGTAGAAACAAAGACGGTTTGGTGCAAAACCGTCTTTGTAACACCCCATACAAAGACGGTTTTTGAAATAACCGTCTTTGTTTGTCCTCGTAAAAAAAAAAAAAAAAATTGGGATACGAAGACGGTTTTTAGAACCGTCGTCGAAAGGTCCAACCTACAATGACACGCGCATAAATGACGGTTCTAGAACCGTCGTCGTATGGGTTCGAGAACCGTCATCGTTTGTTCCGTGTGTAGTAGTGAATTGAAAGATTTTTCTCTGCCATCTCACGCTAATAAAGGGTTTTAGAAAAGGATACCTTTCAATCCCAATTAATCATATAATATATAAAGTCAATTTCGCTCTTAGAAGCTTTTGAAATGCCAGTCATAGCACCAGAATTGGTTATTGTCTTGATAGTTATGGTGGCATGTTCAACACTATAATTAAATTTAACGGTATTTTGCTCACCATGTTGGAAACAAATGTTAGAATAGTAATTTGTAATTTTGGAGAGTCACGCCTCCAAGATAATTAGGCCTCTCACGAATCTTATTTATTTCAGAATATCTTACATGCTTAAAGTTTTGATGACATTAAGTGATTTAACATTTGTTAACAATATCTATAATTAATTGAAAAAACAACACGTTGATGCAGAGGAAGAGCTTTTAGTTGTCTCTTCCTAATTTTTTTTATCTCTTTCATTTTTTTTCCTGGATGAGTTTGTATCGAAAACCAATTTAGCTTGACCAATTGATTTCTCTATCTCATAATCTTTTCTCACTCATGTGATTTATTGCCTTTGCTTTGTAACTGAGGTGTCCTTTGACTAAGTCTACTTCATAACTGTCATTTTATTCTATCCGGTCTATTTTACTCACTTTTATCTTTCTTTTGTTTTTATTTTTAAATTCAAAATATTTTTTAAATGATAAAAATGAATCCAAATAAGATTATAATTAAGTGTTTGAAGATAAATAAAATACTGATTCATTTTAGATTTTCTTAAATGTGATATTATGTAGTATTTAGATTTATATGGGATTCTGGATTTCTTTGCCTGCTGATATATGAATAATATGTAAGGCTCTATCTATTAATTGTTCAGAAGCAACTTAATTCGCGTAATATACATGATTGGTATGTTTGGGGATCAAAATTCTTATTTTCTTATTACTTTTCAGGTTTAACACGTGCAATATTCTTGATATAGCAGTCATTGCTTTAAGGGACCTGCTATATCTTGTTTATTAAATTGAAATATGCCTTTTTTGTGTCAGCTGTTAAATTAAATTTCATATCCTAACTTATATGGACCGAAAGACATTATTATCGGTCATGAATTTATTATATTAAAATTAATTGGATTGAGGATTAATGCAAAGCAACAAAAGTAACAGAGACTCGAGTAGTACTTATCATACGTTGAGGAAGGCAGGAAAACATACAGGAGAAGATGAAAATTAATGATCCTTGTTTTTGGCCTCTGAATAATGCTTTTCGATCTACATGCATCAGAGGTTGATGAATCTTGAAAACATAAAAAAGAATCACCAATGTTTTAATAATATTTTGAACTTAAAATGTTTCGAGGATGATTGAGCTTACCTTATCCTCTTGTCTGAAGCCTTTACCTTAGTTATATTGGAGCATCTTAGAATCCTGAAAACATTGAGTGCAATCTGTAACTCTCACTGCATAACGTTTGGAGGATCTTTGCGTATATATGGTACGTTGGAGGGCAAACGATCAAGCAAAAAGAAAAGCTAAGAAACTATACAAATCTGGCGGGGTAGAGAGTCTCGTGCAATACCAGCAAGCTGGAGTTAATGTGTCTTTGGTTCAAAGCTGAAGTTCCTTAATCAGAAATCAAATAAAATCACTTCAATATAGTCTCAAATCAAGTTCTAGACTACACCAATCAAAAGGAGAATCACTCAAACAAAAAAAAAAAAATTAAGTTAAATTCATGGAAACTAAATGTCTCAAATCTCATGTTTAAATTAGCTATAATCACTCCTATATTGTTAATTAATATGTTAATTAATTGTTTGTTATTATTATTTTCTAACTTTTGTAGGCTAATTTGAGGATGAGATGAACTAATATTTTTGCTTTTCCAATGTCGTTGGAGAGAAGGCGGTTGTCATCGAAGAGATTCCGACACTCAAGTTAGTGTTAAAAATGACTAATTTATATGAAACAAACATAGTTGGTGAAAGAGGTTATAGTGGTATACTGGTATTTATAGGGGTTTAGAGTTAAAGTGCTTACTATACACAAGAAGGCTCATATCTATGTTAGAGACTTACAGGTAATTGAATGATTTTAGGGAGTGAGTAGTGTACGAGGTTGTGTTCATTGTCGATGTATACTTATTTGATGTCCACGAGATTGTTATGTGTGCCCAGTGCAGTGACTATTCATTCTTAGTGAGATAAAGTGATCATAAACCATTTGATAAAGCCTCAAATTCAACTAGAAAAACACACAACATTGTGTTAATGTGTTTTATTAAAGTCATATTTGATTTGGTTTGTTCCTATCAACAATTAGGTAGAGGAAAAACTAGGATAACAAGGACTGAAAGTGATGGATAGGTAATTCATTTGAACACGAACTCTGGAGGCATGGAATGTGATGGGGCACAAAGTGGGTCTCTGATAGAAAAAGAATGGCTATTGGCAAATAGATGGCATGATGGTCACAGGCTAGCCGAAGGGTCCTCCTTCAAAGATCCTGGTGAATTTCAATGAAGTGGTTCTGGCTTTGCCTCGTGTTGAGTAGAGTTTTATAAGGTTTCAGTGGAGGGTCCAATTCAAATCGATGACAACGCGTTAGGAATTGACTAGTTAGATCTCTTGTTGCTTGTGTTACACAGACATGCCTCTTAATGTTGCTGTTAAGAATTTAGCAATTGATAAGGAATTTTGCTTTGTGTTTGTTTGTCAAAAAGGCATGATTCTCCTTGCATTACCTTTTTCTTACTTACCAAGTCCTGATTGAGACTTACCACCCTTAATTAATGAAAGATATTTGCTACTTCATGAGGAGGACCGCAGGTATATGTTTTCTTTACATGATGCCATAGAGTTGAATGCAGTGTGTCAACTATTTTTAGAATTTGAGTTTAGGTGTAATATAATTCTAAAATATATCATGTAGATATATGTTCTGTTATTTTGATCATGTTATTAATTGATGTGAGTTTTCTAATACATTTTCTTTTTCATGTCAAAAAGCTATTTAGAGCGTGAAGATATCAAAATTAAACATATATAAATGATTTGATAATAATTTGATAATGAGAAGAGCTCCATAAGTCAAACAATAATTATTAGGATAATTTTTTATACAATCTAAGAAATTGAGATGGATTTTAACTTAATCCTAGAATTTAGCTTCAAATATAAAGATTGTCCTCAATTTATATATTTTATTTTATCCATATAGGGGTTTTCCAGAAAGATAGACTGAGCAATTTATCAGTCTTTATGTGAAAGAATCCATGTAATTCTTCCTGAATTATATTAACACTACATTGCCCTACTTTTTAATCTCATCTCTTGCTTCTTTTTTTAAAATTTCAGTTTATAGAATTTTTCTTTAGTAAGCCTATAATAACCTGTTTTTCTGTGAACAACAATCTCGATTTGTAGATCCCCTCAACATAACAGCAATGGCATGCCCTACTTTCCCATGATGTCCTCTGGCAATTACTGAAGTTGAACGTGGGATACCTAACTCATGTAACTGTTAGTTTGGTAAAAATTTTGCCAAATTATCGATATTAATGTGAGTTCATTCCTAAACACTTTTAGGTACCTGAATATTCTTACTCCCTTGATGAAGAGGGTATTTGCAAACATGCCTTTGAGTTGATTTTTGCATTTGATGAAGTCATATGTCTTGGGCACAAGGAAAATGTGACTGTTGCACAAGTTAAGCAATATTGTGAGATGGATAGTCATGAAGAGAAGCTGCACAAGTTGGTTTTGCAGAGCAAGATTAATGAAACTAAGGATGTTATGAAGCGAAAAGCTAGTGAGATTGACAAAAGCAAGGTATGATTGAAGAGACTATGTTTTATTATTTGTTTATATTTTTGAAGTCTGGGATTGCACATCATTCATTCAAGTCATGTGTTCTCTCTACAGATTGAAAAGAACAGAGGTGATAAAGGAGGATTTGGTCCATTACAGTCAATGGGCCCTGGAAGAATTGAAAATAGCTTTAGTGATTAGAGCATATCTAGCAGTGGAACTGGTTTTGGAAGTGGATCAGGTTTTGGATTGACTTCTGATGTTGATTCCTTTGCAACCAAGTCTAAAGGTTGGCTTTCATTGATTTTCATGCATTCTTCTAGAATGCTTCTATATGTAATGACTTAAAAGGGCATTGAAGCATGCTGTATCTTGTCTTTGGTTTATTCTATATTCAAAATAACATGTTGCTAAATGAAGATTAGGCTTTGGTAGAACCACCCAGAGTGGAAAGGCAGCAGACCCCATAAAGGTGTGTGAGAGGCTACAAAAGAAAAGTGGTAAGAAAGTGGAGCTGATTTCACCCTTGTCAAAACCTCCAGAGGAGAAGAAGAACTACCCGAAGAAGAACCACCCAGAGAGGAGAAAAAAGATGAGGTAAATCATTCTCTTCTTGCTTGCTTCTAAGTTCTATCTGTTGTATAGGTGCAATGAATATTCAGCAAGCACGATAAGATACACTGCAGTCAATCATTCTCATTAAAAAACTTTCAAACCCCGGCCCAAGAAATAAGAGAAATAGGAACATAGTCTTAAAAGTTAAAACTTTCAAATTTGAGGCCATCCCAAGTCCTTTGAGAAAACCTACCTCAGGAATGCAAACAAAATAATATTATTTTAAAGTACAAAATAATATTAAAATAAATTCAGCATAGATATAGACTTTATTATTATTTTAATACATCTAGAGGTGTTGATAGATAACACTGTCAGACGCTGCTCTTGTTAGAATTATTCTTCAATGTTTAAATAAATGACTAGCTTCATAACTTAATACTAGTTTAAAAATCACTAAATAAATTACTAGTTTATTATATCAGCATGGATATCAATATAGACTTTATTATTATTTTAATGCATCTAGATAGTTGATTGATAACTAAGTGGTATTGGTTGCCTTCATATCTTTTCCTTTTCGTTTAATCCCATGAGATTTGTTGATCATGTTTTTTTCCCTTTTAGCGTTCATTTCATATATTATAATAAAACATTTTTGTCTGCTACCCTCATAATCAAACTTGAATAAAATCTTAGTTATTCCATTTTTTAATATAATACATATGATCATTAGCTTAACAATCAGATTGATCAATTTCTTTAGTGCTTCATTGACCTTAAATTTTACAATAAAAGTAAAATTTGGATCATCCTCTTTATTGATTAATTTCTTCCAGCTTTTTTTCATGTTGAGAATGCATCATATGAACCTCATTCTTAGCCAAAATCACTGGTTATGAGGTTATTATGGAAAATAACTGTATGCTTTTCTTCTTTCATTTTCTAATTCGTGCTTTGCTCCTTATTAGGTTATATGGAAAATAACTGTATGCTTCTCTATTTCTTTTGTGATATTAGTATTGTTATATATCACTTATGATCTTTAGAGTATTTTTTAAATGTTATAAACTTCAAGCATTCTTCTCTCTGTTGACATGACTCTTGTTTAAACTTTTGTTTCTTTTAATCTGTTTCTGCTAGGATGACGCAGAATATGTGTAAGATGCTCAGTGCTAGTTGTAGTGGTTCAATGGAACAGCCGTGTAAGCCAAGCTTTATGCAATGCTACTTTTGTGGTGGACCTACTAATTCTTTTAAGATTATTTCTAATGACATTGGTAGTATGCATGGGAGGACAAGCTACACTGACCTGCATACACATGCAAGAAAAAAGTATTGAAGCCTTTTTTTTAACTATGTAAGAGTTTGATATTGTTGTTTCCGTTAGTTATCATTTAAGAATTAAATTTTAGCATATGGTAAAGTTGGTCTGTGCATTAGCTAGACTCCAAGTCCTAGGGACTCTAGGTTAAGGGGGCATGAGATAAAAAAAAAAGAAAAGAAAAAAAAAACCATTCAAATGCTTCGATCTAACAACTTGAATTATTAGGAGAGTTGGTATTGGACAACTGTTCAAAGATGCCATAGATTGGATTATTTAGGGGTGAATAGCTGACAAATAGTTTCCTTTGGGGTCATTCTTAGAAGATTAATGGTGCATGGGCACACCTAGTTTGCCATTGGATACTAGTATTACAAAGAAAATTTATGATGTTGGGGGTTGGCAGGGTCTTTTTATGCTGGTGTGATGCTGGAGTTCAATCACCACTTCAAGTGGTTTATTTTGTTTATTGTTGAGCTGCATGTGGATATGGACATGGCAACAGAATTTATTTCATTTTCTTAAAATGTTATTTCTTTGTGTGATCATCCTAATTAATACTTGTATAAAATTCAGGATGCTGAGAGACACACACTCATTTTTATTTCTTTGGTTCATTTTCTTAAAAGTAAGGAGGGAAATAGTAAGGAGACTAGTGTATAATTTGTCTTATTGTACTTAATTTTTTGTGTGTATAATTTGTCTTATTGTACTTAATTTTTTAATACTTAATCAAGGTATAAGGAGTTTGATCCACCCTCAAAAACATTAATCTTCTTTTTTTTTTTTTATAAAAAAATCTTCCCTGACTTCACTTGAGGGTCACCTTAGAGCCATATATTTAAAAATTCTCAATCTCACCGCAAGAAACTTAAATATTTTTTTCACTAAACTAAGAATTCAAGTTTAATTAGTCAATAAAATAAGAATTAAAATTAGTTCCAATCAAGGTATTGGGAGTTTAATATACTCTCATAAACATTAGTTTTTCTCTGTCTGTCTGTCTTATTTTTTGTTTAAAATTTTCTTCCTTGACTTCACTTGAATGTCATATAGAAATCATATTTAAAACTTTTCAATCAAGTCTCACCGAAGGAAACTTGAGTATTTTTTCAATAAAATAAGAATTCAAGTTTAATTTGTTAAATTATGTATTACTATGAAATGATTAATAAAATTTAATGTCAGACACCTAAGAAAAAAGCATCATAAGAAAAGCCCAGTTTTGCTGCTTCAAGTTCTACTACCCGTTGTTTCCACTTCATAACAATTTGACAACGTTGACAACTGTTTGGATGTGCTTTTCTTCCCTCTCACACTATTCTTTATCTTTTTTCTAGGCACAACTTCAGTTCTGTTACTGTCTTCTGCTTTGTCTAAGATGAAGTTATTTATTCAGCCCCCCTTCTCACCATATAGGACTTTAGGTAATTTTAAGTTTAATATTTGTCTTTACATGAGCAGAATGGGTCTATTTATTTCAGGTGGAGTGGATTCATCAAACGCTCATATGATAAAGGCAAAACTTGGACAGAAAGAGAACAGCTTCCTCCTGCTATATTAGGACCTATAAAGAATAAGGAACAACAAAATCTATTGGCAAAAAATTATAAATAATATAATTAAATAAAAAAATTTGATAAATGGTGCAATTGGGAAACTAATTTGGCAAATGGTGCACTCCAACATGCCTAGGCCAGGCGTGTTTAAACACGCCCAAGCCAGGCGTGTTTGAGTCCCATTTTGCCTATAAATAGCCCCCAAAATCACAGTTGCACCATTTCGCCTTCTCTCTAAAACTTGGTCTGGCTTCTCTCTAGAGTTTAGGAGCAGATTTTGTCTGAAGCGAAGCCCTGTCGACACCGAAGTCCTGCCGACAAGTCGATTTAACAATTGTGCACGATATTTAATCTGTTATATTTCTGTATTAGAAAATTGTTAGGACCATATGAACTTGTTAGCGACATGCATGTTAGGTTTAATGTGCGTTAGGGCTTGGTTTAATGTGTTCTAATTAGGGTTTAGGGCTTGGGGTATAGATTTAGGGTTTATGGATTTCGGCTTAGTTTTAGGGTTTATTTTGTGATTAGGGTTTAGGTCTTGGGTTACAGATTTAGGATTTATGGAGTTCGGTTTAATGTGTTGTGATTTAGGGTTTATGGAGTTCGGCTTAGGTTTACGATTTAGTTTGTGATTAGGGTTTAGTGATTAGGGTTTGGGGGGTTAAGGCTAATGGTTTAGTGTTCAGGGTGTGTGAAGGGTTTGGTTTAATGTGTTGTGATTAGGGTTTAGGGCGTGGGTTACATATTAAGGGTTTATGGAGTTCGGCTTAGGTTTATGATTTAGTTTGTGATTAGGGTTTGGGGGGGTTAAGGCTAATGGTTTAGTGTTCAGGGTGTGTGAAGGGGTTGGTTTAATGTGTTGTGATTAGGGTTTAGGGCGTGGGTTACATATTTAGGGTTTATGGAGTCCGGCTTAGTTTTACGATTTAGTTTGTGATTAAGGTTTAGTGGTTAGGGTTTGGGGGGGTTAAGGCTAATGGTTTAGTGTTCAGGGTGTGTGAAGGGCTTGGTTTAATGTGTTGTGATTAGGGTTTAGGGCGTGGGTTACATATTTAGGGTTTATGGAGTTCGGCTTAGTTTTACGATTTAGTTTGTGATTAGGGTTTGGGGGGGTTAAGGCTAATGGTTTAGGGTTCAGGGTGTGTGAAGGGCTTGGTTTAATGTGTTGTGATTAGAGTTTAAGGCGTGGGTTACATATTTAGGGTTTAGGGTTTATGTAAATTATTTTAAACCAACAAATAATTAATCAAATTACTTAATAACACTGGTTCTACAATAATAAATCAAATAATATGGTAGCATCGTTCTTAATTATTTGACTATATATTTAGTCAACGAAATTAACTCGTGCTACATAAATAATAAATAATGCAATAATAAACTGGGTATAGGTTGGCCTCCTATTTTTCTTTCAAGGTGTTTGTGTGCTTAAGGCGTGTGTATTAGGGTTTAGGTTTTTCAGCTTATATTATTGTTTCTTAAAATTTGAAGTTGTTGTTTTTGTTGAGGGCAGGGAATGAGTTCAAGTGATGAGGAATGTGTTCGTGTTGTCTTATTTTTCAATGGAAGAAAAATTAAAGGGCGAAGAGGTCTTGTCTTTGAAGGGGAGACAAGGATGACACGTATCAAGCGAAAAGCAAGATTGGGTGATTTGCATGAGAAGATACGTCCAAAATTAGGTCTAGATGACACGACATGTATCACTTCGTTGACGGCAAGAATATGGCAGGATGAACAATACGTGGGATTTCCAGCACAGGATGATGAAGAATTGGAAATGGTGATTGAAGAATTTTTTAAGCACACAAGGAAGAATTTCTTAGAGTTTTATGTGGATTATACCACAGTAGAGGATGTTGTTTTACCCAGGAGGTCGGTCGCTTGTAATTCAGCACATATTGCATCATCATATGGTGCTGTAGGTGCAAACATGTCTGAGGAAGATTCACATGACCCAACTTGGGTTATGGATGACGATGAAGATGATGACGATAATGAAAATATCGCAATGGAAGATCGTCTTCTTCAGGAGAATGCCAGTGCGTCCGATAATGATGAAGATTCTGGTGTGCATGCAAGTGCATTCCAACAACACACGGACGTGGGGTCGTCTGATTTGCGGAACCATCCAGACGTTGGACCAACACAATCAGAACAACCTGTTCAAGGTATGTTACATGACTTATATCAATGATGAAGGCGTACAAAATTTTTTCATTTGTATATTATAGTATTTTAGTTTACAAACCCATATTTATTCAACTGTTTTGTGTTTAAAGGCGGTGCAGTTATTCCTTTTTGGGATGGAATTCCACATTACACATATATTGATTGGAATCACCCAAGCGAAGAAGAATCTTTTAGCGGTTCAGCTTCAGGTTCGGGTTCAGTGCAAGGTCCCTGGCAATTAGGGGACGATTTGTTTGTTCAACAGGAATTTCCATCCAAAAAGGAGGCACAAATTGCAGTTAAGCGAAACCTGATGAGGGAGCATCAAGAAGCATTTGTGGTTGAGAGCAAGCCAGACAGGTTTGCCATGAAGTGTGTTGCTCACAGCGATGGTTGCCCTTGGAGGGTTAGGGTGCATAAACCAATGTACGGTGAGAAGTGGGTGGTTTCAAGATGGGGCGGAAGACACAATTGTCTGAATGACCATATAACACAGGATCACAGACAACTTGATGTTGCTGTTATTGCTTCGCTTGTAGTGGGTATGAACTTAGAATTTTTGCTTTATATGCGAAATATTAATTTGTGTTAAGGTTTGTTGTTAATGTGAATGTTATAATTTCATTTTCAGGAATGGTTAAGGAGGAACCGGGCGTGTCAATTGCATTAGTTCAGGAGAGGATCACCAATACCTATGGATTTCAAGTTTCATATTATAAGGCATGGTACGCGAAACAGAGAGCAATAGCAATGATTTATGGAAATTGGGAAGAATCGTATGCATTTTTGCCGAGATGGTGCAACTACATGCTTCGTTTTTCACCAGGTTCTTTTTATGATATTCAAACCAATGCTTATTATGTGGCACATCGACTGGTACGAGGTAAGCGTGTGTTTCAGCGGATGTTTTGGACTTTTAGACAATGTTGCGAGGCTTTTAATTTTTGCAAACCCGTCATTCAAATTGATGGGACTCACTTATATGGCAAGTATAAAGGAAAATTGCTGATTGCCACGGCTCAGGATGGGAATAATGAATGCCTGCCACTGGCATTTGCCATCGTTGAGGGGGAGACGTTGGAAGCTTGGGAATATTTCCTTGCTAACATTTGCTTGCACGTAACCCAAATGCAAAATCTATGCGTCATTTCAGATCGACACCGGAGCATTATATCTGCAATATAGAATCATGCCGGTTGGCAACCACCTTTTGCGCATCACGTTTTTTGCCTTCGTCATATTGCCAGTAATTTCAATCAAAGGTTCAAGAATGCAAAATTGAAGAAGAACCTTATGACTTTGGGTATGTTAACAATTATTTATAATTTATTAAGCTAAGAAAAATGTGTTACCCAACTAATGTTAATGGTATTATAATTGTGCAGGTTATACTCCCTGTGTGCATGAATTTGACATAGCGTTTGAACGATTCCGTCAAACCAGTCCTGATGTTGCAGAATGGATTGACAGCATTCCTAAGGAAAAGTGGACTCGTGCATATGATGTCGAGGGGAGAAGATATGGGCACACGACAACAAATTTGTCTGAATCAGTCAACAAGGTTTTCAAGGGAGCAAGGAACATGCCTATTACTGCTTTGGTGAAGCACACATACAGTCGATTGGTTGAATATTTTGTGAAAAGGGGTTTGGCGGTAACTTCACAGCTTGAGCATTCACAACGACATTGTAAAAAAGTTGTTGATGCTTTGAGGCATAATCAGACCGTTGCTACAGGGCATAATCTACACACATATAACCTTCAGCAAACTTCATTTCAGGTGGACGATGGCTGGGAGAGGTCATATTCAGTAAACCTAGATGAGCGTTTCTGTCAGTGTGGGAAGTTTAAGGCATTCAAATACCCTTGTAGCCACGCCGCAGCTGCTGCTTTATATATCCGTCAGAATCCTTTGCAATATGTGGCTGATGTGTTCCTGGTAACCAACTTGGTTGCGGCTTATTCGTTACCTTGGCAGCCAATTGGTAATGAACTTGCTATTCCCCCCAGTGAAGATCCAGTTATCATACCTGACAGCGAAATGTTGCGTGGAAGAGGTCGTCCAAGGTCCACTAGAATACATAACGAAATGGACGAGGTCGAAACATCTCAGAGAGTGCTTAAATGTGGTCTGTGCAAACAAGTTGGACATAATCGTAGAGGTTGTCATACTCGGGGTGGTGTTGCGTGATTTTGTTATTATGTTTGGTTTATTTACTGGTTTGTTAAATGTATTTGCTTTTTAAAAACGTTGTGTTATATGTATGACGATAATGTGTTGTTTGTGTTACACACAAATGTCCTTTTTTTTGCCATTTTCTATTTACCATGATTTATGTTCATGAAGACGCCTAAGTAGGGCGTGATTCAACACGATTAACAAATGTGTTGTGACTGAACACGCCTAACAAATTGGTTGTTAATGAAGACGCCTAACAAGGGTGTCATTTAACACGCATAACAAGGGCGTGACTGAACACGCCTAACAAATTGGTTGTGAATGAAGACGCCTAACAAGGGCGTCGTTTAACATGCCTAACAAGGGCGTGACTGAACACGCCTTACAAATTGGTTGTGAATGAAGACGCCTAACAAGGGCGTCATTTAACTCGCTTAACAAGGCCGTCACTAAACACGCCTAACAATGGCGTGATTGAACACGCCTAAGTACGGCATCACCAATACGCCTAAATTGGGCGCGATTAACCCCTATATAAGGTAGACGCTCAGACACAACATACCTCGCCCCGCAAAATTGAATTTGCATACGATGACGTTCTTAGGAGAAACCAGCAGCCAGAACATCGGTAACTCCAAATTAGCATTCATTTTTCCAAATGGTTCAACGAAGCACGCCGAAACAGGTGTTTCTTTCCAATGTGATACTCCAATACCAATGCGAGTTCCTAATGACTGTTCATTTCAGACACTGAAGAGTAGGATGCACCACACCCTTCTATTAACCGATGACCATTTTGTTGACAACATCTACTATCGACAACCATCCCTACATGCAGGTCAGCATTATTTTTTTTCATTCTATGACACTCACAAATGATGATGATGTTTACAGGATGTTAAGGTGCAATGATCAAATGTCAAGTGCTGACCCTATAGAAATATTATGCACGATAAATAGAACACCCGATGCCATAATCAACCTACTTCAATCCACCATGGTCCCTACACATGATGCAGTCCTATATTACAATGGAAGGTGGAACATACCACGAACATGCGATTTTGTGGGTTATTCATTTACTGGAAGAAACCCAATACGGTTTGAAATTCCGTCTGGATGCACCATTGAAACACTAAAGGCCGTCATCAAGCAAGTTGCGCCTGTTGGGGTTACCCCTAATGGAATTCACATGTCACAGGTGGTAAGAAAATTGTTTTTTCGTCATCCAGCACATGCTCAATATTCAGAGACCACAATCGAGTATGACATAAAAGAGTTGATAACGGATGAAGACGTGTTGAAGATGCTAGTGGAATCGAACTACTGGAAATGTCTTTGTCCAATTGAGATTTTAGCTATTTTTAACAAACCAGATATGCAGATGGAATAAGACATGTACGCCGAATATGTTGTTTTTAATTATGCTTCTCGTTCAAAATGTGTATTCCCCTTTGTGTTTTATTTAAGTAGTGTTTACTGTCATTTTAAAAAATTAATGTCTGTTATGATTTGGTGTTATTGACGGCGTCTGTAATTGTTAGCGTTTCCGGGGTTAACGTCTTTAAATAATAGTTAGACCGAACATGGTTTACATAAAAGTTTCTAACAAATGTAAGTTACCAAATACTATCGATTACAAAACAACATAACAAATAAAAAACCCTAACAGGGACTAAAACTAAGATGGTGGTGGCCACTGCAAATGACGCGCCTGACGATCAGGTTGCCTTCGTCTTCGGGGTCGCTGAGAACTTCCTGGCTCGGATGGTGCTGGCTGAGATGGTCCTGCCTCAGAAGGGCCTGCATCAGAAGGGCCTGCCTCATATGTCTGCACATAGGGATATGGACATGGAGTTCCTTGCCCAGCATATACTGGCATAGGATGCTCAACAGCTGACCTACCAAATGGTGCATGGGAAGTCCAAACCCCAACACTTGATGTACTATAATCCAAGTCAGAGAGCATATCGTCGATGTTGGAACTAGTCCAGTTTGGTGGAACATCACCAGTATCGAACCCAACATCTATACATGTCAGTGCAGTTGTAACTGGTGCGGCATGGCTCTGGAAGTCGGTCGGTGGAGGCATCTGGGCTTCAGTACTGAAATCGGCGTAGTCCATGCCCCCCTGCCCCCCTGCTCAGTAGCCTCGTAATAGTAGGGTTGAGACCCATACGTCGATTGCATAACTGGAGGCCTATAGTAACCCTCGGTGCGCGGCCTGGGACGAACAATGGGCTCAGGAACCTGCTGCATCGGTCTCCGTCGATGCTCTAGTCCACGTCCATCTTTTCTTCGACAGCCAACTGCAACAGATAGTTGTGGGTCCTGCTGAAGTTGGGATTCGGGAGCATGTGGTCCTGCCTCCTCGACGCGACAAGTCTCGGTGAAGACAGACATTAAGCGACCGACCTCCTCATTCGCCCAGTCGAAGTCGAACGCCGCCCTATTGGGGCTACTTGTCGCGAAATACAACGCCTCTAGCCCATCAACCTATAATTTAAAATATATAAACATCAGTGTGAACTATGTCATGTATGATAATTAATTCAAATACACAAATAACAATGCGAAGAAAACTTACACCACGACCCGTCTTGGCACCCTTCTTCGTGATGAACCGCTTCCCATTTTCCCTGTACCAAACCATGTACTCATGGTGTGGTGACAGTAACCCCTGAAGAAACGGGGGAAGGTCAATGTGCTGGTCCCTAGCCTCCCAGCGCATAATAAACGGTCTGAGCTTACGAACCCAGTTGTCTTCTCGTTTACTGCGTAGTGAAAGGTCATGCACACCCTTCAGCTTCCTGGGAGCACGTGGGATTGGCTGATCCCTCCCGAATTGGCGCATGCATCTATCCGGCTGGGAATATTCAACTGTGTGGAAGCATATAATAGGAGTAGTTGCCATCCACAACAGTCGCTGATGCTCAGATGCACCAAGAAAGTCGTAGTCTCCATATGATTGCCATACGACCTGCACAAAACAAAATCACGATTCATTATGTAACATGTTCCACAAATGCCATCCTATAAATTACTGAAAAATTACTATGCGTACCTCCTGTCGAGTGAGGGAATCCAATGCCATCCTATACAAGACCAGCTCGTGCGGTTTAAACCGGCCTAAAGCGTTAAACCTAATTTCAAAATAACTAACATTAGTATACTATAAGACTTAATTGTAACAATTGCTAACAAAAACAAAATACAATCACACATACTGGTGTCCGAAATGCCACTCTGCCTGAGTAGGCAGCGGAATAGCTGGAGCAATGGGTGGGAATCTAAGCCACGCCCACACCTGAAGCAGCATATGACATCCACCAATGTCACTTCTGCCTGGATCTGTACACTCGCACATTTGTCTGAACAAATGTGCAAGGACCGCGGAGCCCCAGCTGTATCCGCCGATGTCTGTGAATTCCCCAGCAAGCAACGGGATATAACGTGCTACGATCATGCTACCTCCAGATCGATCGCACAACAGCCATGCTCCAATAAGCCGTGCAATGTGGGCCTTCGTAAACCGGGTCACGTTAACCAATTCGGGAACCACCTCACCCCAATGCGCAAAATGTCTATCAAAGAAAGACAGTCGCAAATATCCACTTATCAACTCGGTGTCCTCCTCAGCTTCGTGACCAAAAACGTCCTCAATTACGGTCGCCCAATCGGCTACCGTCACTCCAGAAACGACATTGCCCTCCGTGGGCAATCCCAAAATACCAGCCACGTCTTCCAACGTGATGGTCATCTCTCCCTGTGGCATGTGGAAGGTGTGAGTCTCTGGCCTCCATCGTTCAACCAGAGCACTAATAAGCCCAGTATCCATCTAAAAAAAATCTTAATTAATTAACAACCACATTTATGAAATTAACAAGTCATTACTCATTTCATGGTTGCATACCTGAATATGTCGCATGCGTGCGACATGAAGAAACCCAGCATGGCGCAACATATCACAAATGACATCAGGTATGTCGTCGGGATCTGGTCCCCCAGTCACCTTACCACGTCGAGTCTTCAATACTCGAGCTGTGCCCTCGTTCCACACAACTTGTGAAACGTGGGTGCGCTGAGTACGCCTACGCAAAGCGCCCCACTTGTATGGGGTAGGGACAACATAGGCTGTCGGATCCGTCGGCTCACCCTCGTGATCAGATGCAGATCGCGACGAATCAGTGGAAGATGAATCAACCATCTAATCAGTATCTTCAAATACAAAAATTTAAAATCATGTTAAACAAAATATGTACGATTCTCAAATAATTCAAACAAAATTTTCTTATATATTGAAAACGTTAAACCATAAACCCTAACACAAACACTTGTGCATTAACCTGAACCCCCCACACCATAAAAGCAAGAACCTCGACATACATTGTTTCCACTTGTGCCAAGTCCATCATCATATTCACAGAGAAGAAGCAAAACAAAACAAGAAAGAAAACGTGTGATCATGTCTTTCTCCCATTCACCTTCTTCATCAGATCATGCTCATAGTCCTCAGAGTAACCCTTGAATCCCCAGAAACTGCTCTCAACAACTTGCCAAACGAATGCAGCAAAGCACTTGTTACAATTGTGATCAGTGACGACGTTGGTGTTAGTTCTGTCCTTCCAAATCTCCCAAAACCAAACCTTTCTCACCTACAAATGATTCCACTAAACCCTAAACCGGAATCCATAAACCCTACATATATAACCCAAGCCATAAACCTAATCACAACATACACCCTACAACTAAACCGGAATCAATAAACCCTCAATCTATTACCCACGCCCTAAACCCTAATCACAACATCAGCCCTACACCTAATCCGGAATCGATAAACCCGACATCTGTAACCCAAGCCCTAAACCCTAATCGGTACACCCTCAATGTATTACCCACGCCCTAAACCCTAATCACAACAAACACCCTAAACCTAAATCGGAATCGATAAACCCTCCATGTGTTACCCACGCCCTAAACCCTAATCACAACAGAAGCCCTAAACCTAAGCAGAAATCCATAAACCCTAAATCTATAACCTAACCCCTTAACCCTAATCACAACAAAAGCCCTAAACCTAAACCAGAATCACTAAACCCTAAATCCGTAACCCAAGCGCTAAACCCTAATCACAACAGAAGCCCTAAACCTAAATCGTAATCCCTAAACCCTAACTCTGTAACCTAAACCCTAATCACAACAAACACCCTAAACCTAAATCGGAATCGATAAACCCTCCATGTGTTACCCACGCCCTAAACCCTAATCACAACAGAAGCCCTAAACCTAAGCAGAAATCCATAAACCCTAAATCTATAACCTAACCCCTTAACCCTAATCACAACAAAAGCCCTAAACCTAAACCAGAATCACTAAACCCTAAATCCGTAACCCAAGCGCTAAACCCTAATCACAACAGAAGCCCTAAACCTAAATCGTAATCCCTAAACCCTAACTCTGTAACCTAAACCCTAATCACAACA
>CM023941.1:33814464-33828499 GCA_013407115.1 Glycine latifolia
CTAACTATTTATTTAAATGTTTATCCTAACATTTTTCTGACTCCTGGGAGAGGAACCATTGAAGGGAAACAGTGACCCTCAGGCTTAATCAGTAAGGCTGGTCAAAAAATGACATTTGAGCACATCTATTTTATACACAAGTAATTCAAACAATGTTGCCAGGAAATAAAAAAAACAATGGCGAAAGCTATAATTAAATTTAAAAACTCTACATGTTTAAGTATTGACTTATATGTATACTATGAGAGTAAATTTAAGCAAAAAAAATTTACATTCACAGGAGAAAAACAATAAAAACAGGCATGATATAATCACATAGAACTTTTCAACTGAAATAAGTTTGAAATATGATGGTTCTACCACTTGAGAAAAGGATATCTTTAATGTCAAAATCAATTCCAAGAACTGGCTCCATGTCCATCTGCACACATCACAAGAAAATTTTTGCTAAAAATATACCATGACGAATGACATCAAAACAAAAAATAAGAATTCTTCTAATTCTTATTAAGGCACATGTCACCTAGTATCTACAGATTTTCAGAATGTGATATTTTTCATCACTGGCTGAAAATAAATGTCAAAATAGCTTTTATCACCTTGGAAAATAAATTGTCATTCAATTTAAGTAACAATGTTTAGCAAGAAATAGAAGAAAAATGTTAAATTTTTCGAACAAATTGTGTCATTCCTTTGTTTGAAGCTTTACATATCTATCATCCCTCTACTTTGCATAAGTCAACCATAATAAATGTTGCTTTTGGTTAAGATCCTAATTTTATTTTGAATTTTACTTTCACAACTCACAGACGCTTGAGTGATAAATAAGCCAGTAAATACAAGCCCTTTTGATTTTATTAGATCCTATTAATTTCTCAGCTAATTTAGATAGGAGGGTTTGAGTTGGATTCTTCCTGTTTGTTTACTTGTAAATCCTTCTTTTAGCTTCTAATGCACTCTCTCAAGTCCTAGCAATTGAAGGTCCCTATTTCATTAACCCACTCCCCCTCTAAGTTCAAGTATTTTATATGAATTGAGGTTCTTAACAGGATTGGCAACATACAAATCCCATGTGAATATTCATAGGCATTATACTTCTTTTTATCCTATGACAAGAATCTAGGAAGAACCACACCAAAAAAGCTAGCCATTATAGTTGAAAATCACAAGGCCCTATATATCCAACATTTGAATCTCATACTTCCAATGTGCAATTTAAGTTCATACCTTGCAATTGGATCCTAATATTCCACCACAATCTGCAGCCTTAGAGACCACACGAGTTGGCTATGTACTAGTCCTAAGCAAACACTGCAATGCCAGTGTCACCATCCGCACTACTTGTTTGCAGTAGAGAGACATGGTGAAAAGCTCTAAAACCAATTGATAAGAATTTTGGGAGAACAACACCACAAAAGCTAGCCATTGTAGTTGGAGAGACCAAAGCCTTATAAACCCCACACTAGCATTCTATACTTCCAATGTAGGACTCAAGTCTCATTCCTTGAAATTAGATCCTAAAATCTTTAAAGGGGTCTCTTAATTTTCCTACTAAACTTTGTTGAGTTCTTGAGTTTTTATTTTTATTTTTCTTTTTCAATGTTATATTTAGTTTGGATGGTATTTCATTCTCCTCTCTCTAACTGTATCTTACCTCTTTTCTCATTAATGTGGTTTATTTTCCTACCCTACACAGAAAGGTATTTATGTGTTTATATGACATTCCAGGGTGATAGAAGATTATACATTCAACAAACGGGGTAAGACTAATTAATAAAAACCTTGAATGAAGAGATTCATATTAAGGATTCTGCAAACAAGTGTTGTGACTGAGAGTCAAAGAGACGCGGATCAGTCATCAACACTAACCAATGGTTATTGATATGTTTTATTACACCAAAAGGATTGAATTTTGTGCCTATATCCTATTAAGAAATTTATCTGAATTTTCCTTACCTCAAAATGGGGTTGTACAACTTCCTCTGGTTTCTTTTTCGAACTCGACATGGTAGCTGGTCTCAAGCTGAAATAAGAAAATGACTAAGTCACTTCAATGTAAAGTTAACACAATTGCCAGTCAAAACTTTAGAAGGATAACTAACAAAAGTTAAAATAAAAAGATTATGATGCGGATATCTAAAATAACCTGATATAACATAAAAATGAAGGAAAACAAAGTATAGTGGGACATAGAAATTCATTGCCACATCCAACTCCATCAGTGGAGAGAAAAGACACAAGATATTAAATACTTCGATTTTTAGAATCTAGTGTGTCCCACTATCCAAATACCCCAAACTACAGAAAACAAATGTACAAAACATACATACATATATATATATATATATATATAAAGCGCCTCACTGAAGGGCATCACAGATGCAATGCACTATAAATGTGGTCAAAATATCCCATCATTTTGTTCTCGAAAATGTGATCAAAATCATATATAACTCAAATTGTTGTCCATTTGTCATATCCCACCAGATCCAGATCTCATCAATCCGAAAAACCATTTATTAAACCATTTTGCAGTTCTAGCTACTTACCTTCAAGACAAGCCAGGTAATGGATATTCTTGAAGCTTAAACAACAGCACTTTTATATTTTGAAATGAAGAGGCAATGTGGCAGCAAAGGAGGCAAACTTGCTGATGACTAATGAGGTTTTTTTATTGCCAACACACACAGGACATGCCAGTTATGCACTTCAAACCCATTTCAGTATCATTGAGGCATGTATTATATCACAAATAATAGTGCACACTGTTTGGCAGAGACGTAACTGTTGGATTTAAACTTTAATTAGAAATATGAAAGGTTTTAATTAGAAATATGAAAGGTCATTTGTCTCGATAAAGAAAATAGTTGTTAAGGGTGCTAAACATTAATTAGCTGTTGTTTCATTTATAGCTTTGTCATTTCCTATGTTTAGTTTTTACTCAAATCGTTTGGCTATTTTAAATAGCTCATTGTAAACCTCAAAAAATAAGGGGCTTGGCAGAACATAATAGAAGAAGAGGTATATTCATTCCTCCTGTGTGCATTTTGTGTTGCGTAAGAAAATACCATTAGAGGGCCTGTGATATCAAATTGGTATCAGAGCTTGAAAAGAGATATGGAGGGTGTAACCAGCAAAATGCCAGTGCCCAAGTTAACAAAGGCAAATTATGAAAATTGGAGCATCAAAATGAAAGCTCTTCTAGGAGCTCATGACTGCTGGGAAGTCATCGAGGATGGGTTTGAAGAACCAGCATCCACAACAGGATACACAGGAGGACAAATGAAGACGTTGAAGGAGACACGTGCCAAAGACAAGGCGGCATTGTATATGCTGTACGAAGCAGTTGATGATTCCGGGTTCGAAAAGATTGCAGCAGCAAAAACATCAAAGGAAGCGTGGGACACCTTGGCAAATGTTTACAAAGGAGCTGAGCGAGTTAAGCAGGTCCGACTTCAAACTCTCCGTGGAGAGTTGGAAGGAATGAAGATGAAGGAGACCGAAGGCGTTTCCGACTTCATCACCCGAGTTCAGGTGGTGGCGAATCAACTAAGACGGAATGGAGAAGAGATGGCTGACTCTAGAATCGTGGAAAAGATATTGAGGTCATTAACGGACGATTTCGAAAACATCGTTTGTGCAATTGAGGAGTCGAAGGACCTGGCTACGCTCTCGGTTGACGAGCTAGCGGGATCCTTGGAGGCGCATGAGCAGCGTAGAAAGAAGAAAAAGGAGGAGACACTAGAACAAGCACTCCATACAAAAGCAACCATTAAGGACGAGAAGGCACTATATACCCAGAATGTCCGAGGCAGAGGTCGTGGCCGAGGTGGTCGAGGAAATGACCGTGGTGGTCGTGGCCGAAGTCAAGAAGCAAGAAGTGAGGAACGAACTGAGTTCAGTCAACAAAATTGGAGAGGCAAAGGAAGTCGAGGCCGAGGCGGAAGAGGCCGTTGGACTAATCAATCCAACGTGGAATGTTTCAAGTGCGGGAAGTATGGGCATTACTCGAAGGACTGCAATTCGGATAAGTGTTATAATTGTGGCCGAGTTGGTCATCTTGCAAAGGACTGCCGAGATAATAGAAGACGTGATGAGACATCAAATTTTGTTGCTGAAGGAGAATCAAGAATTGGAGGAGTTCTGATGTTAACAAGAAGTGAATCAAGTTCAAAAAATGAGACGGAATGGTACCTGGATTCTGGTGCCAGTAATCATATGTGTGGTCACAAAAATTTATTTAAAGAATTACAAACACTGGAAGCAAAGCACGTATCTTTTGGAGATGCTTCGAGGATTAATGTGGAAGGCCGAGGTACGGTCTGTTTCTTGCAAAAGGATGGACGGATTGGTACAATTCGGGACGTGTATTACGTGCCCGAACTCAAGAGTAACATTTTGAGCATTGGTCAATTAATGGAGAAGGGTTACTCGGTTCTAATGTCAGACCGAGTTCTGCTGCTGAAAGATAAGCAAGGGCGTTTGATAGCCCGAGTTCAAATGGAGAAGAACAGAATGTACAAGTTAAGCCTAAGGAGCTTGGAGGTCGGCTGTTTGCAAGCCGAGGTAGAAGACAAAATGGAATTGTGGCATAGACGGTTTGGACACCTTCATTATGGTGGTCTAGCCGAGATGATGAAGAAGAACATGGTAGCAGGGCTGCCAAATATAAACTCTGAAGGAAGATTTTGTGAAGACTGTGTATTAGGAAAGCACGCTAGGAGCCCGTTTCAAAGAACGGCAAAGTACCGAGCTAAGAAGCCCCTTGACTTAATCCATACCGATCTGTGTGGTCCGATAACTCCGGGTTCGTTCAGTGGGAAGAAATACTTTGTAACTTTTATTGACGATTTTAGCAGGAAGACATGGGCTTATTTTCTAAAGGAGAAATCCGAGGTGCTGGAGGTATTCAAAAGATTCAAAGTAATGATAGAAAATGGAACTGGAAGGTACATCAAAGCGGTTCGTTCTGACCGAGGTGGAGAATACATATCAACGGCTTTCAAAAAATACTGTGAAGAATGTGGAATAAGGCGTTTCCTGACCGCACCATACTCACCCCAACAAAACGGAGTTGCTGAGAGGAAGAACCGGACTATCCTAGATATGGTCCGAGCTATGTTGAAGACAAAGAATATGCCAAAGGAATTCTGGGGAGAAGCCGTACAGTGTGCTGTGTATGTACAGAACAGATGTCCGCATTCTAGCTTGAATGACAAAACCCCACAGGAAGCATGGAGTGGTCTTAAGCCATCTGTGGGTCATTTCAAGGTGTTTGGTAGTGTTGCGTATGCACACGTACCAGATCAGCTTAGAACAAAGCTTGAAGATAAAAGTAGGAAACTTGTGTTCATCGGTTATGATGAGAAGACAAAGGGATACAAACTGTATGATCCCGTCAGCCAAAGAATATTGGTTAGCCGAGATGTCAAGATGAATGAAAATGATTCATGGGACTGGAATAGTCAATCCGAGGTTATCAGTGACCCCGGATCAAGAATTTTTGAGGTCGGACAATCATCAAGTCATATCTCAGAAAATCAAAATGACGACAGTGAAGAAGAAGAAAGACAACCGAGGATGAGAAGTCTACAAGATCTGTATGACTCCACCAGTGAAGCTCATCTAGTCTGCTTGTTAACAGATTCAGAGGAGGTAAGTTTTGAAGATGCAATCCGTGATAAGAAATGGCAATCTGCCATGGAGGAGGAAATCAAGTCAATCGAAAAGAACAAAACATGGGAGTTAGCCGAGCTACCCAAGGGAAGTCGGCCCATAGGTGTTAAATGGGTATATAAAAGGAAGATGAACGCTGAAGGGAAAATAGAAAGATACAAAGCTCGGCTGGTGGCAAAAGGATATAGACAGAAGGCCGGTATAGATTACGACGAGGTCTTTGCACCTGTAGCCCGGATGGAGACAATAAGGCTCTTGATTTCACAAGCAGCCCAGTTTGGATGGACGATCTATCAGATGGATGTGAAGTCGGCATTCTTGAATGGAGTACTTGAAGAGGAGGTGTATCTCGAACAGCCTCTGGGATTCATAAAGGCAGGACAAGAAAGAAAAGTGCTTAAGTTAAAAAAGGCATTTTATGGGTTGAAGCAGGCACCAAGAGCATGGAATACAAGAATTGATAGTTATTTCAAAAGGGATGGTTTTGAGCAGTGTCCCTATGAACATGCTCTTTACGTTAAGAAGAAAGGAGGTAAGATTCTACTTGTTGCTTTATATGTGGATGACTTGATTTTTTTGGGAAATGATGAAGGGTTGATGAAGGAATTCAAAGAGAAGATGACGAAAGAATTCGAGATGACGGATCTCGGCTTGATGAGATACTTTCTTGGCTTAGAAGTGAAGCAAGGCAAAACCGGTTTCTTTGTCTCACAAGAAAACTATGCGAAAGGAATACTTGAAAAATTCAAAATGAATGATAGCAACCCGGTTTCAACACCCATGGAACCCGGCTTAAAGCTTTCAAAGTTTGATGGAGGAGAGAAGATTGATCCAAGTATTTACCGAAGTCTAGTTGGAAGCCTAAGATATCTGACGTGTACGAGGCCAGATTTGTGCTTAAGTGTTGGAATAATAAGCCGATTTATGGAGGAGCCGAGGTATACTCACTGGAAGGCGGCCAAGAGAATTCTGAGATATATAAAAGGAACAATTTCTGAAGGACTTCTTTACTCGAAGTCGGACAAGTACAAATTGATTGGCTACTCGGATAGCGATTGGTGTGGAGACATTGATGATAGGAAAAGCACAGCTGGCTATGTGTTTTTCATGGGCAACACGGTGTTCACTTGGATGTCGAAGAAAGAACCCATTGTAACTTTGTCAACGTGTGAAGCCGAGTACGTTGCAGCATCGTGGTGCGTATGCCATGCAATATGGCTAAGAAATTTGTTGTGCAAACTGGAGGTAGAGCAAGTCGGCCCAACTGAGATCCGAGTTGATAATAAGTCAGCAATCGAGTTAGCAAAGAACCCGGTCAACCATGAAAGAAGTAAGCACATTGATGTCAGATTCCATTTCATCCGAGATCAAGTCAAAGAAGGAAAAGTGGAGCTCAATCATGTGGCTAGCCGAGATCAAGTTGGAGATATTTTTACAAAACCCCTGCCGACACTGTTGTTTGAAAATTGCAAGAAGAAGATGGGAATGAAAGACGGGAAAAGCGTTAAAGTTTAAGGAGGAGATTTGTTGGATTTAAACTTTAATTAGAAATATGAAAGGTTTTAATTAGAAATATGAAAGGTCATTTGTCTCGATAAAGAAAATAGTTGTTAAGGGTGCTAAACATTAATTAGCTGTTGTTTCATTTATAGCTTTGTCATTTCCTATGTTTAGTTTTTACTCAAATCATTTGGCTATTTTAAATAGCTCATTGTAAACCTCAAAAAATAAGGGGCTTGGCAGAACATAATAGAAGAAGAGGTATATTCATTCCTCCTGTGTGCATTTTGTGTTGCGTAAGAAAATACCATTAGAGGGCCTGTGATATCAGTAACAAGTTCACCAAATTAATAGGAAACACATGCTGGTACCACATGCTCACGTTGATCGAGAGGTTAGCTTTGCTGTCTATTTTCTTGACCAATAGGAATGAATCATGACTCGCAGTTGTTAGATCCTATATAAAGAGAGAGTTAAGGACTTGGTGAGACCACAAAAACATTGAGTTTCCTTTGATAGAAAAAAAACACGGAATACAAAGAGTAGCCATGGCAAACAAGTTCCATGTTCGTTCAAATAGTTTTCCCACTGGATCTCATCCTAGTACCATTACAGTTGAGGAAGAGCTGAACAAGCTCAAAACTTGGGAAGCCACTTCCACATCCACATCAAAGTCCATTGACGTTGGCTTATCCTTGCCTCAAGATTTGCATACTTGCTTGGAAGATCTTCTCAACATGGGATCAACCCAAAAGCTGATTTCCAACCATCAAGGTGAGAAATGCATGGAAGAGCTTTCTTGATGGATCAGTGAGAATTTTGGATATCTGTGGCATCACAAGGGACACCATGTTACAAATTAAGGAAAATGTCCAATCCCTTCATTCTGCTCTTAGAAGGAGAAAAGGGGATTCAAGCATTGAAAAAATTGTAGCCGAATATTATTTCTTCTCAAAGAAGATGAAGAAGAATGCCAAGAAGTTGATCACATCTTTGAACCAGATGGAGAGCAAATTCGGAGTATCCCCACTCTTAAATCAAGACCAACAACTTGTTGCTTTGGTTAGAGTGATTAGGGAAGTCATTGTAATGAACATGTCTATCTTCCAATCATTATTATCTTTCTTGGCCGTGCCTGCTTCAAAGTCAAAGGCAACTAAATGGTTATTGGTAGCAAAATTAATGTACAAGGGAGTGATAGCATGTGATGAGAACCAAGTAAATTCCAATGAGTTTCTGTGTGTGGAAGCATCTTTAAGCACACTTGTAGGTGAAGGTACTAATGTTCCAAAGATGCAGGGTGCACATGAAAGATTGGAAGCTTTGGAGAATGCCATTGAAAGCACAGAAAGTGGTTTGGACAGCGTATTTAGGCGCATGGTTAAAACAAGAGCCTGCCTTTTGAACATCATGACTCAATAAGATTAGAGAGTCATGGTTTTCTCTCCAAATCCTGCAGAGCATCCAAATTTTAGGGATCCGCTAAGGATTGAAAAATTTTGCCTCATCAATTTGTACATATGTATACAATTCAATAGTTATACAATCAAATACAATGAAATGTTGTTACTCTATATTTCGATATATTTTTTATCTTAAGTCACCTTTGCCCTAGAGAATAATGTCTAACTAGCAAACCTCCTAACGAAACATTCCTTAAAACCAGAATAAAAAAGCAATTCTGCTTAACAAACCCTGCAAAACAGACTAGAGAACCTGATAAGTACTCCCATATAGAGGATTACAGGGAAAAAAGGAAGAAGCAATAATTGATCAAATTCGAGCAATTCTGACTTGCAAAACTCCTGCATCTACACTTCCTCTACTCAAGACTTGCTAACAGAAAAATCATCCATGATATATAGCCTATCTCGTCCTTTGTACAGCCTCCCATGGCCATGCAAAGAACAGTACTTAATTTTCATCTACACTAATTTCCTCTGCGAAACAATAGGCATACTTGAGCAGCAGATTTACATAATTCCAGGTATATCCCAAAGCAGTAAACCAAAAGAAATCCGTCATCCCAAGACTGCAACAGCCAATAACATAGCTCCAAACCAGCAGTTTCAGCCCACAACAGAATTCTACCAACAGTCCATAAAACAATAAACATGCATCAAAGTAAGTTTTATTACGTATACTAGATTTCAAACTCATGCCTTATACAAGTTTGTTAAAAATATATTTATATGTAGTATTATTTTTAAAATATATGTATATGAATACACCTATCAATTTATAAAATAAGTAATAGTATATTAATTATAATTACATTAAAATTGAAGGAAATGATTAATTATATTTATAATTGAACAGTTTTAAAAAATGTTAAGCCTATTCAAATTTATTATGATTTTTTTTCAAGTAATAATAGTGACAGAATATCTATATAAAATATATAAATTCAAAAATAAATATAATAATGTAAATATATAATTAATTAAATTTAAGTTTTCATTTTTTTTATAATAGATATTATGTTAGCATGTGTTTGATTTTTGTCAGTTTATAATTAAAATTTACATATGTGTTTATTGTAAAAAAGTAAATTTGTTAAATAGTTTGATTTTTATTAAATAAATATAGTTGTTAATTATTTTAAAATGATATTTTTAATCATTTTGAATATATTAATTTTAATTATGTAATTGTTGAAGTTTTGAGCAAATGGCACTCGTGCACACACCTAACTAATCTAATGCTATAATTTGCGCACCATTTTGTCCTTTGAATTTTAATCAACTTATCTGTCACTTGAATTATTGTACATTGTCTATTATATCTCATGAGATCAAGATCTCAACCTTGCAAAAAAAACAACTCCATTTCATGTTGCAGTTCGAGCTCCTTCATATTGAGACAACTCTGTTAACATCTCTGAACCAACAAGCAGCAACAATTTTATATTTGAAATAAAGAGGGTAATGTTGCAGAAGAGGAGGCAAACAGCAAACTAGTTGATGAGTAAGAGCATCTATAATGCATAATTTTTAAATGAGTTCTTAAATTTTGTGAGTCCTATAATGTCACATATTTAAAAACTTCACACAAAAATTTATTCCAATATTAAAAAGTTGTTAGAGTTAGTGCTTAACTTGAGACTCATTAAATTTTTTAATTGAAAAATGGTTCTTTAATTGATAAGAATAAATTAAGCAACGGTTGTCTATATAAGCAACTGACTACCAAGTCATCTACTCAAATGAAAAAAAATTGTTAAACAACGTTGCTTAATTTTAAGCAATTCATGAAACACCATGTTGGAGATGCTCTAATGAGATTTTATGATTACCATTTACAAACACTCAGAGGATATGCCAGTTATACACAAAACCCCATTTTACTACCATTGTATCTTGCAGAATATCACATGTAATCTCACAATGTAAGGCAGAGGTGTGACAATCTTACCTAATTCAAAGGGAATCTCATGCGGGCACCACATGCTTTCTGTGCATATTGATTAATGAACTTGTCCTTTTTCTTGGCATATTGGAATGATTAATGAATTATCAATGGCCATTATATATAAAGAGATAAAGAACTGGCAAGGTAAGAGCACAAAAACATTGAACTTTCTCTGAAAAAAGAACAAACAACAAAAGAGAAAGTAACCATGGCAAGCATGTACCACGTTCGCTCAAATAGTTTTCCTTCTGGATCTCATCCTAGCTCCATTAGAATAGAGGAGGAACTAAGCAAAATGAAGACATGGGAAGCCACATCCACTTCCACATCTGAATCAATTGGCACTGGCCTATCCGTACTTGAAGATTTATATATTTGCTTGGAAGATCTTCTCAATGTGGCATCAACGCAAAAAGTGATTTCTAACCATCAAGGTGAGAAATGCATGGAAGCATTGCTTGATGGTTCAGTGGGAATTTTGGATATTTGTGGCATTACTAGGAACACCATGTCACAAGTTAAGGAAAATATTCAAGCACTTCATTCTGCTCTTAGAAGAAGAAAGGGGGATTCGAGTATTGAAAAAAGTGTAGCTGAATATAACTTCTTCACAAAAAAGATGAAGAAGAATGCCAAGAAGTTGAGGACATCTTTGAAACAGATGGAAAGCAAATTTGGAGTATCCCCAATTTTGAATCAAGATCAAGACCTTGCTGCTGTGATCAGAGTTCTTAGGGAGGTCATCACAATGAACACGTCCATCTTCCAATCCCTTTTGTCTTACTTGGCTGGACCTGCTTCAAAGTCAAAGTCAACTAAATGGTTGATGGTGGCAAGGTTGATGCATAAGAAGAGGGTAATATCATGTGAAGAAGACTCTCAGAATTTCAATGAGTTGCAGTGTGTTGAAGCATCTTTAAGCATCCTTCCAAGTGAAGGTACTAATGTTTTCAAGGTGCAGAGTGTGCGTGACAGATTGGAGGCTTTCGAAAATGCCATTGAAAGCCTAGAAAATGGTTTGGAGAGAATGTTTAGGCGCTTGGTTAGAACAAGAGCCAACCTTTTGAACATAATGACTCAATAGAGAGTGCTCAATTGTAATTCTGTCTCCAAATCCTGCTAAGCATCCAAATTGTAGGGTTCTGCTGAGTATGCAAAAATTTTGAATCATCAATTTGTACATGTATATATACAATTCAATATTTACACAATCAAATATAACAGAAAGTTCATAGAAAATATTTTGATTTCTTCTGTTTCAAGTCACCTTTTTCTTTTCAGACGGACTGACGGTACACTTATAACATGTTCTCTACCTAAACACTATAGTTACTAATATTGGCTAACGAATAATGTCTATTAAGCAAGTGAAATAATTAACTTGTCTTTAGCACTTTGCAGAGAAACTTAATAGAAAACGATCACTTCACTATTACTTTTGGCCAAATTTGGAAAGGAAACAAGTAGTCAAGCACCATATTTATGTGAGGGATTTTCAAAATAATGGAAGTCCTTAAACATGAAAGAGAGACACCAATGAAAGAGGACACAATTTCACAGCAGGGAAGAAATTGGCAACAGGTTGAGCAGCCAAAGGGCTGCTGGACACTTACGAGCTTCTGTTGTAGAAGGATTGCTGCTTCTGTGTTGTGAGATGATTTTGTGTGAGATTTTTTAATTTGACTTTGTTTACCTCTGTAATGGTATCAATTTCTGATATTGAAAAATGGTTTTGGACCATTTAGCAAGTGATTACGATGAAATTAGAAAAGGGATTTGATTTCTTCAATGTTTTGCCTATTTCCAAAGGAGTTGTTGCTTCATTATTCTAATCATTCATAACTGTTTCATCAAAAAAATAATTATCTCAAAATGAAAGTTTTATATTCATAATATTAACATTTGTCCAAAAATCCCTAGGATATGGAATAGATTTTAACCTTTTCAATAAAAAACATTTGTCCAAAAATAGATAAATAGTCTTATGAAAAATTAAAAAATTATTTTTTATTTCATGAAAGATATGTTCAGAACTAAAATACCTTAATTTTTTTTATGTGAGAACACGAGAAAAATTAATAAAAATCATCATATTAAAAATAATAGACGACTATGATTAAAATATTTTTATATTAAATTAAAATATAATATAACCATCAAATTTATAGAAGATTTACCAAACAAAAATTAAATATATAAAAGATATCGATAATCACGTCATAAACTATTTTAATTATCATTAATTCATCACTATCATTGTGATCGTCACCACCTTCGCCACCGTGATAGTTGTTGTCATCACTAGCGCGGTCACAATCGATGACAATTGTGATAATGGTGACAGCAACAGCGATGACGATAACGATTATAACAGTGGAGGTGGTGGTGGTGGTGATGCGTTAATTGAGATATTTAGAAGATGATTATGAAATGATCTTATATATTTGAATTTTTGTTTGTTTAATCTTTTAAAGATTTGATGGTTATATTAGATTTAAATTTGTATTTAAAAATATTTTAATCTTAACTGCCAATTATTTTGAATCTTGATTTGATAGTTATTATTAGTTGTTCTTATGTTCGCATAAAAAAAAGTCTTAGAGGAATGTTCTATATACAAATCTTTAATATTTGTCTATTTAAAATATTTTAATTTGCAACAAAGCTTTTTCGAACAAAATATATTTGGTAAAAAATGGGTCTAAATTTAGCTTTTTTTGTCTTTCAAAATTCATGGAGAAAGTGTTTTAAATCTGACGGAAAAAATACATTTTTCTAGTGAAAAAAAAAAAGCAAAAGGAAGTTATATAACTTGTATATTGAGATCATTAAGAACGTGAATCGATTGACCTAAAATTATTTTAGGGAAAGATACTCATGCTATTAAAAAAAAAACACTCCTAACGTTGAGAGAATCTGGAGCAAAAAAATATTCTCCATGTCTACTAAGATAAAGTGATCCCCTCAATATAGAAACCCTCCCTCATAACGCATCGGGGTCTACACCATTATCTTCATTACATTCAAACGCATCAGCGTCTACTCCAATATCTTCATCCATATTAATTTCTTCTGACATTATACTGTCATACATCCAATCATCGTTGTCCATCCTAGCAAATAACAATTTAGTTTAGCATATAAAAAGGTCCATGTCAAACCTAAGACCAATACACACGAATAAAACATGCAGGACGCATGCCTGACACGCATACAATGACATCGACAATACTATCACGATTGTTATAAAATAAACTCATTTATATTGCTTAATTTACTAAAATAAAGTCAAATTTATTCTAAAACATATTTCCAACATCTTTAGAAATTAAAAATTCCAAAAAAACAGAATTCTCAAATAATATGGATTGCCTAATCCGTATGAGTCATACGGATTGGCTAATCCGTACCACAGCATTGCTCAACACTCACCTCTGCACTGTGATGA
>CM023941.1:33828599-33969886 GCA_013407115.1 Glycine latifolia
CTTCTGACATTATACTGTCATACATCCAATCATCGTTGTCCATCCTAGCAAATAACAATTTAGTTTAGCATATAAAAAGGTCCATGTCAAACCTAAGACCAATACACACGAATAAAACATGCAGGACGCATGCCTGACACACATACAATGACATCGACAATACTATCACGATTGTTATAAAATAAACTCATTTATATTGCTTAATTTACTAAAATAAAGTCAAATTTATTCTAAAACATATTTCCAACATCTTTAGAAATTAAAAATTCCAAAAAAACAGAATTCTCAAATAATATGGATTGCCTAATCCGTATGAGTCATACGGATTGGCTAATCCGTATGGATTTTACGGATTGCCTAATCCGTATGACCCATACGGATTAGCCAATCCGTAAAATCCATACGGATTACCGAATCCGTACCACAGCATTGCTCAACACTCACCTCTGCACTGTGATGATGCACGCCGGCCTCCGACAGCCACCCACACGTCCGACGAAATGGAAGAAATGCCACCAACAATCACCAACAAAAATGGCACCAACACCTCAGGCGATCCGAATGCGCAACCAACAACCAAAGAAATGCTTAACCAAATGTGCAGCGAAGTAAAAAACCCGTGATATAGCTCAGCTAGCCTTCAGGGGTAGTTTTGGGTTTTTAAAAAAAATAATGGTGTAGAAGAAATAACAAATGGTGTATGAAGAAGCTCTCACACAAACACCCACTCTTCGGCCCATTCTCATAACTCAGCCCATGATCTATGGACTGGACTTGTGTATCACATAGGCCTGTATTGACCTTATTTCTATAGTTTTCACATTATTTATGCATCCTATATATTGAAAAGTCACATATTAGAATTTAGATATTTCGAACAATTATTCAAAGAAGAAATAAATTTCATTAAAATTAGAAAAATTTTAAAAATACATTTTTAATACACTCTTATAAACACACTTTTTTATTGGTTCAAATTTTTAAAAAATGATAAAATTCAATGGGTGTCACAACATCTTTAATGACTCTTTTTTAATTTTGTAGTATTTAATAAATTTTAATCAATTAGTGAAAGTGTGTTTAAAGAAGTGTACTAAAGAGTGTCTTTCTAGCATTTCTCAAAAGTAGAGAAATGTTAGGAACACAATGTTTCAAATATACTTTCTTTTATTAACTGAAATTTATTGAAAATGATTAAATTTGGTTGGTCTCACATCATATTTAACGGTTCTTTTTCAATTATGTAATTTTTAATAATTTTTAGCTAATTAGAAAAAATATATTTAAAAGAATGTGCTAAATAATGTGTTCCTAACATTTCTCTAAAATTATATTATCAAAACAATATTTTTATGATATTATTTTATTCTTATCACACATCACCTATTTTATCTCCTTTTTATTATCTTTCTCTTTGTTGTATACAAATTTACTGTACAAATGCAATTTCTTTCTATATTATCAACTGAAATTATTTTCCCTTGTAAGGTAAAAAAGAGAGAGAGGATAAATTAATACTTTGAACCCTTTAATAAAAGGTTCAATTTAATATCTCACTTATAAAAATGTTTCAATATAATCATTTCCGTACTCAATTTGGTTTCTTATTTTAAAAAAATCTTCAATGCTTTAACACAACATTAGTTTTAATGGACAAAAAAGGTTACATTAAAACATTTTTAAAAATAAAGAATTAAATTGAACTTTTCATTGAAAGAAGAATCAAATTAAATAAAATAAATGAATAAATAGAGGGACTAAATTAGTAATTTAGACAAAAGAAAATCAATTTCTTTTGCTGCTTTGCACGGTGTAGATAGATTGCTAGTTGTCCATGTCATCGAAGGACAATTTCTTACGAGGTGACAAGCATTGATGTGATAAGCAATTCATGCTGGCTTTTGAGAGCTTCTACACTCATGTGAAAGTGATGTTATGTCTAACCTCCTTAATTATTCCCCATATGTGATTTAAGAAAGATTTCAAGGTCAAGTGAAAGAGAAGTAATATTTTGTTGCAGGCAGATATGAACCATTGGAGAATAATATAGCTCTAGCTGCGTGGCATATTCAAGTATTAAACTAGGGTTTTGCTTTGGCAAGTTAACAGTCCTCACGCCAATTTTTACTGATGTTATTTTATATTTACATACATTAATTTTATCATTTTATTGCAATTAAACAAAACCTAGGTTTAATAAAAGATATTGGCTCTTCATAAAGTGATGAATTGAAGATCCAATTCCATTAGAAGACACATTCACATTAGTGTCCGTCACTGTTTCGAAAACAATGTCTCTTCTAAAAGATACATATACACGTGAACACGTTTTAGGTGTAACAACTAATGATGATTATTGCAATCCTTAAAGGGGAACGGCATAGAAGTGTCGTTCGTGCAATACAAAATTATAATAATTTTTTTGTCAATCTTTATAGCCACCACTCAATAACAAAAAGACAAAAAAAAAAAGGTACTGAAATATATTGAATCTGAAATTTGTCATATATATCTTCAATCATATAGCTCAATACAAGTCCATAAACTTTCGAAGACAATCCATAGGGATCATGCATGAACAGGGCATTGATGAGTTCATTGACGATAAAAAAAAAAAAATTAAAACTTAAGAGAGGCAATGATCTTGCAAATAGCTATACATCATTTTTTCTCGCAACGAGAATAGAAGAAAAGAAAAGAGAGGGCTAGATTAGAGAAAACGAGAAAGGCATTGATCTAAATCAGTTTTTTTAAGGAGAAAAAAGAACTTATTAAGTTGATAGATGCAGTTAATTACTATAAAGAATTATAGGCATGCAAGTTTCTGAGGAAGTTGCAACTATACATCTAATCATTCTAACATTAGTAAAACAGAAATCAAGGCCGGCCTTAAAGTATATTAATTAAGCAGGATTTTTGAAAAAGAAGATATTAAATTTTTTATTTATTATTATTTTATTTTCACAAAAAAGGAAAATATATTGTTAACTAACTGATAAGTAATATTAAACGTGAAAGCTTTTTATTTTAAAATGTCTCTTTTATGTTATTATTTTTCTATTTTAACTATAATACTACCAATACTAGGAAAAAGTAAAATAGCAATAGAATGAATTTGTTGCTAAATATATAAACAATTTCAGCCACAAGAAGTTTGTGATTGAATTAGTGACCAATTAGATGCGGTTGCCAAATCCTCCATCGCTAATGACTATAGCGATCGATTTGATTGTCAGTTGCAAAATTTGTTATTTAGCTACAGATAATAGTTGGTTGTTCATAACAATAAATATTAGTCGGTATAATTGGCTGCAAGTGATTCTTGGTTACCAATTTAGCCACCATTCTAGTAAGCAAATTGTTAGCTGACTTGCTAAAATTTAATCAATCATTGTTAAATCGATCACTAATCAGATTATTTCTTAAGATGAGAATAATGATTGACTGAACTAGCAGCCGATTTCCTTAGTTGCTAAATTAGTTTTACATTTTAATTCTTTTTTATTACATTCTTATTTATAAAATATGTTATTGATACAAGTGAAACTATATTTGAATATCTCAAATACCCATCTTAAAAATAAAATTAAATTTAAAGTTTAAGCCAAGATAATGTTGAGTCATTCCCCACAGAAATCTCACCTAACTAGAGGATGCTAGGCTACTACTGTATAGCGCCCCTGCATGGGCCCTAATGTGCATGATTTTGTATGGAAGTTGAGTGACTCTGCACGAGGGACGGTGAGTTAAAAAAAAACAGCAGAGCCAATTTGGGAGGTCCACCCTACACCCTATGTAAACACATGAGAAGACGTGACAACAACATCCAAAAACCACACAATATTATAGCTTTATAAACCCACAATACGGGAAAACCACACGTACATGCCTTGGTATTGTTAATAGCAGAATATATATAAGCACTCACCAGTGCCATATAACTTATGATGAAGCACCCTTTCACTTGTAAGAATGAAAAGAGCAACTATGGCTTCTACCTTTTCACCAAAACATTCTCGTGGCTATGCCATTCGATCCATAAGCTTGCCAACTAGATCACATCCAAACACAGTTCCAATTGAAGAGCAGCTGAACAGGCTCAAATCATGGGAAACATCATCTTCCTCTGAGATGGAGAGAATTTTCTTTGGTCTTTCAGGCCTTGCAAACTTGTACAAGTGCATGGAAGATCTTTTGAAGTTGCCACTCACCCAACAAACACTATCTCATCATCACAACCAAAAATGGGTTGATGAGTTGCTAGATTGTCCAGTAAGATTCTTGGACATATTGGGAGAAACAAGGGATGCAATCATGCTAATGAAGGGAAATGTTAGAGACCTTCAATCAGCCCTTAGAAGGAGAAAAGTTGGAGACTTGGTGGTTGAAAGCCATGTTTCTTCATATTGGAGTCTCACAAGAAACACAAGGAAACAATGCACAAAATCTCTTGTTTTATTGAAGCACAGTACTGAAGGGTCATCATTTGGGGCATCTCCTCCTTTGGAACTCAATCAACACCTCTCAGCAGTTGTCAGGGTTCTAAGAGAAGCTAGTTTGATCACCAGCTCCATCTTTCAGTCACTAGTGGTGTTTCTTTCTTCACCAATCTTGAGGTCAAAGATTAATAAGTGGACATTTGTGTCAAGAGTGATGCGGAAAGGGGTGCTTCAGCTTCAATTAATGCAACAATCAAGAGGAGAATGTGAATGAACTTGAAAAGGTGGACCTTGCACTTTGCAGAATGGTCATGGATAATGCAACCAAGGATTCTGAGGCTGAGAATATTCAATTTGCACAGAAAGAGCTTGAGGCTGTGGTGGTAGTCATTGAAGGGCTTGAAAATGGATTGGATTCTTTGTTTAAGCACCTTATTAATACTCGTGTGTCTTTTCTGAATATAGTTTCTCCCTCAGGTAGAATATGATACGCATGTAGATGTCACAATGTCAGAAGATCTATACAAACAAATTAACCTAATTGACGTTTTGTACTAGTAATTAAAGAAAGTTGTAATTGATGCAATTGTACATTTTATTTTCTTATTCCATCATCTTGGTTTTGTATATTGAATTTTTTTAATCTTTCCTACTTTCTTTTTCTTCAGCATATTCATCATCTTCTATTTTTCAGAAAGACAAAAAATTTCTTATAATTAAGGAAACAGGAACAACGTAACTTGTGATGTTACTTTTCTTGCAGAATTAAGTGGAATATATAAACTAAATAGTGTATCAGCATGGCACTCACACACGGTTAGAGTGAATGGAAATTAATACAGAAATGATATATTGGAAATCATTGTAACAAGCTCCAAAAGAAACTTGCGAAAAAAGTCACTAAGATTGGGTAAGTTGTGAAAAACACTGATCATATTTTCAAATAGGGTTGTAAAATGAAAAGGAAAACCCTAAGAACACAAATCATTAATTAAATAAACATAATAGGACTATCAGTATCTGCATTCATGTTAAAAAATATCTCACATTTAACTTCTTTAAAAATTGATTTAATTTCTACATATAAGTTAATTTTAATTTATAAAAATATTTAATTTTTTGTATCTTTTATATTTTTTTTATTAGTGTTTATTGAAAAGTTTTACTTTTATCTGAACAGGACCTATTTCTACAAATAACTTAATAAGCCACCGTAGTATATGCTTTTATGCTGCCTTAGTGTTTGCAAGAATATGGACCTTGCAAGCTAAACTGCATAACCATTATAATAAGATCTTCCTTGTCATACTCTCTCATCTACTTCCTTTCTCTCAAACCCCGGAAACTTCATTTTCCAGTCACTTTCAGAGTGTCACTATTCAAATTATGGGCTATCATCCATCCATCACCCCATCTGGGTCCCATCAACTACATAATTATTGCAGTTATAATTGTGCACAACTGCATAGTAAATCATTGAATCTATTTTTTTAACTGGAATAAGGTTCAGTTGAGCACTTAAAATAGGAGACTTACATATAAATTAAATAGTTAATTATCGTTTTTTTGGTTCGGAATGAATAATTAAATTGAACCGAATATTATTCTAAATATTATCTGTTTTCTCATTATACACCTAAAATTATTAGAACAGAAGCTCTAAAGTTAAAATCAGAAAGTGACAAAGTAATTACTTAACCACACATTCAGAATAGTGCGATGGTTTTAGCAACATGTGTCAAATAACTGCAAAAGAACTAGCAGGGATGAATGTGACAAGACTATACCAATGTGTATCTCATCAGTTAACTAATATCAGTATCTTCAGCTACCAACTAGAAAGAGCGTGACTAGAAAATTATTGTGAAGTTGGGGAGGGGTTGGGAAAGGAATTGTGCATTTAATAAATAAGGAGTATAGATTATAGATAATTTTTCACACAAATATCTGCTCGCAATTAATCAGCTTTTATTTAATACCAAGACCAAAGCGATATACTAGTGTCAATGGTGAATATCTTCGTTATATATATCATATTTATAAACTAAAGTGTAAGAAGTAAATGAATACCCTGTTATTTTTATTACCATAGATTTCATATGATTAATCTCTATAACCGCTAGGAGGGGGCTTCTTTAATGGTTACTGGTCCAAAGATACCCAAATTGCGCCTCAATTTGTACAAGACCCATCCAAAAACTTATATATAATTCTTTAGATATTGTTTGTATCATTCTTCGATTAAAATTAAAGTTCCACATTGATAATTTGTCTAATAATATTTGTTTTAAAAATTATCATACATTGAATCTCTAATTTCAATTGGGGAACATGACAAAATAAAATGAATTTTACATATTCAAATTGATGTAGCTCAATTCAAACAACTATAATTAATATTCATGAAATATTTTAGTCCATGCAGAAGTTGGGAAACATGACAAAATAAAACAGAATTTAAATATTTTTTTTAATTCTTATTATATATCACTTTTTTAAGTTTTGGTCCTTGTAATTTTTTAAAAAAGAATCCTTTTTTTTAGTCCTTGTTTTTTTAGTTTTAATATATTTTTCATTTTATAAGAAATTATTATTACAATTTATGCGTATTTGATATTTAATATGGTATCAGAGTCATGACACCTTCCATGAATAAGAGCCATGTTTCTTCCGCTGTCACAAGTTCTCTTTCTTCTTTGCTTTTGTTTCCACCTACGTCGCAATGAAATCAGACTTCATTTGATTCTGATTCCCCTTCGTTCCTTCTCCTTCTTCGATTCCTCTACAAATTATAATTATTATCATCATGAACTCCATCTTTGCCTCGCATAACCTTCGCGTCTTTGGTCCCAGCTTGAATTCCTTCGCACCTTATTGTATCGCCAATCACACCCTTTTCCTTTTCCTTTCCCCTTCCTCTCGCTAAATTGCAACCTTCCTTTCCTCGACACTGTCTTTCTATGTGAATTGATGCATCGTTGTTATGTCTCAATGCACTCGTTCTAAATTTTCCATAAACTCATTTTGAATCCTTCTTGTACCTCAGTTTTAAAGTCTCCATGCACGTATTTCATTTGAAGGTCATTAATGTGAAACTCGTTGCACTGTTCTGAATCATTCACATACTAGTCCTGAAGTCTATTGACATGAACACGTGATTGTTCTGAATCTCTTCCCGTATCTCAATTCTCTTTCTACCCCCACATAACCGAAACACATGCTGTAGATTATCCTAAAACACCTCCTGAACCTATTGCTGACCAGAGCCGTTTCTAGAAGAGTGCTTGAAGAAACAATTGACAAGTTGGGCATGACCGATATTCATGCACCAACTTGAAGAGGAGTGTTGAAGATAAAATTTGAATTTGAATTATTGTTTCTCTTATATAGAAACAGGATGTTAAAATAGTTTAGATAAGAAGAAGTTAGAATTATTGTTTCTTTATTGTGCTTAAATTGTTAACATTATTTATATAAATATACCTTATTTAAGAAATGATGGATGAATGAATGAGTAAATGAATGAATAAGGAATTCTTATTCCAATTTAACCGTATATAATTTTTAACACTTATAATATATTTTTTTTCATAAAAAAATGTTTTGTTCATTTTGAGCTAAACCGTTTGAAAAAAAATGAGTATATTATAATGATTAAAACAAATAATATATAATAAATTTATTTTACAAGAACTATATGAAAAAATAATTTTATCCTACTAAGACAATTTTCCATTACATGACCAGAATCAATCGTTCACGCAAGTTTTCACATTACATTTATGACCTGTAGTTAACTTAGAGGAATTTAGTACACACAATAGTGAGATACCACTCACTTTTATTTTTAATTGTCACAAGTATCAAAAAACTTCCGTCACCGGAATACTAATGTATTTCAATTTAGTACAATGTTCAACATTCAATCTAATCCTTCACAAATTATGTTTCCACCACAAATTATTTTAAAAAAATTGCTCATATTTACTAATAATAATTTTCATCCTTCTGTGCAGACATCTTGAAAAACATGTAACCAAAAAAAGACATCTTGAAAAACAAAAGATAAATTAAACATAAAAATAGAAAATAAAATGAAAAATCATTTTCTTAAATCAACCTTGCCCATTTCTCTTCTATTTTCCATCTACTTCTACTATTTTTTTCTCCTGTGTTTCACTAATGTAATTAGAGATACTTGTTCTTATAAATAACAGTGTGAATACTAGGATCCATGATGATATTTAATCAACAAATCTTAGATGATATTACCCTCCTATGTAACTTCTACAAACATTGACATTCCTATGTGTATTTGATGACTCTGAATGGTCAGAAATCATTCATCAGAGTAATTGCCCTCACTATCTTCCCCGTATATTTCATATTCTTCTTCGCTGACATTTGCTTGCACATAGTCATGATCAATTTCATTAGGAGGGAAGTTAACAAAAAGATCCTGCAAATGAGTCCTTGAAAGATTCTCAATGTTGATGTCTGAATATTATAAAGGAATTCAAAAGTGCCAGTTGAAAGCCTTGATGAAACCTAACTTATTGGATAAAAATCCATGCATTGCCATGCGACCAGTAAGCAAGTTCAGAGGATTGTCTAATCTAATAGTTTAACAATGTGAAACATTTTTAACTTCTAAATACAAAATTTAGAAAGCAGCAATGAGAAAGCATGAATTATGTAATTATGAATTTTCTAGTTCCATCGTCTCGTCAGAAAAAATTGTTATTCAATAATGATATTTCAATCTCTATAAACTTAGAGTACATGACTAAATTTAGAGTTGGAATAGAAAAGGATACAGGATTCAATAATGATATTTCAATCTCTATAAACTTAGAGTACATGCCTAAATTTAGAGTTGGAATAGAAAAGGATACAGGAATCAAACGGCAGGGGCATTTCATTATCTCCAGCCTACATGTGTCAAAAAAATCCAATTTAAAAGCCATTATTAACACGATAAAAACAACGTATTCCATTGTCCAGAGGCTCCACGCTATGCGCAGGTAAGAAGGAGGGATATTGTACGCAGTCTTACCATTGCATATACAAAGAAACTATTTCCGGATTTGAACCCATGACCAACAAGTCACCAAGACACAACTTTATCGCTGTGTCAGGGTTCGCCCTCCCATTATTAACACAATCTAGAGAGAAAAACATAAAAGCAGAAAGTATAGGCAAGAATTACCAGATCATGCCTTCTTCCCATTCTTCATCACTATCATTACCCTCAGCTGCATCCTCTTCATCTTGAGCATTGTCAAGTTCTTCATTCTCTTCCAAACCTGTGTTCCAAATACCAAAAAACATATCAATAATTACTCAATTAAAATATTATTTAACAGATCAGAAAATAGAAGTTTTTAATTGGAAAAGATATCAAGTTATTGTTTTACAACAACAACAAATCTTCCAATTGGTTCGCAATCATATTAGATAACAAAATAATCAAATAAAATTTGTTCTAATTCTAACTTCGTTCATGAATTCTGCTACTAATAACCTTTTGAGGAAACAAAAAGACTTTGCAGCGAAACTTGGAAGTATCTGAATAGAATTCTTCCTTACAACTTTAAAAAATAAAATACTTGAAATAAATTATGTAGGGACTTCTTGAGAAATAGAAGTGTAATAACTAATAAAGGCCTAGTAACTAGACGTGAAAGTGGTTTGAAATTAATGATTCTTCTTATATCATATTATTGGGCGTGGCAATAATTTGTTGGCTCTATTACAATACTAAAATAATATCAATACATATAGCACTCCCTCTTCAATTTTTCAAACTTTAAAGTGGCAGCTCTGATTAAATTCTCAGCACCAGGCTTGGGAAATACTGATAGATATCGCACCATAAGACGTTGTCTAATACAATTGATCATGTGTTGTGAGAACCACCCAGTTACACACTGCAAAATTAGCATTTTGGATGCAACTTAGTTAATAGATTTTCTTATAACTTCAAGCATGAAAGATAAAATCAAGCAATTATTCTGATATTTTATCTTTTGTGGCAAAAATTACACAACAATTCAATCTACACAAACTTCAGATTAAAACAAGATTATATAGATTGTTCAAGTAAAAAGGAAAAATGAGCAATTTTGCATCATCCGTAGATAACCTATACGGGACCTTTGTGCTAGGGAATAGGAAAACTATGTAACATGTCAAACACCGAGTAAACAGAAAAGCATGTTTGTCTTTTAAATGTGTAGGCAATATCAAGTGTGTCAACGCAATAAATGAGATATTTAATAAAAATTCATATAAAAGAAGTACAGGGCAAGCTGGTCGGAATGGAGGCTTATTTATTTCTGATTGAATATAATCATCAACAAGGTCGAAAAACTGTAAAGAAGTCTGGAACTTGTAAGGGAAAACACGAAAGGCACATATATCCTTCCATCTATGTTTTGATCTGCATGAAACAACAGCCATAACAAATGAGAAAACAACTCAAATGGCAAGATAATAATCATATATGGTGACAATAACCAGATATGTTATATCAAGCTAGAGGTCTACACATTGTGATTTTCTATTTCCTCTTTCTTATGAATACACTTGAATGGAACTGCTTCCAAATTACAGTGAACAGCTTTCTAAACACAGCAAGAGATAAAATGAAGAAAAAGACTTACTTATTGGCTGAATGAGCATCACAATAACTTCGTAATGGGACAGGTACTCAATAATCAATTCTTTGATAACTGCTAAACCAAAAATATAAACCTAGTCAAGATTGAAGATTCAATTTTTTCAAACAATAAAATTAATTGACAGAGTGAAGGTTGGGTTATTAGCACCCTGGTAAAAATGAATAAATTGTTCATATTTATTTTGTATTTACGGGTGAGTGAAGATTCAATATTTTTATATGCAAATATCATAGGAGGCTCATGGGTAGTTGGTCAAATCAGTTGTGTCTAATACTATAGTTCATAGAAAATGCCAAATAGACACAACACAAGGAACCACAATCAACGTGTGATTAGTAACAATAACATTCATTTAACAGTCAGGGATGCATTCTCATCCTCACAGACAAAAACAAGAAAATAGTATTTAAAGAGCCCCATTCTTTTAATGATATTAGTTTAGGATGAGAAAAACCAATGGATTCAAGCTACTTAGAGAACAAAATGAATGTTGTATGAAATAGCAGCGCAAATTGCATAGAAGCATGGACCACCAGTGAGAAAAAATAGCCATTTCTTTCTAGGCCAGTATCCAGCAAACCCATTTACACTAACTATATTCTAATCAAGGTTCAATAAACTGATTCTCCATCTTATAAACTAGTCTGAAATTTTAGCAGGCAACAAACTATCGCTCACGCCAGATTAAGCCAGATGTTTCCAAAGTTCAAAATATGTCATCAACTCACTGATTCTTGGTTGATCATGATAAAAATTAGACAGGCTTCTAAACTATCATGATCCCCATTCTAGATCTACCTCTTTCTTTGTTACAGTGTTATATGTAAATTGAAAGGTACAAAAGAATTACATGATACCATGACATACTGGTAGTTAAATAATATTTCCAAACCAAATAATACATTAGAAATATATTTATCACAGGAACCAAACACCTTTTTTAGTGGAAATGTATGACTAAAAAATCCAAGAAATTATTTAGAAATTAGGAGAAGACTTACATTCGAGAATCAGGATCTTTGCGTGGATCATATCCTTTCTTGATCCAGAACCTTAGAAATGGTCCACTAGAAAAGTAGTAAGATATTCTAGATAGAAGCCTGCAAGAGAGAATGGACGGTCACTGCAACATTAGCAAGTTGCAAGTTAAAAAAGCAGATCAACAGAATTTACTTCAGTCACCACCTTCTGAGCATGCTGTGCGAAAAGCTTAAGCCCTTATCAAGTAAGCGTTTGCTAAGTGAATTTTTGGACCATATAGGCCGCTCATCAAACATTCTAGATACAACCATCTGTGACTCCCACTGACCTGAGCCTTGTGGTATGTATTCCTCCCAATTCACTTTCTTAGGAATATGTAGGACAGCTAAGTAAAACTAGAACCACAAAGTGCAATTTGGTTGCAATATGTATTAAGATCTTTTTGTTGCAAAACCTTCGATCAAAATTATGTTCAAAAAGTGAAAGAAATATCAACACCAAGAAAACCTATAAAGTTTATAGAAAATGAAAGGAGAAATTAATGGGTCCCAATGGGAAAATACAATAAACAGGTATTCATAGTGTGATACTAAATAAATAGTACTAATTTGCAAACACTTTGTTGATATGTCAGCAATGTGCTAAAATAAATCAAGTAATGATTCAAATGTAGCAATAAACAGCTTGTATAAAAATGGATTAAAACTTAGAAGTCAAGAAGAGAACTTTCAGTTTTATTCCAGCTCTTTTTCTCTTGTTTATGAAGAAGAAAATTGAACATTAAAGAGCAAATTAAGGAACGAATGCAACTAACTTACTATATTATATTTAATTACTATGATATAAAACATCACATTAATTATTAGTTTTTCACTGGCGAAAGCTACAATTTTTCTGACTCCTGGGAGAGGGTTGAAGGGAAAATGTGATCCTCAGGCTTAATCACCAAGGCTGGCTAAAAAATGATATTTGAGCACATCTATTTTATACACAAGTAATTCAAACAATGTTGCCAGGAAATAAACAAATCAATGGCAAAGCTATAATTAAATTTAAAAACTCTACATGTTTAAGTATTGACTTAGATGTATACTATGAGAGTAAATTTAAGCAAAAAAAAATTACATTCAATGGAGAAAAACAATAAAAATAGGCATGATATAATCACATAGAACTTTTCAACTTAAATAAGTTTGAAATATGATGGTTCTACCACTTGAGAAAAGGATATCTTTAATGTCAAAATCAATTGCAAGAACTGGCTCCATGTCCATCTGCACACATCACAAGAAAAGTTTTCCTAAAAATATACCATGACAAATGACATAAAAACAAAAAATAAGAATTCTTCTAATTCTTATTAAGGCACATGTCACCTAGTATCTACAGATTTTCAGAATGTGATATTTTTCATCACTGGCTGAAAATAAATGTCAAATTAACTTTTATCACCTTGGAAATAAATTGTCATTCAATTTAAGTAACAATGTTTAACAAGAAATAGAAGAAAAATGTTAAATTTTTCGAACAGATTGTGTCATTCCTTTATTTGAAGCTTTACATATCTATCATCCCTCTACTTTGCATAAGTCAACCATAATAAATGTTGCTTTTGGTCAAGATCCTAATTTTATTTGGAATTTTACTTTCACAACTCACAGACACTTGAGTGATAAATAAGCCAGTAAATACAAGCCCTTTTGATTTTATTAGATCCTATTAATTTCTCTGCTAATTTAGATAGGAGGGTTTGAGTTGGATTCCTCCTGTTTGTTTACTTGTAAATCCTTCTTTTAGCTTCTAATGCACTCTTTCAAGTCCTAGCAATTGAAGGTCCCTATTTCATTAACCCACTCCCCCTCTAAGTTCAAGTATTTTATATGAATCGAGGTTCTTAACAGGATTGGCAACATACAAATCCCATGTGAATATTCATAGGCATTATACTTCTTTTTATCCTATGATAAGAATCTTGGAAGAACCACACCAAAAAAGCTAGCCATTATAGTTGAAAATCACAAAGCCCTATAAATCCAACATTTGAATCTCATACGTCCAATGTGCAATTTAGGTCATATACCTTGCAATTGAATCCTAACATTCCACCACAATCTGCAGCCTTAGCGATCACACGAGTCGGCTATGCACTAGCCCTTTGACTAGTCCTAAGCAAACACTGCAATGCCAATGTCACCATCCGCACTACTTGTTTGCAGTAGAGAGACATGGTGAAAAGCTCTAAAACCAATTGATAAGAATTTTGGGAGAACAACACCACAAAAGCTAGCCATTGTAGTTGGAGAGACCAAAGCCTTATAAACCCCACACTAGCATTCTATACTTCCAATGTGGGACTCAAGTCTCATTCCTTGCAATTAGATCCTAAAATCTTTAAAGGGGTCTCTTTTGCTACTAAACTTTGCTGTGTTCTTGAGTTTTTGTTTTTATTTTTTTCTTGTTCAATGTTATATTTAGTTTGGAAGGTATTTCATTCTCCTCTCTCTAACTGTATCTTACCTCTTTTCTCATTAATGTGGATTATTTTCCTACCCTACACAAAAAGGTATTTACATGTTTATAATGTATGACATTCCAGGATGATATTAGATTATACATTCAACAAATGGGGTAAGACTAATTAATAAAAACCTTGAATGAAGAGATTCATATTAAGGATTCTGCAAACAAGTGTTGTGACTGAGAGTCAAAGAGACGCGGATCAGTCATCAACACTTACCAATGGTTATTGATATGTTTTAATACACCAAAAGGATTAAATTTTGTGCCTATATCCTATTAAGAAAGTTATCTGAATTTTCCTTACCTCAAAATGGGGTTGTACAACTTCCTTTGGTTTCTTTTTCGAACTCGACATGGTAGCTGGTCTCAAGCTGAAATAAGAAAATGACTAAGTCACTTCAATGTAAAGTTAACACAATTGCCAGTCAAAACTTTAAAAGGATAACTACAAAATTTAAAATAAAAAGATTATGATCCGGATAACTAAAATAACCTGATATAACATAAAATGAAGGAAAACAAAGTATAGTGGGACTTAGAACTTCATTGCCACATCCAACTCTATCAGTGGAGAGGAAAGACACGAGATATTAAATACTTCAATTTTTAGAATCTAGTGTGTCCCACTATCCAAATACCCCAAACTACAGAAAACAAATGTACAAAACATACATACACACACACACACACACACACATACATACATACATTTACATACATACATACATACATATATATATAATTATATATAAAGCGCCTGACTGAAGGACGTCACAGATGCAATGCACTATAAATGTACACAAGATGACAAGCTATATAATAATTTTAAACTAATAAATTAAGAAAACTAGAAAGGAACTAGAAGAGCTAAAAGAAAAAGAATAATAGATAACACAATCAATATCCTCTCAAGCGAGTCTCCAGATATTTCCTCATCAAGAAGATTGAAACTGTCCAAGTCATAGGATTCTGCCATCATTTTCTTCAAATGTTGAACAAATGTGGTATACTGTATGCTGATTCCAGACTTCTCTATTGAAAAATATGTATATGGTCACTGAACAAGAAATGCCAGAAACTTACACTAAATTTTCTGGCACATCTTTTGGGAAAAAAATTGGAGGCACTATAATCATAACATCCTCGTGATCCAGATCCATGAAACCACCTTTATCTACGACAGAACACAACAGAAGCCACTAATTTTGTATAAAACAGACATTAAACACATCAGAAACATTGAGTTGAAGTAACAGAAACATTGAAACAAAATATTCACCAAAATGCATTTCTTCTAGCTCTGATCAGTTCCGCTTCTTCCTCCGGGCAACATCAGCATGAACAGGAATCACATGTTGGTAGTCCGCCATTCCTTCATAATTTTGAAACACAAAACAAACGCAACCACGTAACTCGCTTAAGAAATCCCACAAAGCTAATTAATTTATAAACAACACACCAAGAAAACAAGCTCATTTAAAGTGTCTAACCATCAAAAGAATAAGCCTCGGGAAAACGAGCAACGATATCGGCACAAAGACTTCCGTCTTGGTCGCGCTCGCTTTCTGGTTGATTTCTAGAGCTGCTAGAAGCTTCAGCATTATAAAATGGTGGTGGTTTTGTCTTGGATATTTTGAGAAGCAAAGTGTTGGTGGGGGACGAAGCTCCCCAAATGCAGGGTGAGAACAGGGGTCTTCAGGGCGGAAACGGAGCCTAAAAATTAAAACAAATTGTAATCATTGTAGTATAATAATAATTGGCAATGAGATGAGTTAATTAATATAATGAAATTTGGCTTGGCTTTACCTTCTGGATGGCTTGAATTTCCCCAAGAGTGTCAACGCCTCGAGAGATAGAAGAAGGCTAAGCAGGATAGTGCACCAAAAATCCTTGAGGTTCCGGTACAACCCCTGAGATTGTACCATCCTTTAACACTCCCATTATTACCTCTCTCTCTCTCTCTCTGTTTGTTGGGTTTATTATTTCCTCTTCGTTGCGCTCTAAGAATAGCGTCCTCTACTCAAGCTATTCAGAACTTTTGGCGTCGCCCTTCAAGTCATTGTCGTGATTGATCATCAGAGTGTGTGCTCGAGCTCGCGTCAAGATTTTGACAAGGGGTGTTGCCGGTGAAGTTCAAGCTGGCTAAATTTAGAATCTAATATAATGAAATTTGATTGATTCGATTCAGTTTTTTAAAAAACAATTGAAATCCAACTCAATTCTACTCATTCATGAACTATTTGATTTAATTTGGGTCAACTGATTATTTATTTAAATTTGATCATTTTTTTATAAACTTATTATTTTATATCATGATTCATCTAAATATTAATAAATAATCAGTATTGTCCTCAAAAGATAAAAATTCAAATTTTAGTTATTAAAAGTGATAAAAGTGCTACAAATTTATTCATGTGTTAAGTTCCGTTTATCATCGTTAATGAAAAAGCTTACATGTCACATAAAAATGAAAATACACAAAAATGATTGTCAACATGACTGCATAATAGATTGGATCAAAATATCACTAAATTTCCATTTAACCAAAATGTTAATAAGTTTCCACTGAATAAATTTGCTAGATCCCAAATTTCATTTCATTTAATGATAAAATGCAATTTAGGGTAAATAGTTATTTTCGTTCCTGAATGTGTAAAGCGCTGACAAATTCATTCTAAGATATGAAAATTCAAATTTTAGTATATTCATTTACACGTGTTGCAATTTTACTACAACTATTTGTTTGTCTTCTAAGCTAAAGAGATCATTGCCACATTGTTAGAACATAATCGTATCATAGGATATTCATGGATTTTTTTCTCTATTTCTACATATCTTTTTCCCGGGTTCTTTTTCACATCGTAAAATTGTCATAAATTTGGTGTTTTTACCAAAATCACATTCTTTACTTGTTTCCGTATTATAAAACTACCCAATACCATTCAAAATGTCTGCATAAGTTAAAGTAACATTTAAGGTTGTCGGGTCGACATTGATTTTTGAAGTGTGATTTCGAACGAGGATATGATCTGTTCTATTATATTCTTTTTATCTGTGTTGGAATTATTATTATCAATGTTGATTTGGTTTTGTGTCCCTTTTGTTTAGTGGATTTTGAAAATCCTTATGTGTTAGATCGAGTCCTGTTTGAGAGAAAAGTTGACACATGACAATGTCAGATATCTGCTTAATTGGTTGTTGTCCTTTGAGCTGGTAATACCATTTTTTAAAAGAAACTTTCTTAAATATATGTTAGAACAAAATCAAGCGTGTTGGTGTTGAATTACACGTTAGAACAAAATCAAATATGTAAAGAAAGATGAAGATTAAATTATATTTTATCCTTAAATGAAACAAAATTTGGGATCTGACAAATTAGTCCAATGAAAACTTACTGACATTTTGGTCCAATGGAAATTTACTAATATTTTGGTTCAATTTATTCAACAGTCATGTTGGCAATCATTTTCGTAACATATTCGTCTCTTTGTGTCACATTGACTTTTTCATTAACGGTAATAGATGAATGAATTTGTCACACTTTTTTACTTTCAGTGACAAATTTGAATTTTCATCTTTCGGGGATGAATTTTTCAGTACTCTACACATTTAAGGACGAAATAACTATTTACCCTGATACAATATTATCAAATGTCTAAAAGTAGTGAAATAGATTCATTTAATATCATCAACATAATATTATAAAATAGGCTAATACAAATTAAAACAAAATATTCTTCAACGAGATTTACTATAATAGTCTGAATCACAATTATTTCTTATAAACTAATTTCTTGTAATAAATTTTGGTGCAACTAAATTTGTTGAAACAAATAAACAAAATATGATTCATTAATATTATAAACATTTACATTTACAACAGTTGGAGTCTTAATATTAGCAGTATTTAAAGTCAAATTAAACAACTCTAAATTTTTTTATTGGTTTACGTCGATTTTGATCAGATTTATAGATCTAAACCTGTGATCCAACTCATATATGAACGATTTTGGTCAGTTCAATTCGATTTTGACCAAAGTACATAAATGATCCAATTTAAATTGTTTGAATCGATTTGGGTCATTTCATATTTGAGGATGACTTGTATTTGTGAATACCCCAAAATTTGACTGAAAGAAACTTGGGGGGAGTGAGTGAGTAAAGGGAGCGTGTTTTTAAGGATATTTTACAAATAAATGGGGAGAGCAAGGAATAACTTGGGTTGGCCCCAAACAAGCTCGTAAGAGCAATGAGAACGGGTTATTTATGAGCCAAATGTTGTATTGCGGTCATATATGTGATTTTGCTTTAAAATTAAAAAGAGTTGTTTATATAAATAAATATTATTTATAAATTATTTAATTTATATTAAATATAAAAGAGAGAAATATAATATTTATTAGCTAAATAGTTAGTTAATAAAAATATCTATTAAAAAAAATAATTTAAGTTATTTAAATTAAATGGAAAAAATTAAATTACTTATATCAACACCTAAGCTAACTTTTCAATTTGATTTTTTTCGAGGGAAATTTTCAATTTGATATTCACTTATTTTTATCCATTTTATTTATTCCTTTAGGCTTTAACGGTATATTAACTGGTTTTATTTTTTATTTTCTATTTAATCTATATTCTTTCTTTTATTTTTTTTATCATTTTTCATTTGTCGAAAATAATTATTGTAACTAATAAATGTGATTTCTATTTTTCTATTCAACCTTTTACTATTTTTTTAATGATATATCCGTGTTTACTTGAAAGAAAGAAAAAATTCACAAAGGCACTGAGAGCACCAATGGGAGTTGCTTCATGGATTTCTTAGCCTAAGAAACGGTTTCTTACAAAAAACTCTCCATTGGAGAGAATCTACGTGGCAAGTAAGATGTTTCCCCTAAAATTCGGGTTTCTAATATAAGAAACCATTTCTTGCGGTAAGTGTATTATTTTTTCAACATCACCAGAGAACAAAATCAGAACGAAAAGGGGAAGGAAAAAATTAATCCAAGTAAAATAAATACTACATGCAACACAAATGGGGAAAGAGAAGAAGGATAAATACCTGTTAGGGAAGCTTGTGTTGCTGGAAACCAAAAAGAAAAACGGCGCAGCTGCAAACAGAAGGAGGAACACGAAGATGATATGCTAGGTTTGCCTTATTTGGGCCTAATTTGGGCTTAATTTGCTTTCTGTAGTCACTTTTCTTCTTTCTGCAGTTTTATATTACATTTTCGAAATGAGCTTTTGAGTTTTAATTTAGGTAGTTGCTATTTATAGTCTAAGTTTTTTTTCGAGGTCTAAGTTTTTTATTTATTTCGATGTTATTGCGTTTAATTATTTATTATTATGTAAAATTTAGTTTTTATATTATTGTGCATTTCGTTTTATGTATTTTAATTTATATTTATTAAAATTGAAAAAATGTTAAATTTTATTAAAAAAATATAAATATGTGAATTTTTTTGAGTTCCTTGTGATTTCTTGCATTGGAGCAAAATATTGGGTGAGTTCCTTAAGTGTGACATGGAATTGTGGGAACCACAAAAAGTACTATGGGGGCCACCAAAAATTACTTAAGGAACCCAATTGGGTTCCTTGCATTAGAGATGCTCTGAGTACATTACAATGATTACATGTCTGGCACGGGTACGTGTCAGTGTGGGAGGAATTAATTTCAGAAGTTTGCCAAATGGACAATCGGTTTGATAATACCTGCATATCTAGCTCTACAAAAACAAGAGTAAAAGCAAAAGAACATCAACCTCCAAAAATTAGGTAAGAAATGAATAACAGAAGTCAGAAGAAGATAAATCATACAGCAAATACAAGTATTTATACAGCCTAAAGTTAATACCTACCCGTCTAAGCAAACGATCGAATGCATCAACATATTTCTAAGTGTTGGTTTTAATCTATAATGGTTAATATAATGGTCTATGTAATTTTAAAGTGCTGATTTATATAAAAAATATTTAATGTGATGATTATTAAATATGAAAAGATAATTAAATCAGTGGATTAATAATTTTAGAATTATTAAAATTATTAAATGTGATGACTATTATAAAAGTTGTTACGAGTACTTAAGGACTTAGTTTAAGCAAGAAATTTGCTGGAAAGATTAAAGTGCTCATCAACAACACATTATGAATCCGAGTAAGTTTTTTAAACTTTGATAGTCATTATAAAATATAATAATAGATATGAAAATTATATTATCCAAGCTTTGTAGTATATTTTTTTGTATGATGAATCTTACGCATGATAATAAAATTATGCTAAACACATGTTCTCACAATTAAGTCCATGTTTGGATGTCATGTCAATTGGAAAACTTTAAAATATTTGTATTTTCAAAATAACAAATTCATCACAAACGTGTATAAGAACTCTCAAATGCATGTGTATCACTTTTATTCAAATATAGCCTAAACTGTGGGAGGGATGATGTTGCGAGTTCGGCAAGTGTACCGATCGTACAAGTAATAGAGTGATAAGAAGTGTATCGTTCCCACGAGGATTGTTTGACCAATTAAATTGTAATTCGTATCGATAAGTTGGATGACAAATGATTAAGTGAAGTTTGGTTTTGTGTGTGTGTGGTAATGATTGAAATTAAACTAAGCTATGAACATTAAAGTATATGAACAAGTAAATTGATATTAGACAATATGTGACAATAGTAGCTAGGGCAACCTACACTCAATGAATCCTTCCAATGAAATTGTATTGTTCACTACATTCAAGTATCTAAATTACTCAACCATGTGTTTAAATAACTATTAGTTATTTCCTAATTCCTTAGAAGAATAACTCTTTAACTCCTTTGCAAGCCCTAATCCCTTAGTGACCTTCCTAGGGTTAAGCATTAAGCAACACATTCAAGGGCTGCAAACATACATTCCTATCCCTAGGCAATGCAAGCAGGTTACTTCACTTAAGTCCAAGACTAGTGTCCCAATATCCCTATTGTGAACCTTAGCTCTCAATCCTTCATTAGAGTGATCAAATCCAAGGAAGAAGTAAACAATATAAGCAAAGTGTAGTAAAATAACTTTCAATAAATGAATAATAGCATTCAATACATTCCAATGGAAGTTACATCAAGTGCTTGGCCCTAACTACAAAATAAACTAGCCAAACCTCATAGTGGGTGGCTGAGTTACATTCAAAATAGACATGCCCAGCTAAAGAATGAGGAAGAGAAGGTGGAGAAGGACCTCCACTTGAATCTTCAACTCCCCAAAGCCTAGCAAAGCTTCCCAAGCTCTAAAACCCTAAGTTTTTGTGAGTCTTCAAGTCCAGGAACGTGCCTTCAATGCTGGAGTTAAGGTATTTATAAGGAACATGTGAAAACCCAGCTTTGCCCTCAACAACATTTAAGATTACACAGTCAGCAGAGTCCCATGCTGGTAGCGTGGGATTCCACGCTGATAGCGTGGCAAGTTTCTTCATGTCTCACGCTGATGGCGTGGCTATTCACGCTGGTGGCGTGAGGTTCCAGTGGAGAATGCACTTCCAGGTTACTTTCCACGCTGGTGGCGTGGCTCACCACGCTGATAGCGTGGACTCCAGTGAGTATTGCAATTGTGGGCAGCTTTCCACGCTGGTGGCGTGGCAACTTTGAACACTCACGCTGAAGGCGTGGAGTCCACGCTGGTGGCGTGGTGGCTTTGTTCAACTGATCTTGTGTAAAGACTGCTTTTCCTGGTATAAAAATTATCCAAATTAACATAACTCATGGCAGGAGATGCTTAATCAACATTTATCACAATTATAAGCAAAATTAGATCATTTATGGGTGATTTCCTTGCTTCTAATGGCTTGGAAAGAAGCATATGCTAGGCGCATATCAAACAATTCCCAGATTTAGATATTGCTGTCCTCAGCAATAATTAAAAGTTTTCAATGGAAAGTAAGGATCAAGCTTTCAAGCATAACTTTGAATAAAACAACTTCAAGTATAGAGTGCTACAAATGATTGATTCACATTCAATTTCAAACAAGCTCTTCAATTCTATCAAACATAGAAGTCTAACTTGGGTACCCCTCAACATGGTAAATATTCATTCATCACTCAAGTGTTTGGGTAATCTCTCAATCCACCAAAGCCATAGCACTACCATATGCTTGGTCTTATTCTCAAGTTTCCAAAAATAAGAAACACAACACATGCATAATTGATCAAAAGGTCTTAACAGGGTTGTAATGTGGCTTGGCTTAAGGGTAGGAGTGTTTGGAAAGTGACTAAAATAAGCTTTGAGATTGAATTTTGCTAAATTTTTGAAGAACATTTATTCTGCCTTCGAATTTATCTTTTTCAATCCACTACTCCTTTCAACATCTTCTTTTCTTTTCTTCCTTTTTCTTTCACATTGCTTTTACTTTCAATTCATTGATTGGCTTCTATTGAATGCCATTATTTGTTTTTCATCCCTTTTCTCTTTGAAATTCACCTTGATTTTTATATATCCTTTTTCTTTCAAAACCACAACCAATTAGCAATTCAATCTCAACCAAGGTAAGGTAATGAATGCGATATAAGATATTCTATTGGGTAATTGAACAAAAAGGTTTCAAGCTCAAAGGGGTTAGCAATGGTAAAATTTTTTCAAGAAAGTCTATTTGGCCCAAGCTTAATAGAACAAAATGCCTTTATCACATCAATATTGCATGTATCAGAGAGAAACAGAACAAGTTCTAGAGTACTATTATAGTGAGGTTTCTCTCTAAAGGAAATAACTATTTAAGCACAATTCTCACCGGCTATGGTACCAAGCTTAACCTATGATGATATCAAATCAAATCTTGTTGTCTATTTCAAAATGAATTCAATCATACAAGCATTCAACTCTATTCATGTTCTATGCAAACTCATGCCCAAATTCATATCACCAAAGCTTCCAAATGTTCCATCACTAAATGACTGATTAAGCAAATCCAAATCTGAGGTGGGCATGCTTTTCAGCAAAAATGTCTAAAATATACACCTAATGTTAGGTTGGAATTAGACGGTCAATACTTGTGAACTATACTTATTGACCACAAAAATAAAATTTTCAAAATATCTGCCCGTATTTATCCATCATTCACAAAAGAAAATTGTTTACCAAAAGAATTATCATTCACAAAAAGAATTTCCTTTGACTAACGTTTGTTTCCTCAATTAACGCGACCAATTCCCAGATTTAAAACCAATGGCTGTCCTCAGCCATGACGCAAAACAAAATGAAACTTAACCAAACCCAACACAATGAGACGCGTTACTAGAGGAAACAACATTCAAATCATATCATACGCATTCATAAAAACCACTGGCAGAAATGTTCATGATGTTTATGCAAATGCAAACGCACCATCATATCACCAAAAGTGTGCAGAATATCTAAAACTGTAAAGAGTCTAAAACCATAAAACAAAAACTAAACATAAGCATAAATAAAGAGAGAGATAGTGGAGGCAATCCAAGTCAACGAGGCTGGTCATCCTCCATGGTGTCAGCTGCATCTGGGGGTGGTGAAGGATAAGCAAAGGCGAGTGCAGGTGGCTGTGGTTGGAACTCCGATGGATCAATGGACAAGCGGTGGCAGATAGCTTCCAGCATCCTTTGTTGAGCATCTAACTGCTCACTTTGACGGTCCAGCTTCTCGTGTATCTGCCGGTAACTTGCAGAATCCTCATAAAGATGTTCACGTTGTGGTGCTGGACGACGAGAAGATGAGGCTGGTTCTCGAGGTGAGACCCTCGGTGGAGTAGAAGCAGCGCTCGGTGGTGGAGGTCGTGGAATCTCGTGCTGGGGCTCCTCCAAATCATCTCGAGGTGCATGTCGAGGGCTCCTGGCGTCCATCTCTTCCCGAGTAAGCTGGGAAGTGCGGATGAGTTGCTCTTGAAGCATATGCTTCACCGAGTCGAGATATTGCCTTATAGTCAATGTGGGGCCAGGCTTCACATCCCTAGGCTCATCATCCGGAATCTCTAGACCTGCATGCACACACAGATGTGAAATAAGCGAAGAATGTCCTAGGTGGAAGCGGCTACTGTTGTCAAGAGCCATATGCAGAATCCTGTTGGAAAGGATTGCAGCGATGTCCAAGTTCAACTCCCTCATCAAAACATATAGTAGACACGTCCGCTCTACATTGACGTCGGTCATATTGTTGGAGGGGATGATGGTATGGTTGATAAATTGGTCCCAGAAATCTGCTTCCAGGTTCAGCTCTTGTCTCCGCAGCTTTTCTGGAATACCCTCTGCACCAGCCTTCATTCTCCATGAAGAATATCTCCCTGTGATGCCTCGGCGAAGCTCATCAGCCAACTGAGGCATATCATCGCGGTATAGAGCTTTGCCGGTACCTGAGATGGGTTGCATCTGGTAATATCTGCGTGCAAAATCATATCCGAAGGCACGGTTGTAGGATGTGTGAAGGAAGCCTTCCATGAATTCTGCATCGAACGAGACCTTGACACCCCTCACCCAGCTTCTCCTACGGTCAAACACCGTATCCCGGTCCACATTGGCTAAGAACTCCTTGAGAATTGAGCTTGAGCTGGGTTCAGCAAAGCTGACCAACGTGTGCCATCGGCGCCTAGTGATCACTTCAAGAATAGGCCAATCTTCTGGAAAATCTTCCCAAGCGATGCGCCTCTCGGGGATTATCTTCTTAGGCAAATACCATTTGTCGAACCGGTCTTGGTGCTCCCTTGAATGGAATCGACCATCGTCGTAGTCAGATGTCCTTGGCCGCTTGCTGTTGGCCCCTACTGTGACCTTCTTCTTGCCTTTTTCAACTTGCTTACCCTGAAATTCAGAACATATCCAATGCAAGCATGATTTCCATTAAATTGTTCAATATAAACCATAATGCAAGCATTGGTTATTTCCAATTCCCAGATTTGTTCCATACTATATCTTGGGTAAGCATATTTACAATCAGCACATAGGGTTGCAAGAAAATCAGAATGATAAGCATTAAAGGTATTCCCCCATGTAAAACATGTCACAACACACCAATCACCATGAAAATAGAATAACTACAGATTAAAAATTTGGAAGGAAGTGAACAAGAAAGATGCATGCATATGTTTTGTAAGGAATTCCCAGATTTGCTTTCAACATAGGGTCCACTATAAATGTATCCAATTTAGAGAACTTCTCATGCCCAAATATTGAAATCAAAACTGAATCATGCCATCCTTATAGTCACTCAAATCTATACCAATACATGTCATTCAAAGGTAGAAACTATTCCAAATTCAAAGTCCCATCCATTATCATTATAAAACACAAACAATGTACAGCCTTGGCCACACAACAATTCCCAGATTTAATTCACAGAATATTTCAACAATATGTCTCAAAGTGAAAATCAATCTAGGGTTCATAAGTGTAATGACTATGCATATGTTTTTCAACCTTATATGTCACACTTAACCATTGTTTGTCCTTTCATAGGTCTAAGGTTTAGGTCATATTAATGAACCAAACAATGGAACAATCATGAAGCCCCTAGAAACCCTAGAACCCACTAATTCATGCTTTAATTCATGACCCTTAAAGCATGTAACAAAATGACAGCACCCATTAAGCAGTAAGAGTAGAATTTCAAAGCATTATAAGATAACCCTTTATATGAGTGAGTCTTATTAAGGATTTTGGAAGCAATCAGGCATAGAACATAAACCAAATGAATAGAAGAAGGAAGCATCAACAATGTAGGTTTTCAGTTCAAAGCATATGACCAGTACAGCCTAAAAACATTGCCACGCTACCAGCGTGGCTTACCACGCTGCCAGCGTGGGCTGGAAAACAGAACAAAAGGCTTCATCAATGGGGTTTCAAGTTTGGACTTCCATGGTGGGTTCAGACATCAAAGCAAGATTAGATGAAGGGATGCTTACCTTATCACGAGTCATTGTGTCTGTGTTGAGAGAAATGAAGATGCACCCAAAATGAAATGAATACCCACGAGAATGAGAGGTAAGACAGATATGGAGTAATGTGAGGGAGAAATGGAGTGAGAAGGGAAATAGGAATGGAAAATGGGTGATGAATGAGGGTTAATAGGAGTTATTAGGGGTTAATGGCAGTTATGGGGAGTTGGAGAAGTGAGAATATGGAAGGTTAGGGTTGTGGGTTTTGAATTTGGGCAAAATGAATTCAAATTTTCGAAATTTAAAAACTCTGCAGAAGTTGCCACGCCATCAGCGTGGCTTCCCACGCTACCAGCGTGGGATGGCAGTGAAGAATGGTTTTCCAGGAGGGTCCCCACGCTGATGGCGTGGGACCTCAGACAGGGATTTTTCACTTCTTTTTCTAGCTATTTAAGTTATTTTGGACTCCCTACACGGCTACTCATGATGATATGCTTTCATATTTGAATGAAAAGGAGGATAAGCAAGCAAAACGAGCATGATTGACTATGGATTACCTTGATTGACATATAGCATATGAAACTACATTAATCTATCCTAAAGAAAGGGAAAAACATATAAACAAAGCAAACCAAATTGAGTTGCCTCTCAATAAGCGCTTGTTTAACGTCACGAGCCTGACGGGAATCAATTAAGATTCAGGGGCATCCAAAGGGACCGATACTGCATCCCTTTCAAATTGCCCACCATGATAAAGCTTTAACCTCCAACCATTAACCTTGAAAGGTTTATCATCATCCATGGGACAAATTTCTATGGTTCCATAAGGGAATACTTTTGTAATAACAAATGGGCCAGACCATCGGGATTTGAGTTTACCTGGGAACAATCTCAAGCGAGAATTGTACAATAATACCTGTTGTCCAGGTTCAAACTCCTTAAGATGAATCTTCTTGTCATGCCACCACTTGGTCTTTTCCTTGTAAATTTTAGCATTCTCATAAGCTATCGGTGTTTTGAAGGCGGTCCGGTAAGCCCAAAGTGCGTCGTCCAACTTCTTTGACCAATCCTTCCTTGAGTTCCCAACAGTCTTTTCCAATATTCTCTTCAATTCTCTGTTGGAAATCTCCACCTGGCCACTGGTTTGCGGATGGTAAGGAGTGGCAACCTTATGAGTGACTCCATACTTTGCAAGTAAGCTTTCAATTTGTTTGTTGCAAAAGTGAGTGCCACCATCACTAATGATTGCCCTGGGAACTCCAAAGCGTGTGAAAATATTCTTCCTCAAGAAGTTTGCTACCACTCTTGCATCATTAGTGGGCAATGCCACTGCTTCGACCCATTTTGAGACGTAGTCAACAGCCACCAAGATATATTGGTTGGAATAGGACTTGGGAAATGGTCCCATGAAGTCTATCCCCCAAACATCAAATAGTTCAACCTCTAGGATGTTGTTGAGTGGCATCTCGTCCCTACGGGATATGTTACCCGTCCTTTGACATCTATCGCAGTTTTCTATGAATTCCTTGGCATCTTTGAAGATTGTGGGCCAGTAGTAACCACTTTGCAGTACTTTGTGAGCGGTCCTATTGCCTCCAAAATGACCTCCATAGCTGGAAGCATGACAATGCCACAGAATTTTTGGAACTTCAAACTCTGTGATACACCTGCGAAGAATGCCATCAGCACATTGAAAATACAAGAATGGATTGTCCCAATGATACCTCCTCGAATCATGGAAGAATTTCTTCCTTTGTTGCCATGTAAGACCTTCAGGAACTATTCCCACAGCTTTATAATTTGCCATGTCGGCAAACCACGAACCAGTCGTAATGCTCATGACTTGTTCATCCGGAAATGTCTCATTAATTTCTAGCTCCAGTCCATCTTGCAAATTTTTCTCTTGAATTCTGGAGAGATGGTCTGCAACCTTGTTTTCCACGCCAGCCTTGTCCTTAATCTCCAAATCAAACTCCTAAAATAAGAGTATCCAACGCAACAAGCGTGGCTTTACATCCTGTTTGGTTAACAAGTACTTAAGGGCAACATGGTCAGTGAAAACAATAACTTTAGAACCAATCAAGTAAGGCCTAAACTTATCCAAGGCATAAACTACTGCTAGCATTTCATTTTCAGTTGTAGCATAATTTACTTGAGCTTCATTTAATATTTTGCTAGCCTAGTGATGTGTTGCAAACACATCCTAATTATAGCTTAGTTTTAGGTCATATTTGCATTGAATAGTTAGGAAATAGCTTTAGAAATTAGGCATAATTAATATTTCATGTTACGTAAGGCATTTTAATACCAATTGAGCAATTGCAGGCATTTGCAGGCCAAAAAGAGAAAAATAAGAAGGTAAAAAAACTGGCTCATCACGCGAGTCGCGCTATTGTTCAAGTGAGTCGCGTGGGAACTTCAAGAATTAAACATTTCAGCACTGCTGGTTCACGCGAAGCGCGCCACATGTCACGCGACACGCGCCATTTTATTCTGTCAAGCCACGCGACTCGCGCGAGATCGCGCGCGAGTCGCGTGGGTTTGATTGTCTTTCCTTAATTAAAAGATATATGTTCTGAAATTAGGCAGAGGTTTTTGCTTTGTTACTGTAATTAAAATACTCAATAAATATGAGTGTTTTCCTAGATTAAGACACACAGACGGAGACCTAGCTGGGGGATACAATTGGATAAAGTTTAGAGAGTTTTATTGAAGGCAAAAACCCTAGGAATCAAGATTGGGAGTCAAAGTTCTGCATAATCATGTTTCATCTAAACGCTTTGATGTTCTTGAAGCCTATGGCTAGCTAATCATCTTATTGTGGGAAGGCCATGAACTTATGAGTTTCCTTCTGTAAATTGACTGGTAGTAAATGCATATGTTTTGTTTATTTTAGTTCTTTTCTATGCTTATATCTATCTTGTTTAGAATTGATCACTCTAGATAAGTATCGAGAATTATAATTCACAATGGACACGTTGGGGTTGTAATATCTGACATGTTAAGATTAACATTCGTTCTTCACCTAGACATAGGGATGCATGAGTGCGGAGGTTATAATATGTTCTTTGAATGCTTGAACTGATTAGTTTCACTAAGACATTAGGTTACAAACTCAGTTTAAAGGGTTAATTCACTAAGACATTAGGGATTAACTAAAATAGAAAAGACTTATTCTCCGAGTAAACATAACACGAACCCATAAGATTTATTCTTTGAACACCTAGTTTGATAGATTCGCTAAGGGTTTAGGTTTCTTTATCATCTAGAGGGTGAAATCACTGGTTAATGCTCTTAAGAGTCTAGGATTTACGACTGTAGGAAAGATTTATCTTATGCATACTTCAAGGTTAACTAAATCAGTCAATTGAAGGAGGGAATACTTATAAGGGATTGCGCCTGACCACAATTATTTCTCATTGGTAATCCTTCGCTTTTAATTTACTGTCTTGATTAATTTCCTTTCTCGACTTAGCAATCAATCAATCAACACTCTCTTGCGAAATTTTCTTTTTCTTACTTTCAATCGCTCTAGTTATAGTTACTGTGAACAATCACCCCAATCCCTGTGGAGACGATAACTCACTTACTTACACTTTATTACTTGTTAAACGATCGGTGCACTTGCCGTAAACATATTCGCATAAATCGCGCAACACCTAGTAAATGACATGCAAAAGTTTATCCTTACGTTGACCCAACACAACCCCTATAGCATAAGCACTGGCATCACACATTAACTCAAATGGTAAGTTCCAATCAGGTGCGGTTAAAACAGGCACAGAGGTAAGCTTTTCTTTTAAAACATTAAAAGCATGCAAACAAGTATCATCAAAGTTAAATTCAGAGTCTTTGACCAATAATTGGCTAAGAGGCCTAGCTATTTTGGAAAAATCTTTTATAAATCGCCTATAAAATCTTGCATGGCCTAGAAAGCTATGAATACCATTTACGTTAGCGGGTGGAGGCAATTTTTCAATTAATAAAAGCTTAGCCTCGTCAACCTCAATCCCCTTAGAAGAGATTTTATGACCTAAAACAATGCCATTACGTACCATAAAATGGCACTTCTCCCAATTAAGAACAAGGTTGGTCTCTTGACATCTTTTTAAAACTTTGGACAAATTAAACAAGCATGCATCAAAGCTAGAACCAAAAACAGAGAAGTCATCCATGAACACCTCTAAAAAATTTTCAACCATATCAGAAAAGATTGAAAGCATACACCTTTGGAAAGTGGCCGGCGCATTGCATAGGCCAAATGGCATCCGCCTATATGCGAAGACTCCAAAGGGACATGTGAATGCGGTCTTCTCTTGATCTTCGAGTGCCACGGGAATTTGGTTGTAACCGGAGTAACCATCCAAGAAGCAATAATATTCATGTCCGGCTAACCTCTCAAGCATTTGGTCAATGAACGGAAGTGGGAAATGATCTTTCCTTGTAGCATCATTTAACCGCCGGTAATCAACGCACATCCTCCATCCCGTGATGGTCCTAGTGGGTATGAGATCATTGTTGTCATTCTGGACAACTGTCACTCCTCCCTTCTTAGGCACTGTTTGTACCGGGCTTACCCATGCGGAGTCGGAAATGGGATAGATCATTCCAGCATCTAAGAGCTTAACTACTTCCTTCCGGACAACCTCCTTCATGACGGGATTGAGTCTCCTTTGGGGTTGCCTCACCGGTTTCACATCATTCTCCATCAAAATCTTGTGAGTGCAAAATGAGGGGTTAATGCCCTTCAAATCGGAAATTGACCACCCAATGGCGGTCTTGTGGTCCTTTAACACCTTCAACAATTTTGCCTCTTCCTCTATTGACAGTCCTTTATTAATGATCACCGGATAAGTCTCTTCATCTCCTAAGAATACATATTTGAGGGATTCGGGCAATTCCTTCAATTCTACTTTTGGTGCCCCAATGACTATATCGGTCTCCCTCTTCTCAAGGACTTCCATGACCCCTTCTAATTCTTCTTGTTGAATGGTCGAATCTTGGGTCTTCATCTCTTCTTGAGCTTCTTGCACTAGAGACACCTCTGAATGTACAGCTTCATCAATGACATCAACTCTGAAACAATCGGTGTGGTCAAATGAATTCTTCATCACATCAAACACATTGAAGACGATTGATTCATCATCCATCCTCAACTCCAACTTCCCTTTTTCTACATCTATCAAAGTACGGGCTGTAGCTAAGAATGGTCTACCCAAAAGCAAGGTTATCTCACTCTCCTCTGCCATATCTAGCACTATGAAGTCGGCTGGAAAAATGAACTTGTCCACCTTGACAAGAACATCTTCAATAACTCCACTAGGCCTCCGCAAGGAACGATCGGCTAGTTGAAGAGACACCATTGTGGGCTTCAGTTCTGAGATGCCCAAAGATTTGCACATGGTAAGTGGCATGAGGTTGATGCTTGCTCCAAGATCACATAAGGCACGACCAACATTTATGTTGCCTATTGCAATAGGAATATTGAAGCTTCCGGGATCTCTCAGCTTTGGAGGCATCTTCCTCTGAATAATTGCACTACACTCCTCCGTAAGCATCACCGTCTCGCAATCCTGCAATTTATGTTTCCTGGACAACAACTCCTTCATAAACTTAGCATAATTAGGCATGTTAGCTAAAGCTTCGGCAAAAGGAATATTAATTTGCAACTTTTTAAACATGTCTAAAAACTTAGCGTATTGTTGTCTCTGTGCTTGTTGTTTGAGCTTCACAGGATATGGTGGCTTCTCGAATCTAGAGAAATCCATAGGCTTCTTTGGAACTGCAGCTTCTTTCTCTTTTAGCCTTAAGTTGCCTGAAGGTACTTCCACCCTTGGTTCCGCAGCAACTGGATGGTTTCCTCTTCAACCTCTCTTGGAATTACCTTAGGCTTTTCTTGAGGAGTGATGATGATTCCACTTCTAGTAGTGATGGCCTTGGCATGTTCCCTTGGGTTGACAATGGTGTCACTAGGGAATTGACCTTGTGGCCTCTCTGCTAGCTGCTTAGATAATTGACCAATTTGAATCTCCAAGTTCCGGATGGATGCGTCTTGATTTTTATGATGAGCCCTTGTCTCGTTCATGAATGCATCGGTGGCTTGGATATGATCATTTGTGGTCCTGGCCAGTTGTGCCATTGCTTTCTCTAGCTCAGAAGGTTCTTTAGGAGGGACCGGAGGAGGTTGTAAATAATGATTAGACTTGTAGTCTAAACCTCCACTTTGTGCTCTCCTTTGGAAGTTGTTTCCTTGATAGCTACTTGAGGCATGATTATGATTCCTTGGATAATTGTTTGGGGGTCTTTGGTCATACCACACACCATTGACTTGGATCGGATCAGCTCCCATCAATGTAGGGCATTCGTTGGATTCATGGTCCCCCTGGCAATACTCACAAACAACTCCACTTGATTTGATTGAAGAAGCTTGAGCTTTTGATATCTCTAGCTTGTCAATCTTGGCATTTAGAATGGCTAGTTGTTGTGACAATAACTTCTGCTCAGCCAACATAGCATCGCTGCTCCCAAGATGGATGACCTCTCTTTTTGCTTGAGCTGCAATGCTTTCGTTCTCATTTCTGGCCAATGAGTCTATCAACTCATAGGTTTGAGCAACGGTCTTTGACCTTATAGAACCTCCAGTTGCACCATTAACAACCAATCTAGAGTCAGGTGTCATCCCATTAAAGAAAATACGTACCTTTTTGCCCACAGTCATATCGTATTGGGGACACCGCCGGATGAGCTCTTGAAATCGATTCCAAGCCGCATATAGAGTTTCTCTGGGTTGTTAGGTGAATTTGGTGATTTCATTCACCAATCGGTTGTACTTCTCCATGGAAAAATACTGTACGAAGAACTTGGCCATCAATTCTTCCCAAGTGGTAATGCTGTTAGAGGCTTGACGATCTAACCACCTGAGGGCTTTTCCTTTCAAGGCAAAAGGAAATAGTCTTAGTCGAATGGCATCATTTGTAACGCCTTGATGCCGGATGGTGTCACAAATTCGAAGAAATCTGTCCGCAAAGTCATGAGGATCTTCGTTGTCCTCCCCACCAAATTGGCTCCTCTCCACCAAACTTATCAATGAAGGGTGGATGTCAAAGTTAGTTGCTTGGATTGGTGGTCTGACGATGCTAGAATTAGGCCGGGTGAACAATGGAGCTAAGATGTCCTCCATCAACTCATCCTCAGGCCTTGGCGAATTGTTTTCTCTTCCCGCCATATCTAGCTCTTCCTCTTCTTCTTCTTCTTCTTGTTGGATTGGTCTAGAGCTAGATGACTCTGCTTCTCTTCTTTGTTTAGCTAACTTCCTATTTCTCTTAGCAGTTCTTTCTACCTCTGGGTTGAACTGGAGAGTTGCAGGGTCAACTGTACCTAGCATAAACTCAAGAAGCAGATAAGTAACAAAAGAATTCCAACCTTAAAGATAAAGAACTATAATAAAATTGGCTAAAACAATCCCCAGCAACGGCGCCAAAAACTTGTTGCGAGTTCGGCAAGTGTACCGATCGTACAAGTAATAGAGTGATAAGAAGTGTATCGTTCCCACGAGGATTGTTTGACAAATTAAATTGTAATTCGTATCGATAAGTTGGATGACAAATGATTAAGTAAAGTTTGGTTTTGTGTGTGTGTGGTAATGATTGAAATTAAACTAAGCTATGAACATTAAAGTATATGAACAAGTAAATTGATATTAGACGATATGTGACGATAGTAGCTAGGGCAACCTACATTCAATGAATCGTTCCAATGAAATTGTATTGTTCACTACATTCAAGTATCTAAATTACTCAACCATGTGTTTAAATAACTATTAGTTATTTCCTAATTCCTTAGAAGAATAACTCTTTAACCCCTTTGCAAGCCCTAATCCCTTAGTGACCTTCCTAGGGTTAAGCATTAAGCAACACATTCAAGGGCTGCAAACATACATTCCTATCCCTAGGCAATGCAAGCAAGTTACTTCACTTAAGTCCAAGACTAGTGTCCCAATATCCCTATTGTGAACCTTAGCTCTCAATCCTTCATTAGAGTGATCAAATCCAAGGAAGAAGTAAACAATATAAGCAAAGTATAGTAAAATAACTTTCAATAAATGAATAATAGCATTCAATACATTCCAATGGAAGTTACATCAAGTGCTTGGCCCTAACTACAAAATAAACTAGCCAAACCTCATAGTGGGTGGCTGAGTTACATTCAAAATAGACATGCCCAGCTAAAGAATGAGGCAGAGAAGGTGGAGAAGGACCTCCACTTGAATCTTCAACTCCCCAAAGCCTAGCAAAGCTTTCCAAGCTCTAAAACCCTAAGTTTTTGTGAGTCTTCAAGTTCAGGAACGTGCCTTCAATGCTGGAGTTAAGGTATTTATAAGGAACATGTGAAAACCCAGCTTTGCCCTCAACAACATTTAAGATTACACAGTCAGCAGAGTCCCACGCTGATAGCGTGGCAACTTTCTTCATGTCTCACGCTGATGGCGTGGCTATTCACGCTGGTGGCGTGAGGTTCCAGTGCAGGTTACTCTCCACGCTGGTGGCGTGGCTCACCACGCTGATAGCATGGACTCCAGTGAGTATTGCAATTGTGGGCAGCTTTCCACGCTGGTGGCGTGGCACTCACGCTGATGGCGTGGCAACTTTGAACACTCACGCTGAAGGTGTGGAGTCCACGCTGGTGGCGTGGTGGCTTTGTTCAACTGATCTTGTGTAAAGACTGCTTTTCCTGCTATAAAAATTATCCAAATTAACATAACTCATGGCAGAAGATGCTTAATCAACATTTATCACAATTATAAGCAAAATTAGATCATTTATGGGTGATTTCCTTGCTTCTAATGGCTTGGAAAGAAGCATATGCTAGGCGCATATCATATGAGGATAAGAATTTTACTTGTACAGAAACCAACAGCAACATGTCGACAAGTTACAGCATTTGAACACGTGTATGACCTTTTACTTTTCCTTGTATCTCTTCAAAGGTAGATAGTGGTTCCAAACTATATGCGTTGTTCCCCCGTTTGCATACTCCATACACAACCGAAGTTGTATAAAACTCCTTCACTGAATGGATGCACGCTTTCTAGAATATTCGCCCTGTACAATAATGAAATGTGCTTATTGGAAGATGTCCCAAAAACATAGTTGGCAAAAACAACAACGACACATACATGTATTTCAACAACCAAAAAAAGAATCAAATTTCTTCAAAAATTGATCTTTAATGATAAGGTAAGAAAAATATGAAATATATAATTAATAAAAAATAAATACCAGGGGACTAATTCATCTAACCTTGATAAGGAATCTGTCTTCTCCATACAAGTTCATAGCCATAGGTAATTTAGTTTGCCAAAATAAGATAACTACAGAAAACATAAAACAGCAGTTCTAGCTATGTAGAACCAGACTATACGAACAACGTCATGGAGACAGAGAACCAGAGAGTAAAAGAAGAGAAAGTTCAACATTTTATTTTACACATGGTTAATTTAGCATAACAGAACTTCTAAGACTCATATTAGAATCAAGATGGAAATGGCAGTAAGCATATTCAGCATCTCCCAAGTCATTCCACTATGCATTTTTTTAAAATCCCTCTGCACATTATTTCTATCCATAATCCATTTATTCTTGACTTTGAAATTTTAAAATAGGTAAAAGGGTAGGCTGGGGCAGAATGTCTCTGAAGGTCAGGGGTATTGGATTTAAATTTATTTCCTACTTCGAGCAAAGATTTTATGGGCTAGATAGATCTCATTAGTCTTTATAAGACAAAATATCTGGTTTCCTTGACCCCAATATCTGGGACAAAATGTCGTAGCATCAATGTGATGGAATGAAAACGTTCAAAACCAAAACATGCGGAACACCAGAACCACATACAGTATAATAAATGGTAACACTGGTATTTTGACATAGAACCCCCTCCCAAAACCTTACCGGCAAGGAACAAAGGAAAAGACCCATATGAACTTTTATTTTTCTTATATATTCCATATTTTACATTAAATCATTTAAGATAAAAAAAATTACAGAATTTGATTCCTTTTTTGGTTGTTGAAATGCATGTCTATGTTGTTTTTGCCAACTATGTTTTTTGGATATCTATCATAGTAAGCATATATCTTTAATGTATATGGCGATTCTAGAAATAGTGCATCCATTCAGTAAAGGAGTTGGTAGAATTTTATACAACTTCTGCTGTGTATAGTAGCACATATATATAGTTTGGAATCTCTACCTACTTCTGAAGAGAAGATATAGGAAAAGTCAAGGCCATGCATGTGCTCAAGTGCTGTAAGTCAAGATATCAGTTTAATTGTGAGAACATAGTAGTATGCTGATGGCTTGATGCATTCGTTTGCTTAGAGGGGCAGGCCTTAACTTTACATTATATCAGCTATATGATATGCAAGATGCAGAACTAGAGAAAAATAATTGTGAGAATTACCTATTACCTATGAATTATTAGAATCAAGAGGAGTAGAAAGATGAGAGAATCTGACAGAGACACGGAATGATCATGGGTGTATCATGATCTCATACGTAATACTGCTCGAAGTTAAAATTTCTATCTAATTTTATGTTACTAAAATACAGATCAGAAGAAAATTTGACTATTTTCGTTTTGTTTATGGAAGCCCTAACAGATCAAAAGTTAATTAAAAACTGCCAACATTAATTCAACTGTTTCTGATCTCGTATGTGTGTATATTGACCACGAAAGTCAAGCCTATTTATTACTTTTACCATCGTGTCAAGACTGACCTAATTTAAGATTTGTATAAAAAGTGGTCTTAATTTGTACAAGAATAGTCTTGCATTTATAAATGTTGGGTACATTTTTAAATAATTACATTATCTTATTAATAGTTGAATGAGAGCTGAATCTCATAATTAAGTATTTTTGTTGTTACATAATCTTTTAATTAAGTATGTTGATAATATTTGAATTCTAATTAATTAGACGTATGAAAAAAGATTTTATTATATAAGAGAGACAAACCTACTTCAGTATATGCATTAAAAAAAGGTCTCAATTCTTAGGATATTGATTAAAAAATTAAAATAAAAGCATATTTATTATGTAACATAAAGTATAAAAAAAAGATATGAATAATGCAATTTTACACATTTTAATAATAAAAAAATCTTATTTTATTTTCTGAATCAATATCTTTAAAATACTGGTTAATTTTTTGCTTAAAAAAATAACTTTCCACTGTCAATTAGAGAATTCAATTTATATATTTCCAAAAATTCAACAGAGGACCACAGACCACCTTATTGTACAAATCCTCATATCTACGCTATTGAACAGTTGTACCACTGCAAATCCTCTTATGTAATTGCTGAAACATGACCCAAACATGGTACAACCCCCCGCTCCCTATAACTGTGTATACCATTCTAAGAAAGGATTTGATGACAAATGAAGATTTTACATCATTTTCACCTTAAAAAATTTGGGAGTTTCGACATTCTTCTAATTAATCAAGATATCGTACCAAACTTTTTTGCAATGCGAGCCTTCGGCTATGAAATATACATGACGCCGCCAGTCTAGGTACAATGTTGTCTTTAATACCACAAAAGTATTTTGACAAGAAGGAATCGAAGAAAAATTCATAGTGAGAGAAATGTGTTTATACTAAGATATGTTCGAAATTGATTAATGGTACCAAAAAACTTTAATGCAAACGGTTTGACGAAGATATTTCCTAGTCTTTTCCTACTTCTCAGTTGTTTTGTATATTACTGTTTGTCCAAAAACAAGTGGCCAGGTCATCAATTGGTGCTAGATATATAATAATAATTATTATTTTTATTACGAGCTAAATATATAATTTTATATATCGGTACTGTAACTTCCTTATATAATGCTGACGTGTTATTCACTACAATAAGAACATAGCTACTAACATCTTTACAAGGCAGCACACCACCACACGGTAGTTGAGAGTTGAAAGTCATATTTCCTATGAGATGCATTTTGTTGACCAAGTGCTCATTTGTTACATAAAATGAATATCTTAGTCCTAAACGTGGGTTAAGGTACGGCGGGACCATTTCCTATGACTAAAGAAAATAGCATGTATTAATGTTAATATTAAGGGTGTACCAAAATTCTTAAACCAATAGCTTGAAAAGTATCAATTCTAAAAATTAATTGTATGCGACAAATATTAGAATCTTTTATATATAAATTGGAATTGATATTTTGTATGAGAAATTTTTTAAGAGTTGTTATTTAATGATGGTATTTTTAGAAATTTGTCTTTAACTAAAACATTTTTAGAGATTCTTCTTAATGTTTTATTTTTGTTTCAATCTATCGTTTTCATTTTCATTTCTAAATTAAATTTCAATATTTAAAAAACTATCAATAGTTAAAAATAAATTCTATTACAATATAATTTGTTTATCATATATTTAAAATCTAATTTACATATTTAAAAATATTTATTTAACTATTATAAATTATAATTAAAATATAATTTATATATCTAAAATTATGTATTTATGATAAATTTTAATTATATAACATGCCAGGTTAAACTACTTGTAAAATTGATCATTTCATATTATTAGATTATTTCACAACTACTTACAGATTGGCAACCATTTTTATTGGTCAAACTCGCCGATGAAAATAAACAGTGCTGAGCTCACCACCAACTTGCTGCTTAATCAATACTGAAAATTCCCCTCACCAACCTAGATGGATATACTTTGATATATTTAAGCCGGTCACACAAAGCCTCCTAAATAATGCTTGTTATCATATGCATTCACTATTCCACACGCATTTCTACAGGGTTAATTTGAGCCATAATTGGCATGCTTATTAGATTGACCATATATGTTTCGAAAGTGATTTTATATCCACCATTTCATTATGAAATTAAAATCCTAGACAAGGACTAGTTTTATATACATGCACAAAGACTGTACACGACAAATTTACATGTTGAAATTAGTCAAAAAAGTAACGTGGAATTATTGATGGTGCCCCATCCTTTCATAACTTTGTATTGTACCACACCCACTATATATACATCCAAATGTTTGTGAGAAATTAAGAGCAGCACACACAAGGAGGAGACAGCACAACACAGTGCAAAAAAAAAAGAGAAATTAAACACTACTAGTAGCTAGCTAGGGTGAGAAAATGGGTGAAGCTAAGGAAATATGGTCTGCACCAATAACCCCTAGAACAGCTTCAGTGGTGGGAACACCTGTTGTATCATCTCCACCTGTGTCATGTCCACCCTCTCAGCTTCACTCACCATCTCTAACAAGGTCACCTCTACTTCACCCTGAGGATGGACATGCACCACGTCCTAAAACATCTAAGACTCCAAAGACTCCAAGAACCCCTAGAACCCCAAGAACCCCACTTAGAATCTCTAATTTGACTCCAAAGTTCATCACCCCTTTGGGAAGCCCTATGAGAAAAGCTCTGAGGTTCACCAAGCTTGATCCTCAGGATGCTTGGCTTCCAATCACTGAGTCAAGGAATGGTAACAAGTACTACGCTGCTTTTCACACCCTTTGTTCTGGGATTGGAATTCAGGCCCTTGTTCTCCCTGTGGCCTTCACTATTCTTGGTTGGTAAGTCTTCAGATATAATTTATGCATCTATATATGTTACCTATGTTATCTTTTTATGTGTGTATATATAGTATATACCTCCCCATCAATCTCTTTTATTCACTTTCTGTGTTTGTCTTTGTCATCTTTCTCTCTTTATTGGTTCTCTATTAGTGTTGTTTGTTTTCATGGTAAAAAGTATCAAAATCAATTTTGCTTCATATCAAACTTAATTTTAATAAAAATAGGAATGTTTGGTTATTGGTATTGAGTAAATTGAATTTGTCTCCGGAGCTCAATTTAACTATAAATGATAAAAGGAAACTATTATGTTGAGTTGAAGAACTTGTTGTTAAGGTAAAAACATTCAAATATAAATCATTTTTTCTCAAAATTACTTTTAGTTACAAAAATCAATTTTGTAAACTTCTATCCAAACACGTACTTAGTACATGTTTAGATTTTAATGGGAAAACTCAAAGTAACTTTACATCTAAGGCAATAATTTTTTCTTCTTCGTTTTATAGTTTGGAATTTGCAACTGTAAATTAGAATTCGTAAAATTATTTCTAAACTTTTATCTAAATATAATCTTACTAATTCTGTTAGTTGTTAGACTTGTTGTATGTGTGCCTATTTGTAATTTATCAAATTACAGCTAGGATACTTGCTGGTTACAACTGAACAGGGAGAAGTATAGTTGGAATTATTATTATTAAAAAATAAACCAGAATAACAACTTGCATAATATAAAATGATAAAACTTTGTTATAACAGTAAGTGATCATTACTAAGAACAACCATAATAACAACTTGTATAATATAAAATGATAAAACTGTGTTATAATAGTAAGTGATGTACGTTTCATGGGCTCTTAATTATTGGATGTTTCTTTTCTTCTTTTTTTGGGTAATTATTGAATGTTTCTGTTCTAAGCTCAATTATCTGATTCCAAATAAAATAACAAAACCCATATATTTTGTGGCCACGTTGTGATTTCTTTACATGGAATTGTTGAATTTTGAAGTAACAAATTTTTTGGCGGATTGCAGGACGTGGGGAATCATAAGTATGACTCTGGCGTTCATATGGCAACTTTACACCTTATGGCTGCTGGTCAACCTTCATGAGTCGGTAGAGCAAGGTGTACGCTACTGTCGATACCTTCAACTATGCGGAGCTACCTTCGGTATAATTTCTCCACGTGTCCACTGTATTTTCTTTTCAGAATTTTAATCCTATTATTCTAAATTCAATAAAAAAATTTAGCTGATAATTTACAGGAGCTTTTGTGTAAGCTAAATGAGATTTTGTAAGTAGTTATCAAAGAAGAAACAAATTTAACTTTTTTATAAATTAAAATCAAGTCATACATTCATTCAACTTTTTAAAAGTTCTCTTCCTAATTTTTTTTATATATAATACATTTACTTAATAGTATAGATTACTACTTCTCTATTTGTTTTCAAATAGAACGTTTAAAGTTAGAAATATTGTATGTGTGTGTTTTAATACAAACCAAATGAATAAAAGAAAAATAAAAACACAAGAAAGAATCTTAATTCTTTGACAAAATTTTTTCTCGAAAGTATTTTTTTCACATATGTTAAATAAGTAATGAAATGGCAAAATCATTTCCCAAGTAATAAAGTGTTGGCATGATGTGTTGCAGGGGAGAAACTTGGGAAAATCCTAGCCTTGTTCCCAATACTGTACCTATCAGCAGGGACATGCACCACATTGATCATCATAGGAGGATCCACAGCAAGGACATTTTACCAAGTGGTGTGTGGTGAAACATGCACTGCCAAACCTATGACAACTGTGGAATGGTACTTGGTGTTCACCTGTGTAGCTGTGGTGCTATCACAGTTGCCAAACTTGAATTCCATTGCTGGGGTGTCACTCATTGGAGCTGTCACTGCTGTAGGGTATTGTACTGCCATTTGGGTAACCTCTGTGGCACGGGGTGCCCTACGGGATGTGAGCTATAACCCTGTGAGGACTGGAAACAATGTTGAAAATGCCTTCAGTGTGCTCAATGCATTGGGTATTATTGCCTTTGCTTTCAGGGGCCACAATCTCATCCTTGAAATTCAGGTACGGGAACATTATATTATATGTTTATTTTCCTATTACCTTGTTGAATTTTATGAAATTAGTTAAAAATTGAATGTTGAATAATATGAACAAAGAACAGAATAAATTGTGGTTGATTCAACTGTTAGTTACTAGTCACTAGTCAGAGTCAGACAGTTACATAAGCAGCGAGAATTTGAAGTTTCTTTGCCTTATCTTTTGACTTGGTAGGAATGAAATATGTGCATAACTTAATTTAGTAGATCCATAGTGTCAAGTAGGATTTAAGATTTTTCAAGATTTCTTTCATTTTGTTCTTTAGTGGTAGATCTTATTTCGAGATCTTAAAAAGAGAGAAAAAGAGAAAAAAATTATTCTTTTTTAAACAATATTCAGATTTTAAGGGTTATTCTACAAGAACTTATTGTCCATATTAGAGATCTTTCTACCTCCTTTAGTGGGAGATCTAGTGAAGACCAAATCTTAAGTTCAAGATCCTTCTTCAAGATTTTACACTAAAGATTTTACACTAAAATTATTCTTATAGTCTATAGTACTGCTTTCAAAGTTGACATTAAAGTTGTTGAAAAACTTAAATAGAGAGAGACCGGGTCAAGCATACAATATTGAAGTTAGCGGATGACTTTTCTTTTTATATTAATTAGTCGACATTGACGTTCAGAACATAGGGAAAAAAATCATAAATTCAGGATAAGTGTTGAGTACTCAATGTCATTAAATAGAGAGACAAATGGTTAGTTGAGTTGTACCACCAAATCTCAATTTTTTCAATGAATTGAGCTAAGCTTTAGATATTTAATTGGGTTTAACTTGAGCGTTAGCAAGTCACCATCGCTATAGTGGTTTATCTCTTGAAGGGATCTTTCTTTATTGAAAACATTAAATTAATTAAGTAAAAAAAATATTCCTTGTTACGTGATCAATGTAAAAATACTTCAAAACTACTATAGTAAGCTTAGTGGTGAAAAGTTTAAGTAGTTTGTATTAATAGTCTTCTTTTTACTTTCCTTGCAGTCTACTATGCCTTCAAGCGAGAAGCATCCATCACACGTGCCAATGTGGAAAGGGGTCAAGGTTTCTTACACAATCATTGCCGCATGCTTATTTCCCATGGCCATTGGAGGCTATTGGGCTTATGGCCAATTGGTATGCATCTTATGACTCTAAACTAAAAATTGTATAATGAACCTAACATTAGGACCTTATATAATTAATGGAATACCATATATTATAATAGTATATTCTAATTTATTATATGTAACTTCGAATTTACAGATTCCTGCAAATGGAGGAATGCTCACTGCCCTATACCAATTCCACTCTCGCGACGTGTCAAGATTCGTGCTAGGGTTAACAAGTTTTTTTGTAGTGGTGAATGGTTTGTGCTCGTTTCAAATCTATGGCATGCCAGCATTCGATGACATGGAATCAGGGTACACAACAAGGATGAAGAAGCCATGCCCGTGGTGGCTGCGTGCATTTATTAGGGTGTTCTTTGGGTTCTTGTGCTTCTTCATAGGAGTGGCTGTTCCGTTTTTGTCTCAATTGGCTGGTTTGATTGGAGGAGTGGCGTTGCCAGTGACATTCGCGTACCCATGTTTCATGTGGCTCAAGACAAAGAAGCCAAAGAAGTATAGTTCCATGTGGTGGCTCAATTGGTTCTTGGGGACATTGGGAGTGGCTTTGAGTGCCATATTGGTTGCGGCTAGTTTATATGTCATCATTGATACTGGTGTTAATGTTAGCTTTTTCAATCCTCAGTAGTCTCACATATAGAATGGGAAAAAGTACTAGGAAAATGATGTTGGGAGGTAATTATTAATTAGTAAGAGAATTGCTAAGGTTTTCTTTCTTTCTTTTTTTGAGAAATTCAAATTTGTGACCCCACTTTGTAGTTCTAGGTTGATTTTCCCTAATAGTGATATTTGTATAAATATCATTAACTACATAAGGGGAGGGGAAGGTAAATCAAGATTGTATAAATTTATTGTTCTGGAATTTGAAAAATACTTAAGAGTTTATTTGCCATACATGATATGATGGAGTAGGATATAGAATAAAATTTAATAATATTTAGACAATGTTTCTGTTGCATTGTATAAAATATTATACCATGCATTATATAATATAATTATCATTATCTTACGTCAGTTAATCCACTGTTAATATTGAATATGATAAGATAGTTCTATATTAAAAAAGCACGTAATTGAAAATATAACTCATTTGAAGTTGTTGTGTTATATTAAATTTAGGAAAAATAAAAGCTTACAAGGCATAAGAGAAGCAAACTCGACCACTATATACATTATATTTAATATTAAAAAAACAAATGAAAGCTGCGTAAAATAATTAGAGATTATCCAATTCAAAACTATAAGAGTTCAATAGATAATTTGTAGTTTTTTAATTTAGTAGATTTTATTTTTAAATTACCTAATTAATCATTGTAGTTAGTTCAACTAGAAGAAAAAAATGTGCAAATTAATAATTGAATAACAATCTTCATTGAGAACAACAATTATATTCTCTGCAGTCTACTCTATTATTTATACAATTGACACACTCAAAAGTCTTAATGCTAAAAAAAAAATGGACACTCAATGCATTATTTGACATCTAGTGAGAAGAGAATAGAGAAAAAAAATATAGACATACACGAAAGATGATTTGATATGGTAGAAAAAGAGGGATATAAAAAAATGAAATGTTTATTAAGTATTTAAAAAATTAAGCTATTAAAAAATCATTGCGCTAATATTAATCACACACAAGGCCTGAATAATTTATTTATTATTTTTTTATACATAAAAGAAGTTTGAGAAATTAATGTGATTTAACATAATTAATAGATAATCTTATTCCTTAATCATAGAGTTATGGGTTCGCAATCTGACTCATATATATGAAAAAACATTGGAGAGATAAACAATATCTTGATGGATAAATAAACTTAATACTCTCAGTACTAAACAATTAATAGAATCATAATGTATTCGTTAACTTATTCTGTCAATCCTAATAATACAGTGGCATTGTCATTAACTACATAATGTGGACTTGTATACTTATCCTTATGTCATGCTCAAGCAGCCCCAATAATACAGTGTGGCATTGTCAAAGGCGATGAAGGGTTATTAGCAAATTTTGAAAAATGCCATACAACATTTCAAAAGAGGGTACTTCAAAGGGCAACATCACAGTTGGTCCATGTTCTAGCTTCTAGAACGATGTTGGTGGCTACTAGTATCACAGACATACGTTGAGACGTGAAAATATATACTATTAAACCGTTAAAAATAAAATATATAGCTTCTTGTTGCACATGGTGTTGGATGTGAAATTTACTGACGCACCACTCTTCTAAACAGGCTATAAATAAAATAGGTGAAGACTTTTTTATAAAAAAAATATTTAGGTTAAGAGATTATATCATTCAAATATCTTTGAAGCCTAACAAACTGATTTATTTAAGAATACCAGACGAGCTACCATGCTGTATCAAATATTCAATGACGAGCTATCACTATACACAACTACACAAGCAGTCCAAAGAAGCGCATGACCTAGGTATCAAATATTTCGGTTTCTGCTATGTTGTTGCATTGGAAAGAAAAGGCAGGTCAATAAGATTTCACAATAACCGGAAGAACGTAAAATAACGCTGTTATATAAGTGACATTTAACAAAGGCTTGTTTGTATCAACAATCTAATGGAATTACAGCAGAATTGAAAAAAACAAAATACTTTTACTAACGACATATCACTTTGATAATCGTGTACGTGTGTAACTCCTTACTGAGTGATATGCGCCTAGCATAGGGCATTTCCAAGCTTAAATATATCACCAAATGCATCATAATTAATGATAAAAGCTTCCAATTGATATAAATGTTGACGAATCTGCCTCAATGATGCTTTTATTCAAATTGAGTGATTAGCAGGTGAAAAGAACCAAAAGAAGTGCAGAGAAAGAAGAAGTGAAGATCTGGCGCTAACCGCGCCAAGACCAACGCTACCCGCGCCACACTTAAAAACTTCACGCTATCAGGGTCAAACTCCGGGCCATCCGCGCGGGACTTCGATTCTGTAGAAATCAAAAGCTGTCAAAGGGCAAACTTGGGGTTTCACTCCCCCAAGTATAAGTAGCAGAACCCACTTCTAAATAGGGACTTTTTGGACGAAATTTCACCAAGAAAAGGCCAGAGAAAGCTTGGGAACTTAGCTAGGGCTTGGGGTTGTGAGTGCAAGTGGGATTCTTCCCCTCTTCTCTACCTTCTCCTTGCTTGTGTATCAGCTGGGCATGCTTCTTTTTGATGTACCAAGGCCAGCCATGATTAGGTTTGGCTAGTTCCATTTGTAGTTAGGGCCAAACACTTGATGTAAACTTTCATTGGAATGTATTGGATGCTTTTATTCATTTATCAAAAGTTATTTTGTTGCACTTTGCTTGAATGTTTATATCTCTTGCTTAGACTTGATCAATCTAGTAAGAGTTAAGAGTTAGGGTTCACGATAGGAATATTGGGGTTCCAGTCTTGGAACTAAGTGTAGTGACTTGCTTTACATTACCTAGGAATAGAAATGTATGCTTGTAGCTTATTCTTGTGTTGCTGAATGCTTAACCCTAGGAAAGTTACTAAGGGATTAGGGCTTTTAGGTGGGTTAAAGAGCTATGTCACTGAGGAATTGGTAATTAGCTAATATATGATGAACACAACTGTTGAATAACTTAGATACTTGAATGTAGTGAGCGATACGAATTCATTGAGAGGAATCATCGAGTGTGGGTGCCCTGGCTACACTTTCTTTATCCTGTCACAACTTACCTTATCTATTCATAGCTTATATTTATGTTTTAATCGTGTCTTTACTTTTATTCACTCAAACACCCAACTCATCCTTTTACAAACATTTATTTATCCAACTTATAGATTTAAGTTATAGTACAATTGGTGCAACAATCTCTGTGGGACGATAACTCATTTATCATTTTATTACTTAAACGAACGGTATACTTGCCGAATTCGCAACACTGAGGTAACTATGCTCTCTATTTTGGCCTTTTCCTTTCTTTCAAGGCAAAATTGACATATGATGAGCTGTATCCTTCTACATTAATCAAATAGTAGCAAGCCCAACGCATCGCCATCTCTTTAATGCATGTTCGGAATGGAGTTGTAGACACTACTAGAAAAAGTGCTTTTTACAACACAGCATCAACGACGGTTGTTTCATAACCGTCTTCCTATGTCGCGCGGTGGCATTAACGTAATTAAGTGAATGTTTACAACGACGGCTTTCCATAAACCGTCATCGAAAGGTCAAAACGAAGACGGTTTTACAATGACCGTCGTCGTTGTAAGTGAATCAAAGACGGTTATATAACAATCGTCGTCATTTCTGTTCATTTCAAATATGCTTTTTTTTTTCCAGCCTTCATTTTCACTACAAAAAAAACGCGGCTGTTACTAAAACCCTAAGTTCCAAGTTCCACCAGAACCCTCTCATCATCGTTTTCCTCTTCCTCGTCAACTTCAATGGCTACCTCTCCGTCGCAGCAGCAGCAGCACCACCACCATCACCATCGCCGCTGTTACTCAAACCCTAACCCTCCTCACCCTCACCTCAGCCCGCTCTGCTCGTCTTCTCCTGTGGGACTGCCTTCAACGGCGTCGTCGAGGAGCTCAAGAATTTCACCACCCGCGTCGCTCACGTTCTCCCCGTTTCCGACAATGGAGGAAGCACTGCTGAGATTGTTCTTGTTCTCGGTAACTGCGTTATGTTAATGAATAATTGTGATTACTAGTGTTTCTACATTTGGGATTTTTGTGGAATCAAATTTTGGGGACGAGGAATTAGAGATTTTGATTTATTGGGTGCGTGCGTTGCAGGTGGTCCTGCTGTTGGACTGGTTCCATGGCCAAGACTGAGAAGATTGCATTCATTCTCGAACAAGTATGGAATATTTGTGTTACAATAGCAGGCCATTAATTTCTTGTGTTGCAATTCAGTTGCTGATTTCAGAATCTTCCATGTCAAATTGTGTAGGTTCGTTTGTGTCTAGACCGCCAGGATTATGTTCGTGCACAAATACTCTCAAGAAAGATTAGCCCAAGAGTATTTGATGCCGATTTATCTAAGGAAAAGAAAAAGCCTAAAGAAGGTGATAATGTTGTAGAAGAGGCCCCTGCAGATATACCATCTTTGCTGGAGTTGAAGCAGATATATTACGAACTAATGATTCGGTAATTGAATATGTACTTCATGTTGCTTTTTTTCCCTTCTTGTTCTATCATGATATAGTTGCAAGTATTGTGCCTTAACCATGTATATTTAGTATCTCTTTCCATTTTATTTGAGATAAGTCAATGTCAAGTAAATGGTGAACATTATTCTGGTTTTTGGGCTTCTCTAAACATTGATAGTCATTTGAATTTGTGCATTTGAGATACCCAAGAATAAGGCACATTGCCAATGACTGTCTTCCTGCAATGTGTTCACTCTCTGTTAATCTCTCTTGCTTGCATTTGTTCTGGTTTGCTTAAATACATTTTAGGTGTATATTAGTAAAGCTTTGTGTTGTCCTTCTTAACTATATCAATGGAATTAAATTTTGTTGGTCATTCTTGTTGATTGGTTTCAATGGTATTAAAAGAGGAAATAAGGGCACTGGTTAAGGGAGTAAAGAGGGAAATGTTTTTATTGAGATGCAGAAAAAGGTGCTCCCCTATGAGTTTTAAATCCGCTCCCATATGATTTCCAATAAAACATTTCCCCTTTAATTCCTTAACTAGTGTGCCTTGAGGGCACCAATTAGCAAGACTAAAAGATATAATGCAGATTGAAGTATGTGGCCTTCTCTACTATTGTCAAGTATTTATATTGTTCGATAAATCAAAAAACTCTGCAGTGAAAATCTGTTATGCTTGCTCTTAGATCTTAAAATCTCATTAAATAGCTTTTTGAGCCAAATGGTACCTTTTTCTTCTATATATTTCCAAATTTCAACTGGAATATTATCAAAACCAACTACTTTATCATTATACATCCTCTTAGGAAGAGCTTTTTTTATTTCTCCACGTTAACTTCTCGGCACTTGACAGTGACAGACCTAACTTCTCTTCTCAACACTCAACGATATGAGCTTTTCACCTTTTTGAGCAATTTCAGGAACTTTGGGTAAAACAACAAATGGGTGTTTTTTGTTTTTCTGTTTCTTGTTTCCAGGACCATGAATTTGGAGTCTTTTTTATGTTTATTCAAATGGGTGTTTCTTGATTGGTTGGGTTTTCTTCTGGTTTTATAGTTTAAAAGATGTTTTGAATTGATTCAAATGCTGGAATTTTTCAGTCTTGGACGTCCCCTAACATACTAAGGCATATTCTAATATATAGTTGAAGGGGGTTGCTAGCCATTGAAATTACTCCAGAAAAGGTTATTTTTTGTTTTTGATCTGGTAAAGCCTTCTCTTTTTCAATCTGGCCATACACATACTTGAAAATTTGACTGTGTGTGTAATTCCTTGCCCCTTGGTGCTTATTTTTTTACATATTTATCTCCTATTTGAACTTTAAACCCTTCTGGATTATTAGGATTTTCCTCAATGTTGTTTATTATTTTTGAGAGATTGCTTGTTAATTGTGAGTTTTTTTTACTGATATTGTTGTATTGTTTTGTATTTGACATTGTTGTAAGCTGGTAACACTTTTAACTTTATTGTCTTTCAATAGTTGATTAATCACATTCATGGATGATGTCGATCATATTTTCGACTTTATGGAAGTAGATCATACTATTGTCTCGAATACCGCTTCTGGGTAACAACCTTGCAATCACTGTAGAGGACACATTGGATCCTACTTCAGATAATAAGGTTATATGCAACTATTGTCATCACTCACTCAATTCCAGTTACGAAACTAGTTCTTTTATTACACATCTGAAGAAGAATTACAAGGTTAATCCAGATAGCAAAGTGAACAAAAAGATGAAATCTACTTCCTCCTCAACAACAAGGTTAATCCAGCTTGGTATAGATCATCTGTGTACCCTGAAATAAAGGTGTGTTCCATTCAGATAAATAGTGGCATTGAGTTTTGATAGCATTCTAGTGTTTGGTATCATCAGTTATATATTTGGCATGAAGTGTACATAGGTTTGGTACCTTGACAGTACTTACAGGAAATTTTAAAAAAATCCTCCTAACAACAAAGCTTACAGTCTTTTATGTGAATAGAAAATCCTATTCTGGAAGTGGGTGTTAGTAAATGATAATGAGAAGAGTAAATTTCTCTGTTTTTCTCACTGGTTCCTTACAGATTATAACCTTTATAATTTGAGGATTTTATTTAACTCAATCATTTCTTTTATTACTGTTTAGAGTCACTTGTGGGCATGGTAGTTGCTTCTCCTACAAAAAGCAGTGAAAGAAGTAAGTGGAAGATTTATGCTTTGCTATTCTGCAAGTCCTCTAATAGTTTCTTTTGCTTTGAGAGTGATAAATTATATTGATGTAATGTTGTAAGAAAAATAGTTTCTTTTGCTTTGGGACCAATTTTTTTTAAACGTGGCCAGAGAAAACTCATGATAATTAAGTTGTGGTGATGCCTACAACACTTGAGCATATTTGTCTTAATTTTAATCTCTACAGTGTCTCAAACTTCTTTTTGGTCAGCCAATGGGAAATAGAGGTTATGTGCCACTGTTGACACAAGCAATCATGCATAAAAATGTTTGTGATTATCATAATTACCTCTTGGACAAGATCATCACAAGCATCCTGAAAATGGGTTCCAAAAAGAAGACTATGGATCAATTCAAATTTCTCAAATCAGGAGGTCCTTACTCCCTACAGGGACTATGGATCAATTTAACCTTTATATTTTTGGTTTAGAAGACACTATTAACCTTCTTAATTCTTAACTCTTAACTCTTAACACCACCCCAAGCTGAAGCATAGATTTTAATGATACTGAGCTTGTTAAATGAAATCACCGCATACCCTAGTCAAAGCCTTTGTGAATAAATTTGTAAGTTGGTTAGTGGTCACTTGTCCTAACATGGGATGTGAATATAATAGGTTTTTGTAAATTTTCTCCTAGCTGCCTCTAGTTGTGCATCAACTTCCTCACTCCCATGCGTGCCCGAGCCTCTCCTTCCTTCACTTCGAGCCATCCCTGACTCTCGTGTCCTTGGTGAAAGCTACGACCTTCAACAGGTATGTATGCACAAATGTGTGTTTTCTTAGCTTGTCAGAGGTGTGCAGTCATGTAGCTCATGAAAATTAATGGTTCCTTGAAGTTCATTCCCTTCACTGGTCCCAGCAACTTGCTATCCTCTGTTAAATCAGGATTGTATACCTTCATGGAAATTGTAGAAAGGAACAACCCTACAAGTAAAATTGTGATTTTGACATCCTTCCTTATATATAGGAGTAGCTACAGCCTATGGGTACTGATTGCCTTTGGAGTTTTTTTTTTTTTTTACTCACTGATTGTAATGTTAACTAGAATTAGGGATTTCATTTAGCCCTCGTGTTTTCTCTTTAATTTATTCAATTATTATGTTTAGCCTGGCTATATATGTCTATTGTTGCTTATTCTGTTAAAGAGACTCTTGTTTTAGTGTATGCATTCAATATATGCGTTATATTTTTTTTTCCTGTTTCCCTTGTATTTTAGATTCCACATTTTTGTATAAGTCTTAATTACAATGTAATGTAATTATAGAAAATGAAAAATATTAATAAAAACTATATGGTCACATTTTAATTACAAATTATTCTTATATATATATATATATATATATATATATATATAAATTGACCTCGATTCCACATAAAAACTTTCCTTCATTAGCAAATTCTCTTTCTCTAGATTTGCATACTATTGATATAAGATTAACCATTTAGGATTCTTTCTTTGATATAAAATGAGATTTCAACAAGAACCGAGTTTATTGATCTTTCACAATATAATATGGTAAATCAAGATTCAAACGTTTATGAGAAAATTATTCATGTTAAGTGATTAATTGTGTTTTAAACAAATTTGTCACAGAAAGAGAATAAATACGAAAAATGAAAATATGAAAATGGAATTTCATGTTACATTTTTTTTATTCAAAATTTGGTCGTGTCAGCTGTATTACCAGCACTCAGCAGGAACAATCAGATTGATAATTAATTTGTAAAAAAAAAGATTTAACCCTCTTTCTGCATCTCACAAGAGACGTGGACGACGCTTTCAAGGAACAAAAGATATCAGAACCTCGCTTTCTTTGTCCTAATTCATCTTCACCACACATCAAAAGCATGCAATAAACATATTTGGCCTCATCGTGATTACCCTCCAGCGCTGCCTCTTTCAAATTCTTGAGACCCAATTCCACACTTGAATAAGTAAAGTATTGAACCATTCCTTCACGATACGCAGATTCCGAGTTACAACTCTCCTTGCAACGTTTAAAAAATGATGATTCTTTCAACCATTGCAGTGGCACCAACGGATAATTCTCCATGGAGGCGTGACGGTACACGTAATCGTCCTCCGCAGCGTGAAGAAATTCTCTGCAACATTGTTTAACCATGCAGAGGTCAAAGATGGAGCGAGTGGCCACCTCTGCAAAAATCTCTACCAGCGTATCCTTTGGAAGATCTTTTACAGTGGTGAAAGACCCATCGTCTTTATGCTGCCTTTTATTTCTTCTTTTCTTGACTCCTAAACCAGGCATTGTTAAAGTTTGAAATCTAACAGGGGAAGCTGGCAGGAGGCTTTCTCAGAAAGTGAAATATATATATATATATATATCAGTTGTTTGGTCCGAGTCAAAAAACGGTTACAAATTAAAAGGACGCTTCTGATCATGCATATATTATTTCATATCATAATTTTATCAATAAAGTAAATATAATTCAGATCACACTCTTTATCGAAAAAAATTATATAATTTAGATCACATGATAAATTTTATCATTAATATAGTTACTATCATATATGTTCTATCACCCCAAAAAATAGTTACTATCATATTTATTGTATTATCCTTTTTCTCCCATGCCATTTATTAAAATATTAATAATTATTTTTTAATTAATTATAAAAAGGTGTACTATATATGAAAATAAGACGTAAATATTAGTTGTCTATTTGTAAAATTCAAATAAGTTTTCAATCACCATGAATCATTTGAGAAGAAATGATTTTTTTAGATATCAAAATAACTTTAAGTAAAAATATTCAAGCATAGTATCTATTTGTCAAGAAAATTATGTAGTTTATAAATTAGTTTTTTTTTTCAATAAGTCCTACCATAAGTGCCTGGTTATTAGAAAGCTTTATTTTTTAAAACAAAATTATCATGTTAAATATTTTGTTTCAAATGTTATACAATACTCTTGGCTAAAAAAAAACTATCAACTTAAAAATTCTGTTTTTAAAGATAAAAAATAAGGATATAAAAATTATGTGACATTTTTCTCAAAAATTCTGTTTTCATATATGTATTTTCTCTCTGTTTTGTTAAATTTATTGTATTTTGGGTTAGATGAACCCTATTGAATTCCTCTGTGTTTGAACCCTTTTGTTAGATTCAAGTGTTTGAAGAATTAGAAGAATCACAAGAAGTGTTTTGATATTTGATTCATGCCCAATCAACTGTTGATGGCATTTGTAATTGTTCATTTGTAGTGTTAGTTTGGTTCATTAAGGGTATGATCTAATAATCCATTTGCAGCTATTAAATAAAATTAACAGACATGCATTCATACTTAGGATTAGAATCACTTAAGTATACACATTCATGTAGAAATGCATTGATAAGCTTGAAACATGCATAAAATGCTTTATTACTGGAATAATCGATTACATAGGTAAATAATCGATTACATAAGCATTCTGCATAATCCTGTGATATATATAAGGTGATTTAATCGATTACCAATTAATCGTAATCGATTAAATATGCTAGAGGCAAAAGTGAAGGCCACTGGAATAATCGATTAAAAGTTAATATAATCGATTACTTTGATCATGCATACTTTCCAGAATTGTTATGAACACTTTAATCGATTAAATGGTCGAATTAATCGATTACATTAGTTAAATTAATCGATTACATTATCGAAATAATCGATTACAGTCTGTTAAATCTATTTTTTTAAATAGCATGCATTGCCTCACAATCTCAGAGATTCAGAATTCGAAAAGCTTTCATTACTAAAGTGTAGTAACATTCTCTGAGTGCTTTAATGTGAAGAAAGAGTCTTGTTCATTTGGGTTGTTCTTAAAAGAGAGAATCATGAAGCTAGAGTAAAGGAAGGAGGTTCTTAGTGAACATTCATGCATTAATCTGTGCAAGATCATTCAAGATTGCATGTTCATTCAACATCACAGGTTTTAAATTTCGTGTAATCCCTTTTCTGCTGCAAAAGGATTAAGGTGATGTCCTTCTTGAATCTCTAGTTCTATTATTTGGGAGATTTTATTTGTTTTGTTTAGTTTGTGTTGTAACTTTCCATGTAACATGTTAGAATTCTTTAAAGCATAACTAGATAGTGTTTCTAGTGGGAAGAACTGAGTGGTGTACTCAGGTTCTAAGTCTTTAGATAAATCTTGGGGTTAGATTTAGAATTTTACCTAGGGTGGGTGAAAGAGACTTGGCTGATTGCTTGTAAAGAATTGAATATTGTTAGTGGAACTCTAATCTGGTTTAGATTAGAAGACAACTGGATGTAGCCTCAAGTGGTTAGAGGTGAACCAGTATAAATTTGTGTGTAATTGTGTTTTGATTTACATTACATTCAATTGCTTGTGGTATAATTTTGTGAATCAACTTATACTTTGTTTCAGCACATGAGTTAAGTGATTGGAAAAGATAAATTTGCTTATTAATAGTTTTTGGTTTAAAGATACGATCCAAAGTATTTCTTCCGCTGAGTTTGATTTTGCAAGAAAAGTAAAAAGTTATTAAAAACCAATTCACCCCCCCTCTTGGTTTATTAGATTTGGTGTTCATTGTATTTTCAATTGGTATCAAGAGCTGGTTCTTGTAATTTGCTCAAGATCTTTTTCAAAAAAAATCTGACAATGAATACTAATCAAATAACATTCAAGGAGGGTGCATCTTTGAATAGACCACCTTTATTTGAAGGAGAACATTTCAGTTTTTGGAAAAACCGTATGCAAATCTTTATCCAATCAAATGACCCGGGTGCTTGGAATTGTATTGAGAAAGGTCCACACATTCCTACCAAAGTTGTTGATGGCAAAACAATACCAAAGGAATGGGATGAAATGTCTGAAATAGAAAAGAAATTAACTCAATATGATTTCAAAGCTAAGAATATGATAACTTCTGCTTTATCTTCCGATGAATTTTTCAGGACTGTTAGGTGCAAGAGTGCAAAAGAAATGTGGGAATTACTTGAGGTAACACATGAAGGAACGGATGATGTTAGAAGATCAAGAAAACATTCTTTGATCCATGAATATGAGATGTTCAAGATGAACACCAATGAAAGTATTTCCCAATTGCAAACAAGGTTCACACACATTGTCAACCATCTACTAGGACTTGGAAAAACCTTTGATGTGGAAGAACTCAACATCAAAATTCTGAAGTGCTTGACTAGAGCTTGGCAACCAAAAGTAACAGCTATTAAAGAATCCAAGGATCTATCTAAAATGTCTATGGCTGCACTGTTTGGTAAGTTGCTGGAATATGAGTTAGAATTATCTCAACTAATGTGTGTTGAAGATGCAGAAAAGAAAAGCAAGGGAATTGCTCTCAAGGCTGCTGCACCAAAATCTGAAAAAGAAGAAGAAACTAGTGATGAGGAAGATGAAGAGAATGTGAATCTAATAGCAAAGAAATTCAGCAAATTTCTAAGAAGCAACAAAGGAAGGAGATTTTCTAGAAACCCAAAGAACAACAACAATAACAGCAAGAACAAAAATGACAGCAACTACACATGCTTTGAATGTGGAAAACCAGGCCACATCAAATCCGAATGCTCAATCTTTTTGAAGAAACAGCAAGGGAACAGCAAAGCAAAGAAAGAAGGAAAACCAAGAAAGGCATACATAGCTTGGGAAGATAATGATTCATCAACTTCTGAATCCTCTACTGAAATTGAAGAAGCAAACTTGTGTTTACCTTCCATAGTGAATGATGAGAATGATGATCTTCTAGATGAGGAAGATGATGCATCAACTACAGAATCTGAGGTAAATTCTGACTATGTTAATGCTGTTGATGCTTTTCATGACATGTATAATGAAGCACAAAACCTTGCAAAGGCAAATAACAAACTTAAAGGTGACTTAAGGTGGCATATATCCAAACTTGCAGAATTGCAAGAAGCAAATTGTAAATTGAATGAAGAAATTGATAAACATCTTTCAAGTTACAAGTTGATTGGTTGCACATGCACCTCAGCCATCTTTAAGGTTGATAAGTACAATGAATTGCTTAAGGAATTTAATGATTATAAGCTAAGCAAAGGAGAAGAAAATTTAAGCTTGCAATCTGAAATTAGTTACTTAACTGATTTGTTAAGAAAATTCTATAGAGGAAAATGCAATCTTGATGATATGTTAAGTGTTCAAAAGCATGTAGGTGATACTTATGGCTTGGGCTATAATCATGGCTTTAAAAACAAAGGCAAAACTGTTTTTGTACCCCCAAGAAATAAATATCACAAGTATAACAATTATCAAGGTGTTTTTAATAAATTTGCTTATGCTAAATCATTTAAATCTCCTACTTGCAATTATTGTATGATGAAAGGTCACACTTCATATAAATGTTATGCAAGAAGATTTTATGTTCCTAATGGTGAGTGTGTATGGATTAAGAAAAGAGAAAAGGAAACTAACCCCTTTGGACCCAACATGAAATGGGGACCATTCATCTCTTCTTAATTTGTGTTGTGCAGATGTGTCTTAGAGCTAGATCAACAACTTGGTATCTTGATAGTGGCTGCTCAAGACACATGACTGGAGACATATCTATGCTTACAAATGTGACACTAAAAGAAGGTGGATATGTTACTTATGGAGATAATAACAAGGGCAGAATCATTGGACAAGGAGATATTGGAGACAGCAAAGAAACAAAAATAAAAGATGTGTTGTATGTTGATGGGCTGAAGCATAATCTTCTAAGTATCAGCCAATTATGTGACAAAGGCTTCAATGTCAATTTCAACAATGAAACTTGTCTAATTCATGATGGAAAAACAGGGAAGATTGCTCATGTAGGCCAAAGAAAGGGTAACATTTACATTTTGTCCATCGAACATGCATTCATACATAAAACAAATTGCTTGATGAGTAAAGTGAATGAATCATGGCTTTGGCATAGGAGAACATCACACATAAACATGCATCATCTAAATAAACTAGTAAGGAAAGATCTAGTAATAGGTTTACCCAAACTCAAGTTTGAAAAGAATAGATTGTGTGATGCTTGTCAAAGAGGTAAACAGACCAAAAATTCTTTTCAAAGCAAAAATATAATTTCAACTACTAAACCTCTTGAGTTGCTGCACATGGATCTATTTGGACCATCTAGAACTATGAGCATTGGGGGAAACTATTATGGACTTGTTATAGTTGATGATTATTCTAGATATACATGGACTCTTTTTATTAAAACCAAAAGCCAAGCTTTTACAGCCTTTAGGAAACTTGCCAAAGTTATTCAAAATGAAAAAGGAAGCAACATTGTTTCAATTAGAAGTGATCATGGAGGAGAATTCCAAAATGAGGATTTTGAAAACTTTTGTGAAGAATTTGGAATTAACCATAATTTTTCAGCTCCAAGAACACCCCAACAAAATGGTGTTATGGAGAGGAAAAATAGATCACTAGAAGAAGGTGCAAGAACACTTCTAAATGAATCAAAGTTGCCAAAGCATTTTTGGGCAGATGCAGTGAGTACCGTTTGCTATACCTTAAATAGGATTCTCATTAGGCCGATTTTAAAGAAAACTCCATATGAAATCTATAAAGGTAGAAAGCCAAACATATCTCACTTTAGAACATTTGGCTGCAAGTGCTTTGTGTTGAATAATGGAAAAGTTAACCTTGGTAAATTTGACTCAAAGGCTGATGAAGCTATCTTTCTAGGATATTCCTTGCAAAGTAAAGCTTATAGAGTGTTTAATAAAAAAACTATGTGTATTGAAGAATCTGTGCATATTGTTTGTGATGAAACTAACTCTTCTTTGGAAGAGAATTTAAGTGACAATGATGCAGTGAATAGTGAAGAAAGACAGCAATCAATTCAAGAGAATAAGCATGAAGAAGATGAATCACAACTAGAATTAAATGAAGAAGCAACCACACCAAAGCACAAGAATTGGAGAACTACAAGAGATCTATCATTGGATAATATCATTGGTGAAGTAACAAAGGGAGTATCCACTAGATCCTCTTTAAGAAATCTTTGTTGTTCAATGGTATTTGTTTCTCAAATTGAACCTTCTAACATTGAACAAGCTCTTTTAGATGAACATTGGTTAAATGCAATGCATGAAGAATTAAATCAGTTTAAAAGAAATAATGTTTGGGAGCTAGTACCTAGACCATCCACTCACACACCAATTGGCACTAAATGGGTGTTTAGAAATAAAATGGATGAAAACAGTATCATAATAAGAAATAAAGCTAGATTGGTTGCTAAAGGATACAACCAAGAGGAAGGCATTGATTATGATGAAACATATGCTCCGGTTGCTAGATTAGAAGCAATTAGATTACTTCTTGCATATGCATGTATACTTGATTTTAAATTGTTTCAAATGGATGTGAAAAGTGCATTTCTCAATGGATTTATTGATGAAGAGATATATGTTGACTAACCTCCCGGTTTTGTAGATCATCAATATCCTAATCATGTGTATAGGTTGAGAAAAGCTTTATATGGATTGAAACAAGCTCCAAGGTCTTGGTATGAGAGGTTAAGTAAGTTTTTGCTTGATCAATCATTCACAAGAGGTGAAGTTGATAAAACTCTGTTCATCAAAAGAAAAGACAAAGACTTTCTTATTGTTCAAATTTATGTTGATGATATTATTTTTGGTTCAACTAACCATTCTTTGTGCAAGGAATTTTCAGCAAATATGCAGAGGGAATTTGAGATGTCTATGATGGGAGAACTCAATTTCTTTCTAGGATTGCAGGTCAAGCAAATGAGAAGTGGAACATTTGTTAGTCAATCAAAATATTGTATAGAAATGCTAAAGAAATTTGATTTAGAAAACTGCAAGGCAGCAGCTACTCCTATGGCTACTTCAACATACTTAGATTCAGATGAAAGTGGGAAAAGTGTAGAAGAATCAAAATATAGAGGAATGATAGGATCACTACTCTATCTCACAGCAAGTAGGCCAGACATAATGCTTAGTACTTGTCTATGTGCTAGATACCAAGCAAATCCAAAAGAATCTCACTTGACTGCAGTGAAAAGAATCTTCAAATATCTAAAGGCTACACCAAAAGTGGGACTTTGGTATCCAAAAGGTACAAATATTAGCTTAATTGGATTTTCTGATTCTGATTTCGCAGGATGCAAATTGGATCGCAAAAGCACAAGTGGAACTTGTCATTTGTTAGGAAGCTCCTTAATCTCTTGGCATTGCAAGAAACAATCATGTGTAGCATTGTCAACAGCTGAGGCAGAATACATTTCAGCAGGAAGCTGTTGTGCACAAAGCTTGTGGCTAAAACAGCAGCTCCATGATTTTGGTATAAAGCTTCAACAAATCCCTCTCATGTGTGATAATACAAGTGCTATCAATATTTCAAAGAATCCAATCATGCATTCTAGAACAAAGCATATTGAAATAAGGCATCATTTTATCAGAGATCATGTTCAGAAAGGTAACATTAAAATTGAATTTGTTGAAAGCAATAAACAATTAGCTGATATATTCACTAAGCCCTTGGATAGAGATAGGTTCTTCACATTAAGAAATATGCTTGGCATTTTAGATGAATCTAATGTTTGTTGAAATAGAATATCAGGCCCAGTATTGTGTGTTTAAATGATGTAGAGTTGCTTGCCATGAATTGATCATATTAGTAAATGTTTCCATGATTGATCTTTGCTGCTTTAAACTGATATAAAAACATAAAAGCCTGCTGTAATCGATTACCATTAAAAGCTAATCGATTATTTCTTCTATCTGGTGCTTCTAAATAACTGATATTACCTGTTGTAATCGATTACTATAGCGGATTAATCGATTATTCCTTACTCGTGTTTAAAAGAAGCTGATTTCCAGTATTATAATCGATTAAAATGAGCATTTAATCGATTACATTAAGTTCTGTATCTTTTCTGAAATTCTGTCAATCACTGTAATAATCGATTACTTCATCGAAATAATCGATTATTTGTTTCATCTAAGTCTTGAAAGCCTTGTTCTCACTGTTATAATCGATTACCCTGTATTTTAATCGATTACAGACTTCTGAAATTTGAAAATTTGAACAAAATAATCGATTACGTAACGATTTAATCGATTATTGTGATTGTTACTGCAAAAATCTGACAGTTTTGAAACTGTCCAACTGCAATCAAGCACGATTTATGGCCATCAAATCCCATTACTGTACAGTTATGGACTACAACAGCCATATTCCAATAATCAAAGCTATTAAATTGATGAAATTGCCTATAAATAGTGAATCCTTTCACTTGTAAAAAGCACACCAACTCCTCTCTTCTCTTTCACCATTCTTATTCTGAATCTTTTCTTCCAAAACCAGAAACCTCTTCCATATCTCTGTAAAATTTCGTGCAAAACTATCTCTGAAATATGTCTACTTCCAAGAGAGTGAAAACATCAAAGAGAAAAGCTCAAGCCCAAGGCCAATTCTCAAACCCTCCAACCAATAGAATTGATCATTGGTTTACCAATGAGGCTGATAGGATGAACTACATTCAGTTCAATGCCACCAAGCTTATCTGTCCCCCTAAGTTTCTAAGCCTAGAATGGTTCATGAATCAAGATTTCCAATTTCCTCAACTTCTTATTCAACAAGGGCTGACCAAATTTGTTGAAATGCAAGGAACATTTTATCCTGATTTGGTGAAAGTATTTTATACTTGCTCCAAAATTACCATGCATGGAACCATCCTCACACAAGTCAATGGTGTTGCCATGGAAATAACACCAGAAGTATGGCAACAAGTAGCTGGGATCACATTCAATGGAGAAAGAAGGATTGATGAAGAGGCTGATGGCTACAACAAAATGGATACATATAGAGGTATGCTAATTGATCCTCATATGAACTTACGACTTAGGCTGAGTACTGGACCTATGACTCATGAGGATAGGCTTATTCACTACATAATTTGCTTATTAATAGTTTTTGGTTTAAAGATACGATCCAAAGTATTTCTTCCGCTGAGTTTGATTTTGCAAGAAAAGTAAAAAGTTATTAAAAACCAATTCACCCCCCCTCTTGGTTTATTAGATTTGGTGTTCATTGTATTTTCACCTTTGGTTTAATAGAAGTTCTTGTTATTCTATTTTTAATACCATCTATCAACTAATCATTGTACGTTAAGATGGATTTACAATATGTGTATGATGAGGAATTATATATATGTATTCTTGATCTAAGTTGATTACCACGAACTGGGATGAGTTTAGGAATAGTACTTCTTGATGCACGTGTGATTGTGAATTTCGCACATAATGCTTGATTTGATTTTAATGGAATTACAAAAAATAGAATATTAGGGTTAATTTAAAGTAGTTTTGTACCAGCGTTAACGAATGGGGCTTAACCTATCTTAGTGAAATCTCAACTTCTAATTCATGGGTATACTAATTGTATGGAATCTAGGTGAAAATATAAGAAAATTTGAATCTTTAACTACTCCGACCATCATTGATTGATATCTAAATCTTGATAAATATAACATCAGATTTAATTACTGCATTTATTTTGTTTGCACTTATATTCGTAACAGACATAATTTACTTCGCCTTTATGTTAATGGTTTGATTGAATTGATCTCTATTACACCAATCTCTGTGAATATGGTATCTGACTTGTCGGTTTTATACTAGCTTGTTGGTCAGTGTACTTACTAAAATTGAACCAATTAATCTAATTACCAGTTTTTTATGCATCACTGAGGTTCAACACTAATCTATTCAACCATTCTCTTGGAGTGCATCCTGATCTACTAGTTTTTATTGTCATATCATTATTGGTCAGAGAATTTAAAGGGCTGATTTTTAAATTAAATATAAATTAATTATTTAATTAGCAAAAAGGTTCAAATTTGAAAGTATTTAGGAATTTGGGGCAATCAAATACGCCCAAATGGGGCGTGTTACAACACGCCCAAATGGGGCGTATTTGGTGTGGTGGCGACACGTGGCAGGCAAAAACAGAGACTTAGGGTTTTCGCGGTGTTTTTGTAAATTACGGAAGGCCATAACTTTTGATTGGGATGTCCGATTGAGGCGTATGATATGTCAAAATGATCGTAATTGAGAGGAGAAGCCCTTGGCAAGTTCCCACAGGGGACTTGTCCAAAAATGTTTCCCAAAAGAGGCCTCTAAGTGCCTCAAAATTACGATTTAAGATTTAGACCTCCAAAAAATTTCTTCTTTTCTAATTTTTTATTTATTTAATTACTGAATTGCATGCTATTTTAGTTACTTCTCTTAATTTCGAGCGTTTTGACATAAAATACGCCTCCATCGGATATTTCTATCAAAAGTCACGACTTTAAATATTCAGATTAAACTTATCAAAAATGGGGGTGCATTTAAATGGGCGTATTTGATTGCCCCAAATTCCTAAATACTTTCAAATTTGCACCTTTTTCTAATTAAATAATTAATTTATATTTAATTTAAAAATCAGCCAATTTAAAGTCATATTTATAGACTCACGTATTGCTTGATTTCCACGTCAAATTCTCATTTTTATGGAGAAGCTAATACTAGTTGCTTCACAAAATTTACATCATGTCTAGCTCAAAATTGTATCCAAACATGCTATAAGGTAAGGGAAATTGCAAACGGAAATGGCAACCAGAAATATTTCAAGATATGCTTTCCACAAGAGTGTCACGTCTTTCTTTTGTCACTGTCCATGTTAATCTCACGAGTACTTAAATACCTACAAATATAATGTAAGCAAGAGTGCAAGAGTGTAAGAGCTGCCACTTCTTCAACTGCAAGCAACCAGAAGTGGAGCTAGATAAGTTCAAAACAAGTATGTGGGGGAAAAATAACAGAGAATTCATGTAACAAGTGTTGAGGGTGGCCAACGCCCACCATGAAATTAACAATGCCGCACCCCTGCATGCAACTAACTAAAATAAATTCTGTATTGTCTCTAGTGTTCGACAGCAATAATTGGTTTGATATCCAGGTCTACAAACTAACAAGTAAAAACAAAACAACACACTACCACTATAAGTGTACATCAAACTTGGAACTCTACCTACAAAAATTAGGGAAAGAATGAAGAACAGAAGATGTCATGAAGCAAATTGCCTAGAGATAACACCTACCCATCGAAGTAATAATTGTCATGCATACGTAAAGTTACATGTAAATAACATAGCAATTATCTCATTCTTTCTTCTTTTAATGCTTCTTTTTGTGATTAAAACGTAGGAATTTAGCTTCTTCTGAGCTTTTATCCAGTAGATATTAAAATTAGTTGATTTATAAGGTGTTGGTTGTATTTTTTGTAGAATTTCACATCAAAGACATGAAAGGTGGATTAAGGATCTGAAACATCGCGCTCAGCGTGATAGACCCGTTTAGGGCACCAGGTCCGCTCAGCGTGATAGACCCGTTTAGGGCACCAGGTCCGCTCAACGCGACCAACTCACTTAGCGTGTGATCACTTATCCAACTGAACTCTAAAGGTGCGCTTAGCGCACTATCTCCTGCTTAGCGTGCGACCACGATGAAAGGGTTACGTTTTAAGGAGATAAAGGAAGAAAATGAAGGGAGATTGGGACACTGAGACAAAAACAACAGCTAGGTCACGAGGAAGGCTTCCTCCACACCTCTAGAGCTTGCATCTCACCGATTGTTTCTCCATTTTCTTCCATTCCGTTCTTTTCCTTTCCATTGTCTTAACCATCCATTGTTGTAACCTCTCATGAGAATGAGAGGCTAAACTACTCATTATTGTGAACTCAACAACTAAACGTTTTGATATAATGATTTTAACTATCTATTCAATGTTATTTTTGTATTATTGTTGTTTTTCTGAGTTTATTGTCATGTTTATGGTTTAATCATCCATTCACAAGCATTGTTTTAGGTTATATGCATTGGAAAATGTTTATTTCCTTAGAACTGAAAAACACATCTAAGTGAGTCATTTCAAGGGATAGAATGGTTTCATTTAGCCTAAAATGTTCATCTTTAATTTTAATGCAAATCATTTAATGTAACTCTTAAGGGATTAAGAGTGAAATTAGGTGATTTAGACTCTTTCACTTAAGGAATCATGACTAGAGTAGATTAGTAGATGAAGATAATTAGAAAATAATGTTGAATAGTGAAAATCTTTAATATTGCATCAAGGATCGTTTCAGTTAGTTGAGCCGCCAACATTTGTCGCATCTTGTATCAACCATCACTACAATACTCCAAGTGTTTGTGTCTCTTCCCCTATACTTGTTTTGTTTCATAGTTCACATTAGGTTGAATTTAATTATATGACGTTTTACTCTACAAAATCAGTTTAATTCATTAATTGCTTAGAAACAGACGTATATTAACTCTGGATATAGTCAAAGTCCTTATGAACTCGACATTTAGACTTACCGTTTTATTATTACTTAGACAATTTGGAACGTTTGCCAAAGTGTTAACACTAAGCAAACGGGTGCATCGACATACTTCTGAGTTTTCACAATTAAACTGTTGGATGGAAAGACTTTTACTTATACAAAATCCATCAACAACATCGACAAGTAACAACATCCAAGCATGTGTACGGCCTTGATTTTTCCTCTATCTCCTCAGAGGTAGGCAATGGTTCAACTGCGTATATGGTGCTCCTTGCACAACAAAAGTTGTACAAATTTCTACAAAGTCCTCTACTGAATGGATGCATTCTTTCCGGAATTTCCCTGCAGATTAATTAAATGTGTTTATCATAGATATCCCAAAAACATGGTTGGCAAAGAAAAAAAATCACAAACCCAGATATGCAACACCCAAAAAACAAATCACATTCTAGCAAAATGTTTTATTTAATGATTTAAGGTAAAAGTATGAAATAATACAAAAACATCATGAGACTAATTTATCTAACCTTAGATAATGAATCCGTCTTCTCCTTGCAAATTCAAAGCCAGTCTGATTTGTTAAAATAAGATAACTGCAGAAAAGACAAAACAGATGTCATATTCTAACTATGTTGAACCAGGATGCCCAACTATACATTCAACATAATGGAGAAAAACGGCCAAAGTGTAAAAGAGGAAGAACAAGTTCAATATTTTATTTTACGTATGGTTATATTGGCAAAACAGAACTGCTAAGATTAGATTAAATGCAAAATGAAAATAGTAGCAAACTCATTGAACAACTCAAAAACCAATGAGTCATTCCACTATGCATCCTTTATTCAAGCACTTCACACATTATTTGTAGCCATTTATTCTTAACTAGTATTTTTTTTAATAGGTAAAAGGCTAAGCTGGGTAGGTTGTCTTTCAAAACCTCCTAAATATCATAAATTGGATTCTGAGGTCAGGAGTACTAGATTTAAGTTTAACTCTTCCTTAAAGCAAATATTTTGTCATCCAGATATCTCCATTTAGTCTTCCTTAGACGAAATATATGGTTTCTCGGCTCCAACTTTTTGGAGCCTCAAGAAGGTGATGGAATAAAAACATTCAAAGCTATAAAACCAAAACGTATATTGTATAGCACATAGGATGTTGACAACAAGTACCACATACAATAATATTTGATATTTCACAGTTCACACACATTGAATTAAATAAGTGGTAAATGGGAAGCATGGACACACTGAAATACAGGGCGGGTCGAGTCCGACACGCACCGACATCGTGTCCAACACACGGTCAACAACCTCGACACGTTGACCGTTTTCAACACGCGAATTTGACCGTGTCCGACATGGTCAAAGAGCAATTTCGTGAAGAAAAAAATTACATATATTAAATTTCACTCACTATTCTACAAGGGGATTTTCACGACCCTTCACGGTTTCTCGCTTCACACTTGTTCACGCTCACCGCCGTTCGCTTCTACCTCCACTCGCCGTTCGCTCCGACTGCCGTCGACCCGTCTTTCGCGCTCACCAGTCACAGGTAAGAGCTATTGCTTTACTCTGACCTCTCACCCGTTTGCTTCTTCACCTTCTCTCTCTCGACCGCTATGCTTCTTCACCTTCTCTATGTTGATCGCCGTTCGCATGCAGCCCTGCACCCAAACGGGGTCGGGACGGGACATCACTCACGAAAGTGACGAAACCCCCAAATGGGTTTTCCTTTTCACTTATTCCTCTCACTCTCACCACCAGTCACTGTTTTAAATTTTGTTAGGTTTTTTCTTTTTATTTTTTTAAAAAAAAATCATTAGTGCTATTACTCTTTAAACAAATTTATATTTGTAGTTTTTTAGGTTCAAATTTATATTTTTTTTCATTTGATTGATATTTTTGAGTAATCACTTGGCTCTGTTAATGCGGATGATGATAATCATCTAGTATTTCAATTGAAAAGATATGACTATTTTGCTATTGTTAAAATGTTCAAGGATTTTTATTTTAATTCCCTTATTAATGTTGTTGTTGGTTGCAGGTGTGACTTTGGAGGATCCCTGCACTAAAGATCTTAGCCAAGATGTTAGAGGATTCATATTCTCTAAAATTCTGGTTTGTAAAATCTCACCTATATACATTTGTTTTTCATCAGAAATGTGTTAGAGGAAAAACACTATTATTAGTTCTGTTATTTGTATCAAATTAAATTAGAAAGAGGTGTCTTTTGGTGACAAATTTCTATCTTGTAACAGTAACATATACTATCATTAGTTCTGTTATTTTTGTATGTCTTTTATACTAACTACTCATTAAATATATGTATGTATGGGACTGAACATTATGGCTTGTGCTATCTTTATTTTTTTAGAATGGGTTCAAGTATTGGAAGTAGTGGAGATGATAAATTTTTAAGGAAGCCATTATGGAAATATGTTACCAAATTAGGCAATTGAACGGAAGCTGGAGGAAATATATCTTGGAAATGCAATTTTTGCTCAAAGGATTTTAAAAGTTCGTATACTAGAATAAGGGTTCATTTGTTAAAATTATCAGGTAAAGGAATTGCAAAATGTTTACATGTGCAGACAAAAGACTTGCTAGAGATGGAGAAATTAGAACAAGAAGCTAGTAAGAGATTGAAGAATAATGCACCCAAAAATGTGTCTTTACCCCCTTCTAGTTTTTCCATGGATTCAAGCTCAAAAAAAAAAAAAGAAGTGGAAGTGAGACTGTAAGATCATCTAGAAATCCTATTGAGAGGGCATTCAATGTTGGAGCGCGGGAAGAATTGAACCACTTGATTGCTAGGATGTTTTATTCAGCAGGATTGCCATTCACTTTAGCAAGGAACCCATACTTTCAAGTTGCCTTCACTTATGCCGCGAATAATAATATTGGAGGTTATTTGCCACCAGGATATAACTCCTTGTGAACCACTCTTTTACAGAAAGAGAAGGAAAATATTGTTAGGTTGTGCGCACCTATTCGAGCTGGGTTGAATGAGAAGGGTGTTAGTATTGTGAGTGATGGATGAGATTCACAAAGGAGGCCACTTATTAATTTCATGGCAATATCTGATGGTGAAGCTGTGTTTTTGAAATCAGTTGATTGTTCAGGAGAGACTAAGGATAGACATTTTATTGCTAGGTTGTTACAAGAAGTAATTCAAGAAGTTGGGCATGAAAAAGTGGTTCAAGTAATCACGGATAATACTACAAATTGTAAGGGAGCAGGGCATCTTATTGAGCAAGAATTTTCGTCTACTACTTGGACAACATGTATTGTTCACACAATGAATTTAGCTGCGAAAAATATTTGTGCTACTAAAAATGTGGAGAATAATCAAATAACATATGAGGAGTGTAGTTGGATTTCTGATATTATTGGAGATGTTTCTGCAATAAAACATTTCATAATGAATCATTCTATGAGACTGTCAATGTTTAATGAGTTTGTGGGATTGAAGTTGCTTGCTATAACTGAAACCCGCTTTGCTTCCATGATTGTGATGCTAAAGAGGTTCAAATTGATAAAAGGTGATCTCCAAAATATGGTAATAAGTGAAAAATGGAGTGTGTATAAATATGATAATCTAGGGAGGGCGAGATTTGTTAAAGAAAAGATATTGGATGATCTTTGGTGGGATTCAATTGATTACATACTTGCTTTCATTGCTCCCATTTATAATATGATCAGGATTTGTGACACTGATAAAACCTTGTCTTCATTTGATTTATGATATGTGGAATGAGATGATTGAAAAAGTGAAGAAAGCTATATACTTGCAAGAATTGAAGAGGATGGATGAGACCTCAACTTTTTATGACGTGGTCCATGGTATTCTTGTGGATCGTTGGACCAAAAGTTCAACTCCACTTCATTGTTTGGCACATGCTTTGAATCCCAGCTAAGCTTTTAAATATGAATGGATGTAATACTTCTCTTATTTGATATAATCTGTTAATTGTTTTTCTTTTTTTTTTCTTTTAGATACTATAGTCAACAATGGCTTGATGAAGATTCTAGTCGAGTTCCTCCACACAAGGATCAAGAGATTAATCAAGAAAGACAAAAATGCTTAAAGAGATATTTTCCTAACTTGGAGGACCAAAATAAAATAAATTTGGAGTATGTGGACTTTACTAGTACAAGTGGGGGCTTTAGAGATTACAATGTCATCCAAAATCGATATTCTATGGAGCCCAAAGCTTGGTGGGTGCTTCATGGTACTTGTGCACCTATGCTTCAAAAGATAGCATTGCAACTTGTTGCACAACCTTCTTCTTCATCGTGTGCTGAACTCAATTGGAGTACTTATTCTTTTGTATACTCTGTAAGAGGAATAAGATGACTCCAAAACGTGCTAAAGACTTAGTTTATATACATAGCAACCTTAAGCTCTTAACAAGAAAGAGTCCACAATATACACAAAGGAAAAGTATAATGTGGGACATTGTTGAAGATACATTTGAAGATGTTGGAATGCTTGAAGTTGCTACTCTTTCACTTGATGAGCCAGAGATGGAGTCAAATGTTATTGATGAAAATGTTCCATGAAGGTAATCTCCATATTTTATGTTTGTCTATGAATAATTGAATATTCTGTTTTGAAGATTGAATTGTAGCCTCTTTGAATTTTTTTCGGTTACATTGATGGGTATTATTATTATTAGTTTAGTTTGATTTTTTGGTTAAATTATTGAATATTAAATAAAATATACACTACATAAATTAAAAAAATTATTTAATATTAAAACGTGTCCCAACGTGTCGAAATCCATAATTTTTTAAGATTAACGTGTCGGAGAGTCGAGTCGTGTCGTGCTACATAAATCTAGTATTCTGACATAGAACACCCCCCCCCCCCAAGTTTTCTAAAAAAAATTACAGCAAAGAACAGAGGAAAGTCCTATATAAAAGCAATCTTATGCTAGATGCAAAAAATTGGGACACAATATTATGAAAATTACCTATCAAATAGCAGGAGGAGGAGAAGAAAGGCTAGACCAACTAACAGAGTGATCAAGAGAATTATCATGATTGCATCCTGCCACCTGAGAGCATAAAAAAGTAATGATCCAATTTCAGATTACAGAAATATAGAAAAAATGAGAATAGGACTTTCTTCCTTTTGTTTATGGAAGACCTTGGACCGTTAGGTAACCTTACCTATGTGCCAAGACTCACCTAATCCTATAGGGGGTGAGCTTTGGCACAAAGGTAAGGTTATTGGCTTTGAAAGGTTGTAATCTAATCATAGAAATATTCTCTCCATTTGTGAGGGTCTGGCTGCATACACAAGCCAGTACCGCCCCTCCCCCAAATATTTATGTGTAACTTTCCAAGGGAGGATTTTATAAATGAAGATGATTTTACATCATTTTCATAAGGCTGGGAGTTTAAATATTCCTCCTAAATAATGAAGATATCATACCAAACCCTTGTAATGTGAGCCTTCAGGTACAAAATGTATAAGACACCAGTCCAAAGGCACAATGCTGTCTCTTCAAAAAGGTACCACCTAAGTGTTTTGACAGGAAGAAGAAAAAATCATAGTGAGAGAAATATATTTAGACAAAGATATACACGAAATTAATAAAATAAGTAACTTATTTCCTTGTACAATGCTGGCATATTATTGATTACAAGCAGAGCATAGCCAAAGTCTTCACAAGGATATACAAATAGCATTTCCTTAAATAAGCCATAAAAGTAATCTCATTCCTAAATTAAATTTCACAAGTGTTCATGCATAGTATACTACAATTCTTACACATACATAGAGGGAGCATATCAAGTGAGAATTGTTCTCATGAGAACAACTAATCTTGGTCATACACAACAATACATAAATGGTCAATATTAAAATTGAATAAATCCAATCTTAGACTTAGCCATCTGTGTACAATTGTATGATCAAGATTTGCTGTTCTCTTAAGTGAGAACAATTCTCTCTTAATATGTCCCCCTCCCCCTTATATATATAGAGAGAGAGAGAGAGAGACTTTATTACTATCAACAATTTGCCTAAAATTATCTATAATTATTAAATCCATACAGTACTTTGTAGGACACATAACTCAATCGGAAAATAAAAGTGCATGTGCAGTAAAGTTAAATAAATAAGTTAAGGATAACATAATTAAGTTTCTAAATATGTTTCCGAGTTCATCCACTCATTTCTTGCAGGTCTATAATTAATATTGAAAAAACAAGACTAAGTGCAAATTGAAACTAAAAGTGATTGAACAAATGTCAAGATAATGAAACAGACAAAAGACATTCTACGGCTAATTAGCATTGATTGCAATTCCAGGCCAATGATCCTTCATCTAAGTATCAAGACTAATTACAAATGAAATAATAATATCATTGAGCAAAAATTCCATTATTGGTGAAAGTGAAATTTCTCATCTAAAAAGAAGATAGCTTAGATAAAGTTTACAATAGAAAATCTTGCTGCTAAAAGGCAAATTTTTAATTTCACATCCCAAAATAATTAACTCACCAAAATTTACAGTGATTACCCTGGCCAATGCAGTTACCAAGCCAAACACAATGATGATCAAACTGAAGAACACACTTGTCACAATCATGACAATGCTTTGCTCGTGGAGGCTGCATAATGATCACCAACAAAAAAATTGATAGTCAAAATCAAGAAATTAAGTCAAGAAGTTAAATTATTTGAACCCAAAAGCGAGGTCTCTAGTTTTCATAATGTGCTTTAAACCTAACAGTCATGTATATACCACGGAAAAAGCTGTTTAATGATGTGTAGCTCAGTCCATATTTTCATTATCCATGGAAATATTGCTTTCTCATGCATCTAATACAAGCATCCAATCGAGAATGAAAAAATTGATTCAAGAATTCAGATCACAAATGACAAAACCAGAACTCAAAAATGCTTTTACAGATACAATACAAGATGTAGAGTGGCATCTGGGAAAGGCTAACAATATTATTATGATTGTACTTAAACAATAATGATACTTCAAGACATGGCCGCATCAACACTTAGTTTCTTACATCCTTACAGTTGAATTATTATGATGCTGTACAGAATGAAATGTTGACCAGTAAAACCATCAAATGAATGCAACACCATCAATTGAAGAAGCAATAAAATATGAAATGACATATACAATAGCCATAACATAATACATAATGTAGAATGTCAGTCACAATACCTGCTCCACATTGCAGTAGGTGCATGTCCATGTTCTACAAGGAGAGGTAAGCCATAAATAACTTCTGAAAATTTAACCAACAGTGCATGGAATTGGAGAAGCCACAGACAGTCCTATCTACCTCATCGATGCCGAGAAAGGATACAAGTCAGCCACCAACTTCGACCAAGATGATGAATAGCTTCCTGAACCATTTCTTGCAATCAGATTTCCTTCCGTGGAAATAGCATAGCTCCCATTTCTGCTCGAAGCCAATTGACTTTGCTTAAGCAATATAAAATCGAAAATAAATAGTTAGGTGAGACCAGAAACATAAGGTTACTTCACATGTTATTAAATCCATTTTCCTAATAACAAAATTTATACATGAAAAGTAGGGTGGCCTACTTCGATGTTTCTGGTGCCTTTCTGTTAGCTGCACTTCTCTCATTAACAGACCGCATGGCTTCAAGGACATAGCTGCACAAAAAAAAAAATCAGCAAAGGAAAATAAACCACATCAGGTAGATAAATAAGCAAAAATATCCCGGTCCCTCGCCACACTCAGTATTAATTTCATCACTAGTAAGCAAATGGTTTATTACCCTGGAGAAGAAAGAGAGGTGGCAAAGTATTGTATTAAAGTAACAACGAAGAGCAGCAAGTATAAAGTAGTGTACCTGACACAAAAGCAAGCCAAAAAAATAGAAAATCAGAAAAATCACAGCAATCATCCAAAACTGCTTGGAAGCACTAACTTGTAATACATGACATGCATAATAGTATAATACACATTACACAATGCAGAAAATGTAGCTTTAATTTAAGTCACAGAAGACACAAAATAAAGGGAAGGAACACTCACCACGGTTCCTTCTTAGTCTTTTCTATCAAATCCCCATCGAACAAGAAGAGCACGCCGGCATAAATCAGGTGAATCGTCACTAAGCACAACTTCAAGCACAGCGAAGACATTCGACCTGAAATTCAGGTAACAACATTTACAACGAGGTAAAAAATAATTCAGAAAAAGGAAATGACATTCGGATAAAACACACATTAAGGAAAAATTCAAAGGAAAAAAAAAAAGAAAGAAGAATTCCATACCAGGATCGGCGAGGCATGGAAAAATTCGGAAGCAGCGATCCATTGGATCGTCCCAGGGGGAACGCACAGGGCGGCATATAGTGGCGATCGTCATCGAATTAAAGTGGAACGAGTCGCATTGGAGATTCGCGAGTGTTTGTTTCCAGGGAAATCGATTTTCTCATGGAAACGAGTTTTCCGGAGAAAATGACCCGCGAGGTTGGAGAGAGCGAAAGAAGTTGGAGTATGATAAATGATAATGATTCTAATTTTTCATGTGAGGACTGATGAAAACAATGTCATCGAAGAAAGAACTAGTAATATGTATCATGGTGTGAATAAATTAGCATAGGATTGTTGAAACTTACTGTAATTAGTAATTTCAAGTTTCAATTGTGTTAAATATTTGGACAAAATATGTTATCATTATTATATCTTATTCAAATATAATTATTTCTATAAAAAATAGTGGATGGTCTCTTTCTACTAAAAAAGGAAGTAATTTGTGATTTTATTTTATTTTTAAAAATGTCTGCTTCTGTTACAGGTGACGTATTTTAAAGAATAATGTTTGAAGAACAATGTAAGACAAGTCACTTGCCAAAAAAACTACATTTGTAAAATCCAAATAAATACCATTGCCTAATTTCTGGTGATGGAAGTCCTTGGCTACGTACATAAAACTTGATTATTGTTGTCTTTTGATAAAACTTGATGAACTTCAAAAACTTTCGGTTTATACTATTATAGATTACAACAAATTGGCTGATTTTTAAATTAAATACAAATTAATAATTTAATTAGCAAAAAGGTGCAAAATTGAAACTATTTAGCAAAATGGGGTAGCCAAACACGCCCAAATGGGGCGTGTCCTTGTCCGTCTCTAATTTCATCTCTATTTCGGTCTCTAACACTTTTTTACACAATATTGGGTTTTTTTAAAAATCCGTCTCTAATTCCGTCTCTAATTCGGTCTCTAATTCAGTCACTAACACTTAGAATATTGTTTTTTAAAAATTCCATCTCTAATTGGTCTCTAATTCAGTTGCAAACACCTTTTTTTACAGAATATTATATTTTTTTTAAAATGTTGCAACCACAATATTGTGATTTTTTAATTTTTTAGAACTGAAAACGTTTAAAAATTTACAGTATAATTTTGGTAAATAAATATTGGTTTTTGGGAAATTTGAATAGCCAAAAAAGCAGCAGTGACAGATGAATCCTAACTCACTGGAGTTCTTTGTTTCACTTGTCCATTTAATTATCAAATACTGTAATACTGAATAAACATTATTAAGAGAAGTAATTAAAAAAAACAAAAAACCTAACATTTGCTAAATGCACCCCCATTTTTGATAAGCTTAATCTTAATATTTAAAGTCATAAGTTGATAGAAATATCCGATGGGGGCGTATTTTATGTCAAAACACTCGAAATTAAGAGAAGTAACTAAAAAATCATGCAATTCAGTAATTAAATAAATAAAAAATTAGAAAAGAAGAAGTTTTTTGGAAGTTTGAATCTTAAATCGCAATTTTGAGGCACTTAGATGCCTCTTTTGGGAAAAAATTTTGGGCAACTCCTTTTGGAAGTTGTCAAGGGCTTCTTCTCTCAATTACAATCGTTTTGACATATCATACGCCTCAATCGGACATCTCAGTCAAAAGTTATGGTCTTCCATAATTTACGAAAACACCGCGAAAACCCCACACCCCCTTTTTTTGCTGCCACGTGTCATCCTGTGCACAAACACGCCCCATTTGGACGTGTTTGGCTACCCCATTTTGCTAAATAGTTTCAATTTTGCACCTTTTTGCTAATTAAATTATTAATTTGTATTTAATTTAAAAATCAGCCCAACAAATTAGCATGCATGATAGAAGAATTGACCCAATACCAGTTGTTGACTTGTTGATACAAGGACAAGAAGTAAGCTTTTATTGTCTTAAGTCTCACTTTATGATTCGGAATAGGATTTCTTTATAGGTTGGAGGTCTTGTATTCTTGAAGAATAAAAGTGTATTTTATTTTTATTTTTGGGTGAGATATAGACTATATAAAGTAATAGAGCTTCATAATTATGATAAGTTCTAATTATATATTATCTTTATAATTCCCAAAGATAAGATATGATTAAATATGTTCAAGATATAATTATAATATGATTAAGATATAGCTTAAGTTATTATTAGATCCCCTAGGATTATGAATATTAAATAGGATGTTGATAGAGGATATGGTCGAATCCTAGATTTCAAGACCGGGTTGGTTGGCTCATAATTTATAGGGTTGAATCCGAGGATTAGTTCATTGGACTCGTTCAATGAAGACTAGATTATATAGTTTATTTAACTTTAAAAAAATAAAATTATTTATTTAGCAAATTGAACTTATCTCCCTCGTATAAAATGTGATCTTTATGAGTTAGACCTTAAACAGATTGAATCAGTTTTTATACCAACCCTATAAACAATCCCATGAGAAGTAGAACTCATTTGGTGTATATATATAGTATCCAAGTATGTTAGTCTTGAAAAACAAATTTGAGATTACGCGCTTTAAGATATGTTGTATTTTTTTATTTTGAAGAATTGTAGTTATTCAAGACACAACCTTTCATCTAATAAAACTAGTTGGTGTTTATTTTTTATTAACCATTTTGTTTGGATTTTCTAATACTAATAAGCTAGTTGGTGTTTTATTTTTTTACTAATTCCGACTGGAGAAATATTTTACGTTAACCAAGGGATCAAATTTGTAGACCAGCTCCCTGGTCAAGCTTTACACATTTATTTTCAGGAAATTCCAAAAGCTCAATATATATAAATAATACTTTTTCTTTAAAAAAGACAAATGATTAATGCTTGATAACGAAATTTATAAATAAAAATGTTGGTAATATAATTTGTTTTTTTATACACTCTATTATTCGATGAAACTTTCAATGAATTAATTAAAATGATTTGAATATCATTTCTTGTTGAGTAGGTTGGACTTCTTTATTAATATATATTTTTGTTATCCTTCCAATTCCAACGATATTTGTTATTCTAAAATGTATTTTCCAATTGTAACATTCACTACTAGAAAAATCACTTTCTACATCGGTTATTTTGGATATTTAACATCGGTTTTGAACCGATGTTTGAAACCAGCGACGTTGAAAGTATCAATGTTAACATCGATTTTTGAAAACCGATGTTAACATAACTACACAACATCGGTTTTCTTAAAAAACCGATGTCAAATAATAAGAAATCAACAAAAAAAAAAGTAAACTATGCAAATTCAACATCGGTTTTTTGTAAAAACCGATGTTAAATTTACATACCAACATCGATTTTTATAAAAATCGATGTTGAATTTACATACCAACATCGGTTTTAATACAAACCGATGTTGTTGTTAGTAAATTTACATCGGTTCTTCCAAAAACCGATGTAGAATGTTCCTTTTCTACATCGGTTTTTTCCAAAAACCGATGTTGTATACTCACTTTTTACATCGTTTATTAAATAACCGATTTAGAATATCATCTTTTTTAAAAAGAAATGACCTATTCTCTCTATTACTACCAGCCCAATACTCTAATCCCATAATCCCAATGTCATTTTTTTAACAATAACACATAAGTCCATTCTCAGATTCAGGCTTCCTAACTATATTGAAAGTTGAAACATCAAAATGATATGGTTAAAATTAGCAATAACCAGTATAAGAGAGAACCACATTAATTAACCAGTATAAGAGAGAACAACAAGACAATTTTTTCCAAATCAGTCATTTTACTTTTTTCCCTAAAATTAGCAACAACCAGTATAAGAGAAAACCACATTGATTAACCAGTATAAAAGAAAACAACAAGGCAATTTTTTCCAAACCAGTCATTTTACTTTTTTCCCTGCTTTTTGTTACCAGTGTCCAAAAAATGCTCATTTCATGCTTTCAACCAATTATGAAGCTGTAAAACCTTAACACCATTACATTTAAGAAACTAGTCATATAATTGTAATTCAGGTATATATAAAAACAAAATATAACCATCAAAATATGATAATGATCACTAGTTAATACTTATTTAAAATTATAGTAGCATTTATCATTCTCTAATACTTTATTTTTAGTTAAAACTCATTTTAAATTATAGTAAGTTTTACTTTTCATTTTTAATCTGGTTTGAATGTAAGATCCACTAAAATTTACATTTCAATAAATTCTAACAAAGAAAATATTAGAGAATGTTGCAAGCATTCTTTCTCTTAGTTAACATTTTTAAGATTATAATTGTTTATTTTATTAATATTTTTTGTAAGGTAGTTGTAGGTCTCCAAAGATCATATATTAATATTTTTATTTCAATAAACTAGTCATTTGGACATTATCATAATTAGCATGTCCTCTCAACAGTTGCTTTATTTAGAATCTCAAAGTTTAATCTTCTCCGTAAGAATACGTACGGGTCACTTATTGAACTTGTGAACTGTGCGTGACATATTGGGCCTCGTCCAATTTAATTATGAACTTGTTGCTACATTATTTTTCTTAAAAAAAATAAAAAAAAATTACACAATTGAATGTAGCTTCCCGATATTCTCAATTGGTAACAGTCTTTAAAAAGTATTATTAGGATCCATATATCTTTAAAATTTTAATGTATCTCTATGTGTTACCTTGATGTTGTTCAACTTTTTAAAGTATATAAAGAGAAAGATATTCCCTTAGTAAATCATTACCTTCCTGAATAGATATTCTCTTAGTTAACTTTTTAAAGTTTGACTATATAAAGAGAAAGATAAGAAACTGGTTTCTTTAACTCCAGAAAATACAATTAAAATTTTATGCATTCAAATGGAAAGAGACTATGCCAAAGAAGGGAAATAGAAGGCTATTTATGCTTACTGACTATGAATAATAAAATTTGAATGCAAAGCTAATTAGTATGTCATTACAACTATTCAGTATGTTGTGTGACGAAACAAAAACATATACATAGGACTCTAGCCAATGCAATTCCAAAGAAGAGCTATTAAGGAATATAAAATGAATCAAAAAGATGAGTGAAAGTAATAGTGAATGCAAAGCTAATTTGAATGCAAAGCTAATTAGTTTTAAATGCAAAGCTAGAATCGTGAAGCTTACTGAAGCACTTTTTCTAGCATTACCCCTCAAACAATCAAAGCTTCCATTCCACAAGCATCCCTTTGGAAAAAAAAAACACAATGCACTTGGGACCTAGAAATGTGAAAATTCAAAGAAAATTCAAAGAAATTTCCTATCATTTACAAAAATGTGAAAACCAATACTCACGCTCAGAAATTTCCTATCATTTACAAAAATGTGAAAATTCAAAGAAAATTGGAATCTTCAACACTATCAAAATTGTGAATAGCATAGTTATGTAAGGAACTAGAAACCTCTATGCTTCTCTTTTCAAATGAGCAAATCAACGTCATCTATGACAAGAGCATTAAAGTGCACAGGATCTGGACTCAGTACAAAATGATAGCATGGTATGCCATCATTCAATTTATTGCAAAAGTCATAAACTTTTTCCCTTTGACCCACTTCTTCTTCTTCATATTTTTAACTGTTGCTATGGCGAAGAGAAGTGAAGAACGAAGACTACGAGAATCAACCAACAGTACACAAACAAAACAAGAGTATATCTACAGAACACATGAAGTCCACCAAACCTAAAAAAGTTGAAAAATATACCAACAAATTCCACTAACCACAACTGAAGAGCATGCATGTATGTCAAATTGTCAATCAAGGTTTCATTCCACTCAACTATTCCCAAATTCTCCCACCTGCATCCCTAAATCCCAACACCCCATTCTAATTTCCCTAAAAGAAACACCTTTTTCACTCAAAAACTCTCACCATACCATTCACAGAACAAGCCGCCCAATTCTATTTTCCCTAAAAGAAACACCTTTTCAATCAAAAACTCTCGCCATACAATTTTGATCACAAAAACACAAAACAAGCCACCCAATTCAATCACACACGCACACTTATATCTTCTCCCACACTTTTACCTCCAACGCATGCATGAGCTTGTATATTAATGAATTCCCCAATAGCCAATATAACTTTCTCAGTCCGTGAGGCCAGTTTCCTTATAAATTTCTTCTGTCCACAATTTCATCAACATAATAAAAACTCAGCGAAATCGTGACCGCAATTTAAAACCTAAGACTCTAGGCTTCTCAAATCCACACAATTCATTGCAAAACCCTAACCTAGGAATTTCATCCAAAAGCGCGTAGCAACAAAAACAGAACGCAAATAAAAGATAAGAAATCGAAGGGGCACTCACTCTCTGACGGAGGTATCAATGACTTGGCAAACGATGAGAGCAATCATGGATGTTTTCCTCGTTCTCGAAGCCGAACTGGTAGATTCCGCGGAGCATATCGTCCTTGATCCTTATTCCTCAAAGCTCGCAATGGCCTTCACGCCCTCCGTCGTCTCGAAGTCCATCTCCTTTGCGGGGTTCGCCGCACGACGCCGATTCGCCGGCACCACCGGCGTCGTCACCATCGCCGATTTGGTGGGAAAAAAGGTTTGAAAGAGGGAACAGATTTGGGAGAGGTGAGGTGAGGTGAGGTTACAGGCCGAGAAAGCGAGAGGGTGCGAGAGCGAGAGTAAGAGTTTCAGCAAATTGGAAAAGGGCTTTCGGGTTTATAAAAGACCCCTGTAAATTTCAATCGAAAACCGATGTTATCATAAGAAATCCTACATCGGTTTTACAAAAACCGATGTTAGTGATGTTAAATTTTTTATAATAACATCGGTTTTGTCAAAAACCGATGTTGACCGTCTTCCACTAACATCGGTTTTATAAAAAACCGATGTTAACAATATCCTTTTATTTACAAAAATGCCACCGCGTTTTCGTTAACATCAGTTTTATATAAAATCGATGTTAAATTGACGATGTTAAAAAGCTTTTTTCTAGTAGTGATTGTATAATTTGATTAAATTCACTATTTTTATTTTTTTACAACAATGTTATTGATATAAAATATTTATCAAATTTATTGATAATTCATTTTTATCATAAAATTTGATTGATTACTTAGTGAAACCTCTTTTTATAATTATATTTTTTCATTTACAATATTCAAATTCGACATTTTTTTAAGAATACTAAATCTAATTTCACTCAAATCAATGAATGATTAAGCATTTAGTGAGAGATCTATTGAATTAGTAAGCATCATATAGGAAGGCAATCTTTGGGAGATCTAAGTTACTCCTTTCTTCTCCATTCCCCCTTCTGGATTCTCTAACTAGGGTTGTAGGCAAGTGTTCCATTGTGTAATGTGGAGGATGACATATAGGTGTGGTATTATAGGTTTGTTCATTAATTGAGTGAGTCTTATCACTACATATGTGATATCAATTCAGGTTATTGTGAGGTACATGAGGCACTGAAGGAGCCTATACATGGAAGGATCCAAGAGTGGTTCACCGCCATCAAATTCATTGAAGTGAACATTAGGATCTATAAGTATTGTTAGTGGTTTAGTATAAAAAAAAAAAAAAACTATATCTTCAAATAGCTGCAATGTATATTTCTTTTGATAAAGGTGTATACATTGTTGTGATTTGGCAATTTTTCAGGCCTAGGAAATACTTGAGGTCTCAAATAACCTTTTAGCTAGAAGTGTTGTTTGAGCATGAGTTGTGTTTGATGAATTAAAGTTATATTAGGACCAATAACTATAATATCATCAACATATACAGACAAGTAATACCAGCATGTTGGAAATTATTGATTTAATGAATAGGGAGTGATTAGCAGAGTTTTGTATGAATGAAGTAAAGTTTTAGAGCGAAACTTGTGAGACCATTGCTTGTCTTAGGACATAAAAGAGATTTTTTGAAATTACACACCAAAATCTCCTCCCTTGATGAGATGCCCAAGGTAATTGCATGTATACTTACCGATAAAACCCACAATGAAGTAGGTTTAGCTGCAACTTGAAAATAAATAAATATATAAGAGAGATCAAATTACACTAATATAATTTTGACAATTATTATACTATTTTATAACTTTCAAATGAATAATGTTTTTTATTTATTAAAATTCACCGTTGAATTGAAAATTCATTTCACGTAGATTATGTATGCAAAATTTCATATTAATTCAAATTTATTTATTATTTAATTCATATAAATTAAAATTGATGTAATATAAATTTTTCAAAATATACTAAAATATATATCATTTGATTTTCTTCTTGTTATTCAATTTAGACAAATTTTGACACAAATAATCCTGATAATATATAAATATAATTCAACAATTAAATCCATAAAAATTATATTTTATATTAAATTATCAAAATTACACTTAATATAATTTATCATTTCTTTAATACATATTTCCTTTAATATATATTTGCTAAATGGAGCCCTTCACGACAAGTTGAGCCTTGTATTTATTAAGGGAACCCTCATCAACTTTACACTCTACTTTATACACTCTCTTGTTGTCTTTAGGGAGGAGATGGATGTTCAGTGTATGACTGGATTCAAGTGCAGTAAGCAACTCTCAACCATTGCTTGTCGCCACTCAGGGTACTTGAGAACTTGATGATAATAGATTAGCTCATATATAATGGATACTTGAAGCACATACTTTGTACGTAGAGGAAAGAAAGATATTTTTTAAATTATAATTTACATTTTATATATGTATTCACGAGCTTATATAATACGCCAATCACAATAAACTAGTTAGTTTCGTTCAAAGGATATTATATTATAGTGGAGAGGTTTTGGTAAGATTGACTGATCGAGAAGCTTTTATTGGACCTATAAAAAGAATAAGAAAATGTGAAGGACGAAAAGACCTATACCGAAAGAATATCAGAAGAATCAGCCGGTGGAATTCTTTTTAAAATATCATCACTGAACTGAATCATCCAACCAAAACTGAAAACGCTATTGGATAAGTATTAACACATTAGCAAGACCTAAAAGAAGCGACTATTCTTTTTTCTTTTTTATACCTTTTTCTTTCTGCACAATATCAACAACCACATAGCTATGGGCCCATTTAACTAACAGGGACCCCAGTCTCCCTAACGCACAGAAACAAGAGGCCTGGAATCCTATGAGATGCACCTCATGGAGTAGGTGGTGACGGGTGAATCCATGGTTGGAACACCACCGTACACTCTAGCGTGATCGCTCTCCAATCCGTAATCCATCATCGGACGGTACTCCAAATCCTCGTCGTGATCAAACACAAACTCCGGAATCTCCACCTCGTTCCTCCTCACACTCTCCCACAGATAATCAACCCTGCTTACGTACCTCAGCTTTCCATACAGCCTATCACACACAATCAAACCCCATAGTGAGCCATCAAAATAACACACATAGAGTAATGAAACTTACAACACGCAAATTAACGGTTATAATAAATTTATTGAAACTAGTATTTTAGTAGTCTGTGCTTCGCATTTCAAAATTAAATACTGTATTACTATTTATTTTTATATAATTAAAATTTATAATAAATAAATAATAAAGTGTATGCACCATTATATATTATATATGTAATTCAATCACCAATTATCATAATTGTTAATTCACAATAACAATTTTAGAAATCAAATTAATGATGATTAAGTAATTGATTTATACTAAAATAAAAATTAAACTCATATAAATACCTTTTTTGGGGTCCATAAACAAATATCCTTAAATATATAATTATATTTTAAATTTATTACTGAAAATAAAAAAGAGATAGTATTTTGAAATAATTGAGTTAGATTATTTTTCAGGCTGATTGGATACATTAAAAAAATTGCATATCTCATAGAATTCAAAATATCTAACAAATTATCAAACACAGACTTTATATCTCCAATTAATAACGAAGAGAGTGAGAGATATTTTTTTAATTTAGAAATTACAACAGAAAGAATATGCAGTCAGTAATGAGAGGTGATGAGGAGTAAATCCTAAATTGTGCGGAATGCATGCATTGAATCATTGCGGTCAGCCACGATTTCACAACTATTCCTGAATGATAAAATAAACTAGTGAATCTGTAATATATACTATATACTAGTGGATCTACGATTGATAATAATAATAATAATAATAAATTATTATTATTATTATTATTATCTTGTAAAAAAAAAAAGGGAAGGATGCATATATACCCAGCGTCAAAGAAGAAGCGGCCGAAGGTAGCGAGGAAAAGGCGGGCCTGCAAGCCAGGGTGAATAAAATAAACGGCTTCGAGGTTCTCCTTCACCTTCGCCGGAATCGCGTCGTAGATCCACCGGAGGCCGGAGATTCCGGGAAAATTCTCGCTCCTCTGGACGCCGGTGTGCACGTACAGCACCACGAATTTCCTCTTCCTCACCAGCTTCGGGAAAACCCTCTCCTCCAGGTACTTTTTCAGAACCTCAACACTCACCAACCGTGCTGTCCTCAATTCAAACAATTCCCGAAGATTTAAAAACTTCATACACATAACAAAGCAATTAAAGAGTTAGGGATTTAATTAATTAATCATTTTACCTGGGAAGAATTTGGCGATAATGCGAAGGATCTTGCGGCCATGCTTGTCCCTGCCTTTGATCTTGAACACCTCCAATTTTTCGAGCAACTCTTCTTGTTCCAGTTCGGATATGGCAGCGCACATTTTTTGTTTTAATTTAATTAAGAGAGAGTGGATAAAGAAGATTGATTGTGATGATGAATGCTACGCAAATAAGTCTTATAGGAAGGGAGGGAGGGGGGTGTGTGCAGCATTAGATGAGGGACAAAGAGAACGTTATGGGCAAATTTCGAGAGAAAACAAATAAGGGAAAAAGGAAAAATTGGGTAAGGTAACTAGGTAAGGACTCAGGCAGGGAAAGGTATGGAATAAAAAAAAAGAATGAAAGTAATCAAAGCATGTTGCAGTTGCGCGGCCATAAGGTATATTCGAAAGAATCTTCCTTCTGTGGGCTCCATGTGACTCTCATCTCATCTTGGGTTCATTACGCACACGCCATCGCAGCCGTACGTTCCTTCATCATGATTCATGGAGGAACCTCGCTTTGCCCGTAATCATCGTTGATGGTTAATTGATGGAGTTTCACCAAAGTGATTATCCATAATTCCATATGATGGGATCCTCTCAAATATTTTAAGTTATTTTTTAAAAAATGGTAAATTTTAAATCATCTTTATATTGTTTATACAACTTTCTTAATTGTTACTTCCAAAAATAGTTAAGTAAAATTAAAATGGGAGTTTTTATATTGAAATATAACATTTAATACTGTTTAAATATATAGCTATGATTTTTAATAAGGTTTTCTAGTCTTTTTTTAATAAATAAAATATTGATTGATGAAAATGATGATAGAATAATATTATTTTAATAAATTCTTTATCATAATTGGAACACACAATAAAAAAATATTTTAATTAATTAATAAGGTGAAAACTACTATGCTAATGAATCCAGGGTCGCTGTATCGTGGTTTTACTGATTGCAATTATTGTATGTGATTGGCGGTGTGATTGTCTCTTGCCGTCTTGCGTAAACTAATATACTGCATTAAACTAGCTTATCCTGTTTATTAGTATCTCTTATATTCCGCTTTTGACCTTTCTTTTCCAATCTCATACGTGGTCATAACAAAAAAATAAGTTCAATATTCAAATCTTGAACGCAAATCTTCATCAACAACAACAACAAATCTTGAACGCAAATCATGCGTCTTGTTTCTTTTTCCCTTTTCCTTTTTGGTAACTGAATAAAAGTGATTACCGTGTTTTGGGGTTATCCAAATATCACCAAAATTTATGTTTGTATTTCATTGATTTTTTCTTTATCTTAAATATATTTTTCCTTTAACTCTTTTTTTTTCAAAAAGAAAATTTTATTGTGTACTTCAATGTTTATTTAATCTTAAATTTTAAATTAAAAAAATTATGTAGTCCATTATTTAGAGACTTCTCATTAAGACCATTTTTGGATTTAATTTTATTATCAACAAGTCATCAAATAGATTTTTTTATTTTTTAAATTATTTAATAATTTTGCTAATATATAATTAGAGGATAATATTATCCTCTTTTTTTACACATAAGTAAGCGGATAATATTTAAAATATATATAATAGGAGCTTGATGAGCCTTGTTTTTTTCTTATGAGACTTGTTAGTCTCTTTTTTTTACAACTTTTTTATAATACTATATCTCCTACAAGTGAAGTTTTTCTTTTCCTTGTAGATGTGGCTAGCTTTAGGAAAATTGTAACTTTTATTATAGATATCTAGGCATTTTCTTCTCACTATGTATGAGAGAAAAAAAAATCACTTCATAGTTTAGATATCAAAATTATTGAATATATTATGTTAATCTTTAATAGATAAATTATATTTTCTTGCTTTATATGATGCCGGCCCCGTCGAGTGGCGGTCAAGCATTATAGAAAGTTAAAATGTCCTAATTTTCATGAGGGAGACAAAATGATTCATTTGGATAAAATAATTTGTCTCTGAAATGAGTATTCTTTACTTTATTTTTTTGCCGTCCTATGTATGTCTTTCCAACAGCCCACAGTTTACTTCTGCTTTCATTCTCGATTATTCATGAGATTTTATCATTTAACCCCTTTATATATAGAGAGTGAGTTTGAAATAAGAATTCTTCTAGAGAAATGAAAACTATAAATTATTAAGATTAAAAGAATATATATATATATATATATATATATATAATTTGTTTTAAATGATCATATAATCACTGAATAAATTTTAATTTTAATTATTTGTGTATAGTCATGTACTCCCCCCAAAAAAACACATATTTAAAGTTTTCACGTTGTTAAAATGAGAACTGTTCTCTCTAATATGACCCACTCTGTATAGGTCATGAATAATTGTATAGTCATGTACTCCCCCCAAAAAAACACATTTAAAGTTTTCACGTTGTTAAAATGAGAACTGTTCTCATCTAATATGACCCACTCTCTATAGGTCATGAATAATTGGATATTAGACTCTCTTTTTCTTTGTTTAGCACAAATGATGATGAAATGAGGAATAATAGATTAATAGACATGTGTTGGAAAGCAAAAACAAAGAAGTCCCACATCCTTGGACCTTAAGCAGGTGGAACAAAGTAAAAGTTGTAAAAGTCCCACAATGAAAACAGATGTAGGGTCTGGGTTTATATAAAAGAGAAGCTTCTGAGAATACACCCAAAGCACGTATATTGTCGGTTGAAGACTATTCCAACCGTTCTTAGGCTTTTTTTGAAGTGTTCTCTGTGGTGTCTGGAAGGATTCATGTGGTGTTGTAAGGGCTTTATAATTTTTCAATATTTTTTTAGTTTCACAATCTTGGTTTAGTAATTTTTTAAAATTAAATTATGAGTTAAAAAAACGTTAACTTTATATATTGAGTATATTTTACCTTTATAAAACATGAATTTTTTTTTTCTAGGTAAATAATGCCTGTCGTATTTGGTATTGCTTGTTAAGTATAATTAATTTTCACTTTGACGAATGTTTGCATAAGTTTTAGATCATTTGCTAAAAATTAACGCTTTGAAATATAGTGAAATTGTACGAGTAAATGAAAAAAAATAATTACAAGGTAAATTTAGATTTATAATAAAATGGATAAATATTATAAGCTCTTCAATGAATAAAAAAACTATCAACTCAATGAATAAATATTAGTTTTTAGGATCCAAAGCAGAGGAGTCTAATGACACTAGAAAGAATAGGGAAAGTTTTCATGAAGAAATAAACCATGATATTTATGAATCCAATGACAACTACTCCTGAAACCAGGGTGAAGATCTTACCGAGTAGTCATATGATAGTGAATTCTTGATTGAAAATTACATTACTAAGTTTAATCCTAAAACCTAATCAGATCTTACACAAGTCATTCACTCCCCAGTTCCCACTGAGTTCACAACAGTTTCAACTTTTCAAGGTAGATAAATGCGTAACAGAGACATAATGATTTTTGTTCCATTTAGTATTTGCCCATTGCAGGTGCTAAAGGCCAGAATGGATTGCATGATGGAATTAACTTCATTTCAAAAGTTACAAGCTATTTACTTAATTGAAAGCACGATGACTAAGCCAATTCCACTCAGCAGTCCAACAGTAGTTTCCAATCTTCTCAGACCAAAGACAAACATGAGAATGCCCCAATGCTCCTTTAGTGCTCTGTTTTCTATGGTACTTTTTGCTATGAAACAGAGCATTAGAGCTTGTGTAGTTACACTGAAAAGAACCCATGGCTCTGTTGCAAACTGAACTACCACACATGGTTGCAACCTTCTGTGGTGGGTTGATGGTACTACCCAAACCTGAAACCTCCATTGTTGCCATCAGTTCAGTGCTTGGTTCTCCCCTCATGTAAAAAATAGTTTCCCTCAATTTTCACCTCCTATTTGCAACCCACAAATAAGCCCGTATCTATGTCATCTCTTCCACTGTAATTCTTAATCTCAAGTACTTCATTTTTGCTTCTGGTTGCTTTTGTGGGTTTCTCCTATTTTTTGTAGCTTTCTTCTTTTCGTCTTTTGCCCTTGAGTCACCAGTTTTCGTCTCTCTAATTCTTCATCTCGTGTTATGTTATCTTGCTCCCATTCATCATCATCTTTTGCCGTCTACTCCACTGGCCTTGGCTTTCCCATTGAACTTCTTTGATTTCTTGCTCCTCAGTTTTTTAATCTTGAAGACAAAGTGACAAACCTAAGCTTCTGGTTGGAGTTTCTTGAGCACTACCTTCTGAAAAGTTCACCAGGTAGCCTTGATCAGTCATCAGTAGGCTCCCTTCCATCAAATCTTGTAATTGATCTTTGAGACATTTTCATGACAATCCCCACCCCACAAAAAAAAAAAAGATCCAAGATGAGAGCTCTGATACCAGTTGATAATAACCGGTTCATAGAAAGCACACAAGGAATAAATTTTATTAAGAACCCTAATTCCCAATTCTAGTCCCAATGTGGTTTCATAATCAAGAACAAAGCAAAGACGATGAAATAAACAATTGAACACTATTGGACTTTTGAGAGATCCCAGTCTCTCCCCATTCATTTACAATTTCCCACACGATGAATGTCTCCTCTCTCAACCCCTCTTCCTATTTATATACATAATCAGCCACTTGACTCACTAACTGAGCAACCCACTAACTGACTAACTGACACCTAATTAATAAACTAACTCTATTTATTCTACTAACTATGTAACTATGGGGGTTACCTATCAATTTCTCTATCAACTATAATTTAAAAAAAAAAACTAATATGATCTTACACAAGCCATGCACTTCTCACTAAATTCAAGACAATTTCAACTTTTCAAGGTAGAGAAAAGCATCAACACAGATTATGATGATTTATTTTCCATTCAGTGTGGCTAAAAACTTTGAAAGGGATTATAAGTGACCACATACCTCTTTTTGTTCGTGACAGTGCGAACACCAGAAAGCACCATACATTTTAGCTCCTATGGAGTGTAAATGCCTTGCTCGAGATAGTGCGAAAGGGCTTGACGGAGTTGTAATCTCAGTTGCAAAGTATGGAAGATCAGTTTCAGCCAGACTGTTAGTAAAAATAGACAACAAAAAAGTTGAGGATTTCAAATTGTACGTTTCAAGCATAAGCATTCACCATGGTTTCATCTCCAATGGGAGTAGGAAAAAACAAAATAAACAAACATATAGCTATCCAAGGTTTATTTGAAAGAATAAACCTAGCCTTCAAACAAAAATTCTACTACAAAGCACCCTTTTATTACAGTTCCACATTATACTGTTATAACATTATACAAATTACATTGTCTACACATGGGCTGCTACTTCTATTTGCTATGTATTTGAGCTGAAATCCTACTCTGCTGGTTTTGATCACATGACACACGGGGAGGCTAATAAAACTGAAGCATCTAAGAAACAGAACCACTATGGAAACATTGGCCATGATCTGAAAGCCAGAATGTAAAATTTTATGGGGGAATAAGGCATACACTGAACAAGCAAACGTTGGCAGACAGCAAGCGAAGGGAGTAGAAAATGACAATTAGAGATTAGTTTTTCATCTACTTTTGTTCAAGCTTGTGAAATGGAAATGATTGGTATGTGATAGCAGAATTACATGTATGTGCGTACACAGATAATACCGCTACCTATGAAAAGTTGCACAAAAAGTAACATTCACTTTCAGAAGGCAGATTTAGGGCTTTTTGACCTGTTTGGGGTAAAAAAAACATAATTATCATATGGGGGTAACCTTTGAAATAATTACCATTTAGAGGTAAATTGTGTCACATAATACGACTTCTAAATCAGACATCGTACCACTTGTCGCTACTTTATTTTTTTATTTTTTTAACTGAAATCGTAACTTTATTTATGACTTCACTATTCATTTATTATTTTCGCACTAGGAAGTTTTTTTTAAATTCATTCAAAAGTCGTAAATATTTACGACTTCAATTTAATTTTTGTTTTTTTAAAAAAATGCATTCAAAAATTGTAAATATATTCACGATTTTAAAGTCGTAAATATATTTACAACTTTAAAGTTGTACTTGTATTTTTTGTTGTTTTTTTTTTGCTATTTTTTTGGTTTTGTTAATTATTTTTTTATGGTTTTCATAAATCATTTATATATATATGGGTTAGGTAAATCCATTTTTTATTTACTTAATTTATTTTGTTTGTTTTTATAATTTTTGTAATTTGAATTTTTTCATTGTATTTTAATTTTAATTTCATGTTTGGCTTTGTAGAAATTTAAAAAGTTGTTTAATTTTTTTAATTAAAATACAAGTAATATTAATTTTTGTAATTTGGTTTAATATTTTGTATGTATTTTTTAGATCATTTTATTAAATATTTTAACAACAGTAATGTTAATTAATTTTGTTAGCAATTATTTTAATATTAGCAACAGATCTAATTTAAAAGACTTATATTTAACAAATAAAATTTAAATACATCACACATTCGTTAAAGAAAAAAATTAATAAGGGGTGATGTCCCACAACGAGTTCTTATAGATATGCGTCAAGATCTTTCATCTTGTTGTACTAGATTTGTTGATAGGTTTTTTCTTCTTGTTCTAGGATGATCACATGTATGTGTTTGTTGTTATTGAGGAACATGATTATCACTGTGCGTACACAGGTAATACCACTACCTATGCATTAAAGAGAGAATGTGTGAGAAAGATGAAAGAAAGAATATAATAGGTATTAAAGATTTAAAAGGAAAAATTAGAATTTAAGATTTAAAAGAAAAATTGGAGTATATTAATAAAAGAAAGGGGTACAATTAGCAAGTTTCAATTTACTTATCAAAATGGGATGCATTTGAGGTATTACACTACTTTAAAGTTTTAAAGTATGCTCACCACTTTAAAGTCGTGCTAGGTTATTTCAAATTTAATTATGAAAAAAAAATCATTTAATTACAAAATTTACGGTTTGAGTTAATAAATTAACAAAATAAAAATAAATGAATACAATAAAAATTAATTATAACATAAATTACCAAAGTATTAAATAAAATGGTATAAAAAATATATACAAAATATTAAATCAAATTACAAATATAAAAATTAATTACATTTTTAAATAATTAAATTAAACTAATTTTATAATTTTAAATGAAATTTTAAAAAATTACAATGAACAAATACTAAATTTAAAAAATATAGAAAATTAAATAAATAAATAAATATAATACTAAGTAATTATAACATAAATTACTAAAATATTAAATAAAATGGTATAAAAATACATACACAATATTAATTCAAATGACAAATATAAAAATTAATTGTATTTTTAAATAAAAAAATGAACAAATACTAAATTTAAAAATATAAAAAATCAATTAAATAAATAAATATAATACTAATTATAACATAAGTTACTAAAATATTAAACAAAATGGTATAAAAATACATAAAAAATATTAAATCAAATTACAAATATAAAAATTAATTATATTTTTAAATAATTAAATTAAACTAATTTTATAATTTTAAAAAAATTAAACAAAAATTTAAAAAAAAAACAGAATCTAATAAAACCGAAAACAAAAAAAACTACACAAAAAATAAATAAAAAATGCAAGTACGACTTTGAAGTCATAAATACGACTTTTGAATGGGTTTTCAAAATAAAATAAAAAATTTAAACAATAAAATGTTAAGGTCGTAACCTCTGAATGCAAAAAAAAATGATAAATAAAGTTACGACTTCAGTTAAAAAAAAAACAGATAATCACATATTGTACTATTTCTAATTTAGAAGTAGTACACTCATGACTTATTCCTAAATGTTAATTATTTTAAAAACTACTCATTTGATAATTACTTTTTTTTTACCCCCAACACGTCAAAAAGTCCAGATTTAGAGTTGCTATAGGATGTGTTCAGTGTGAGAATCACTAAGAGCATCTCCAATGGGAGATGCTTACGGGGTTTCTTAGCCTAAGCACCCATTTCTTGGGATTTCTCTCGCGTTGGAACACAGTGACGTGGCGAAACCGTTTCTTCCGGGGAGCTTGAATTCCTTATATAAGGAACTGTTTCTTCTCAATTAAAAAGTATTATTCTGGCGTGAAATCCCCCTATTTCTGTTATTCCCAACCACATGCACATCAAATTGAAGAACGAAAAGAGGAAGATGAACAGTTGCAACAACAATGAAACGAATACTGACCTGAAGAAGAGAGGAGCGACGGCGACGGACCACAACGGCGACGACGACCCCACGGTGACCCCGACAGCCACGGCGTCAAAATTTCTTCTTGTTGTCTTTGTTCACCTTGTCGAAGCAAAGAGCGGAAGGGAGAAGAGACATCGACGTGTTTCATGAGAGGAGAAGGAAGAAAGGAGAGGCTGAGGGACGCTATCTTTTGAGAGTGAAGAGAGATTGAGGCTGAGGGGAAGAGGGGGGGTTTCGTGGTGAGTGGATTTGAGAGTGAAGAGAGATTGAGAGGCTGAGGGGATTTGAGAGTGAAGAGAGGGGAAGGGGGGGTTTCGTGGTGAAGAGAGATTGAGAGGCTGAAGAGTGGAAGGGAGAGGGTTTCGGGAAACTTCCTGGACAAGGGCTGTGGAAGGGAAATAATAAAAGTAAAATGCAAAGTGTAAAGTGCAAGTTAGATAGAAATAAAAAATGCAAAGTGCAAGTGAACCATTGGAAGAAAATAAATGCAAAGAAAGTGTAACCTTGAATGTAAAAAAAAAGTTAACATTAATTATTGCAAGCACTTAACCGTTGGAGGAAAATAATGCAAATAAAATTACCAATGACAAAATATAATCGTTGGAGGCACAACGGTCAAATGAAAATTTGTTTATAAATATAGGTAATTGTCTCTTCTTCCTTGCAGTGCAAATTACAATTCTAATTTTTTGTATTTCAATCTATCCTCAATCTTTTTTATTTGCTCTGAAATGGATCCCAATTAGTATAATTACCAAAGTGTTTACAATTTTTTGCAAAATCGACCACCTCCTACTAGTGAAAATTTCGCAAATCCACCACATCTACTACAATATGTTATGTATCCACCGGTACCATATACCAGTGAAAATTCGCAAAATCCACCTCAGTATGTTATGTATCCATCACCCCCACATATGTGATATAGGCATTCTCCGTCTAATGTAGAGTTACCTACCAGTGGTAGTTCTCAAACTCCACAATTTTGTAGTCAACAATCACCCCCCACCAATCCAAACATGTGTTATAGGCTTTCTCTATCAAATATTTCACCCCCTATCAATGAAATTGAATCTACAATCGGTGTAAACAATATTGAATAATGTGTCAAAGGATTCAATAATCGGTGTTGACCAAACATCAAAGCAATATTGGACAAGGATAAAAAATGCATACAACAATGACGTGTGCGTGAAAGTGGGTTATTTTGTGAAAGAAGTTCGACTCATTTGAAATCTCGATGGAATAAGGTCCACCCAGCAGTTCAAAAATTTAATGGGTGCTACAAATAAGCCGATAAGCATAGGAGAAGTGGAAGTTCAGAGAAGGATTGTATGACTAATGCTCATTTGATTTACTCGCAGGATACAGGTAAAAAATTTGAGGTGGAGCATGTTTGGTTGTTGTTGAAAGATCAACCAAAATTCGATGCAGAATTTATGTCAAATACCTCAAAAAGAACAAAGGTTTTTGCAAATGGAAATTACTCATCATCTTCTAACACAAAGACACCCATTGAAGCCGAAGAATATGATGAGTCATCGCCAGTGTCAAGCCCAATGGGTCAAAAACCAGCAACAAGAAAAAGCAAAGGAAAATAAGCTTCTAACAATATTGATTTATCTGGCATAGAAAGTGTAATGAATGAGAAGAATGCAAACACATTAAAAACTTATTCAGTTAAAGGAGACTCAAGAAAGGCGTGTGGAGTATGAAATCCTCATTAAGGATGCATCCAACATGTCAGATAAACAACACGAAGACCATGAAAAGTATTGTGACCATATTTGGAAGAAATTGTTTAATTAAGTTTAGTCCCTATGTTCGAATTAGTCCCTATGTTTCGGAAACGAAAATAACAATAACTAAATTTATATAATATTTTTTTTCGAGGTTTAGGTTTTTTATTTATTTCGATGTTATTGTGTTTAATTATTTATTATTATATAAAATTTTATTTTATATTGTTACGCATTTCATTTTATTTATTTTAATTTATATTTATGAAAACTGAAAAAATGTTAAGTTTTATTAAAAAAATATAAATATGTAGATTTTTTTGAGTTTCTTGTGATTTATTGCATTTAAACAAAATATTTGGTGAGTTCCTTAGGAGTAACATGATAATGTGGGAACCACAAAAAGTAATGCAGGGGCCACAAAAAGTTATTCAAAGAACCCATTAAAGAAGTTTGCATTAGAGATGCTCTAAGCTAACAATAAGGAGTTGCATACAGCATACCCAGTTGTTTAGACACCTCTTGCAATCCAATATCTTATCACAAAATTCAAAAAAAAAGAAGTAACAATTAGTCAATAACACGGAAAAGAAGCATAAACACATATAAGGTTTTGAAAAGGTTAACATAACTAACCTACCTTGAGTGTAACAAAGAACAAGGTGAAGGACAAGAAAGCCGAAAGTAAACAGTAGGAGCAAGACGAGTCAGAGAATCTAGTGGTTAGAATGTACAAAAAATACGAACTAGCAGCTGCCATGGAGGTTGTGGCTCCAAGCAACACTGTTGAGCAGTTGATTTCTCAATCCCAAAACGCAAATTCTTCGAAGACAATTGAACACCAAGTGCAGCAACCAAGCCATACGCAACCATCCCAAACAAAGGAAGAAAAATACCTAAAATTTTCAAAATGACCATGTCGTTCATAACACAAATTCTAATAGCAATTACTTACAATTTAGTTAGTTACTTAGTTATATCACATTTCCGTAAGAAAAAGGCAACGAAGCGATACCGAAAATGACAGCGTAATCACTGTCGAGTATTTCGGAGCAGGAGCCGCGCCGACGGGGCAAAAGCGTCTGCGCCGGTGAGGTACGAGGTTTCGAGGAATCCCATGCCGGCGACACCGGAGATCAACTTGTGAGTTCGGTCGGAGGGAGGAGGCATGGCAGTTTTCAGCCCCGAACAGGAGCATTTGAGAGGCGGCAACAACCTGATTTGTTTCGAATAACGGAGGTCGCGAATCGGAGCGCCGCCAATGGTAACACGAGAAGACAATGGTAATGACAGCGTGGCGAGGGTGAAGAAGGTAGTTGCCATTGAGAAAGCTTTAACCGTCTCCGGCTACTTCGCTCACCATCCCCTTCGTTCCTTCCATCACAAATCAGTGAAATCACAGAAAAGTCAAAGCAAAATTGTCAACGGTGTGGATCTGGATCACTTGATTGGGCCGGTTCGTTGGTCTTGATGAGAATTATTGACCTCGTTTAAAGCCCAATATCACTCTCCGTATGGGCTATATTTTTGCTTAAGTGGCTTGCACCTCCCAGCATGTACTTCCTAACAGACTTCAACGGATAAAAAATACCCTTTTACTCCAGAAAAACTATCTTGGAATAGGATACTTTTCTAGAAGAGTTATTATGAAATATAGTTTTTCAAATTTTGGAATACCTAATCTAGAGTAGATTTCCATAATGGTTATCTAATTCCTTAATAGCTATTCCAAATTATGGTTTTTGTGTTATGAAATAATTATTCCAAAATAAGATAAGTGCTCAAGAAATCTACAAAAAATTATATTTCAAAATATTTTTTCTGGAAAAGTATCATATTTTGAAATAGTCATTTTGGAATAAGTGCGAAGATCCCCTAACCTCAATCGTGTGAACCTTCTTCCCTTCCTCCCTCCCATTGTACAGTGATCAAAGTGCAACACTTGCTACTTCCTCATTCCCTTTCATCTTCAACAACCACTCACTTTGACAAATCGTACGTCGTCACCCCCTTCGTTGTGGCACTCGTGCAAGTCAAAATTGCTTGTTGTGACATTGGGTGCAAGTTAGGATCATAACTTGTTGGTAAAAGGTGGTGGTGGGATTCGAGTGCGACACAGGGTGGTGTGGAGGTCGGGGTGGAGGGTCGGCGCAGGGGTGGAGGGTCGGCGCGCAAGGAAGTAGATAAAAGAAAGTGGGTGGGGCATTTTTGTCCATTCAGCTTCCTTTGGAGGTGTAGGATTCAAATGGCCAATGTAACTGTCGGTATGGGCCCTATGTTTGCTTGAGTGAAAATATCTAGGCCCAATAAAGAAGATCCATAAGTTCCTTGGGAGGTGGGATATGTGGTGCCACGTGTAGAAGAATCTCTCCAACCAAATCCGATGGGCTTTCTGAGGTGGAAACTTATCCATGACCTCCAGAGTCGTGGATGGTGGGTCAGCTCTTTCTTCGTTTATCTCGAAGTGTGTTACTTACTCGTCGGACTTATCTGTGCTAAAATACCAGACATTACTTGTCATCTGACAAGATTCTATCCACAACAAAAAATGCACCTCTCATTTATTTCAAATATTTCTATACTATAACCTAAATTTACGTAACGTGTATTTTAATTTGCATATTTTGTGCCTTTTTTCGGACAAACAAATTTCTTTGACAAATGAGGTTATTATTATTAGTATCTTATATAAAATGGATCTGTGATAAAATCATCATCAATGAAGGATTACCTACGTCATTTTATTTGATATACGTATATAAAATCTTATACGTCTTATTGTTTATTAACTATTTTACTAAAATTGCGTTTTTTGTATAAATTTTTCCCCAGAGGCAGATAGATTGTTACGCATATCATACAAAATAAGTAAAACAAAATGAACAAGTCTAAGAAAATACTAAATCAATATCTGTGTAATAATGGAGTTGGATTTCTCTTAAAACAAAGAACAAGAAGAAGAATCCCGAGCAGAGTTGATTGCGTGGACGCACATTAGTGGTCGTTACGAATGATTACGATGTCATTGTCTCCTTTATGTTATTCTAAATCTTCAAATACTTTTAAGAGACATATTAATTTTTTTATATTAATCACATCAATAATTTTTTTTATATTTTTTTACCATAATATTTGTCTTAGATAATTTTATTAAAAGTTGTGATTAATTTTCAACATAGATCATAAATATACATAGAATAATAATTTTTCTTTTTATTTCATATCTAAAAATCAATTAAAATTCTAATTTTGTATAATTTATTAAGTGACCCAAGTCTTTAGTACTTGTGTCATCCGGTTCTTTCTTTTCATATTATTAGACAAATTCTCATATTTTTAATTTAACATAAACAGCTCTAGAATATTTGTAGCCAAAAATAAATAAAAATATCTTCTCTTTCAACATGAATTAATTATATGTGTGGGGCCAGTGGTTATGGTGCACTTTCAAATGTAGTATTTGGCTTGGGAGCGGCAACCTTACGCATAAGATCAATATTAAAGCTAACCACTCGTTTGCATTGGGTAGTAGTATAGTATATCATTCCAAGAATCTCAGCAGCAGTAAACAACAACCATGAAAACAATGACAGCAACAACAACAACAACGTTTGATGTCTCTGCCACTTGCTTCCGTGCCCCTCCTCCTTCGTGCTCAATGAATCCATGCCACACCAGGTCAAATAATTTAACCATTCTTCTATTCCAAAATAATACCATATTGATCTTCTTTTTCTAAAACTTCAAAGTGTTGTTACGTGCAGTTTTTCAGTTACAAACTCCCTGAATCCTCACAAGGGGCGACGGATAAGCGTTGCTGTTCCACCCCAGTTTCCAAACTTCCGGTAAGCGTTAAGGTGTTTAATCGTGATTCATTAGCTTCGAGAAGCGAGTGTTTTGTTTTTCTCCTTCAGTGAGTGGAATTAAATTATTAGATACACAAGTATGGAACATAACGTAATATTTTCGTAATTAAATAATAAAAAAAAGGGCCCAGTACTTATACGGTTATACCTCATACCCTGAATAGAATAAAAAGATAAGCATAATATGGATCATGTTCTAATTGTGGTAGCTAACGTGCATAAGCCAAAACAATAGAATTTAAATATTTTTTTTTACCTCTTTTGATCAATTCAAACGTAGTTTGTGAATTGTGACACGGGTTGTGATTAGTAATTAACTAACGTGTGGTGTTATTGAAGGAGGGAAGCAGCTCTGCAGGGGAATTTGGAGGCTTTTAGAGTCCCAACTTCGGTGCCTGTGCGTGTAGCATACGAGCTTCTTCTAGCTGGCCATCGATATTTGGATGTAAGGTAAGAGATTAAAAATCTTTTTAGATACAAGGTTAAAAGTAACGAAAAAATTTATTTTCAATAGAAAAGCAAAGACCCTAATTACTACCACCAAGTAACGTATACATAACATAACGCACAGAGCTTTTTTGGAATCATGTTGTAAAATCAGCCTAAAACCTTATCTCTTCTTCTTCCTCTATTTTGTGTGCAGGACCCCGGAAGAGTTCAATGCTGGACACGCTCCTGGCGCAATTAACATACCTTATATGTTTAGACTTGGATCAGGTTCTATTTCAATTCTCAAAATTGTATATTAAATTATAAATACTATCATCTTAGTGGCAATTGTAGCTGCTTTGTTGATTCCTAATGCCTCCCAAAATAAAAATAGCTACCTGATATTGCTTGTTCTTTGGACTTGGACTCTTCTATTAACTTGTTGACATTTTGGTTTGGGAAAATATTTTCTTGTTTCTATGTTCAAAATTTTATATAGAAATTACTCAAAATAATTTTTATTTTTTTCTATTTTCACTATTTCCTATATAACTACTTGGCCAAGGCATTTTATTTTCACTATCTTATGCATCCAATGAATCCAACCCGATTGATAGTTTCAACTTCAAGATGATGTCAACTGTGACTCAATTTTTCCTATCCTTGAAATGCAATCACTTTTGTTGAAAGTTCAAATTAAAATATCAATAGTGGTTACTTGCAAGAAAGGGTTATATATTTCGTGTTAAAACTAATACTCTAATATGGTAAAGTTATATAAGGATGAGTATTGTGGTCCTATGTATTTTTTATTTTGTCTAATATGTTAATATATTCTCCATTCATGTATTCAGGGATGACAAAGAACAGCAACTTTATTAGAGAGGTGTCTTCACACTTTAGGAAAGATGATGAAATTATTGTTGTGAGTGCATATCTTCATAAACTCTTGTTCAGTCGTTAAATTTGCACTCCTGCTTAATTGAGATGTTGACTTCTGGTTTCCCAGGGGTGTGAGCTTGGTAAGAGATCTATGATGGCCGCAAGTGACTTGCTAGCTGCTGTAAGCATTTTTTTTTATTCAATGCCTTAATTTTGGAACCGAAAACAAGCATCCTAGTTTGTTTGAAAGTCTAAGTAAAGTTTTATTTTTTCCACACCAAGACATCTTTCAGGGCTAGCTGTATACAAACTACATTGACTATTTCATTCTTTATAATCTTCTTCCAATGCCTTAGAAACAATGGAATAAGGTTGCTCTAGATTTAACTTGTTTCTAAAGTTAGTTTTGTTATTTAATTTGAAGTGCACAAGATCTTAAACCATTGAAATTTATGGATGAGTACAACCTTTATCTACTCCTGTAAAGACGATCCTATTTAGAAGAATTTCTTCTTGGTTTCTTGTCATTCATGTTTCCTATGAATAGTTTGATGCCTTACCATCTTGCAATATTTCTTCATTCTGCAGGGGTTCACTGGACTCACAGACATGGCTGGTGGTTATGCTGCATGGACACAAAATGGACTTCCAACAGAGCTATGAAGTGTTTCTGTTGGAACTGCAGCTGTAAATAGAATAAGTTTTGGGAGGAGTCCCATGCATGGAAATGCAGAAACACTTCACCAAGACAGTGACAATCTGACACTGGGAAAACAAAAATCTATAAATGGAAAAGTACATGTATTTGTCGATATCAACAATAAATAAAATGTTAATATTTATCCAACTTTGCAAAGAAACTCTATTTCTTGGCTCAATATGTGTTGTTAATTCAACTCTAAGTTGATATCAAGTTTTTTTTCCCCAAAAGAGAACATTGTTGTGATTCATAATAGAGTTTCACGGCTATGTCAACTAACCAGCCTTCACTCTTCAACGCTGAACCATGAGCTGTAAGGTTATATCTATATTAAGAAGTGTTGATTAAAATTTAAGATTTATCAAAGTTAATAGGACCCAGCTCTCAGTTTCAGCACCCGATGGTTTCAATATTCTAATTTCAAAAGTTGGACGCACATGGTAAATTTTCTTAAGATCCTTCTAGGTGCGAGAGAAGAATCACTGATAGGCACAGTTGAATTGTTCAAAGTTTTTCTTTTTATGTCAGTTAGTGGAGCAGTTTATTAGGGAAATGGGTAGATGATGGCTTGGAGATGGTTGATATGTTGGAGTACAAGTGTGAGTTAAAATCTCACATCGGATAGAAATAGAAAAGTTGAACACCATATAAGTGAGGAGAAGACCCATAAACCTGAGTCTTAAGGTTTTGGGTTAAGGTGTGGTGTCTAATTCACTTATATGGTTACTCAGGTGTAAATCTCCCCGATATTTACCCCCCTCGGTATCCCAACAATTGGTATCAGAGTCTGGTTCGACGGGTTCCTGAAGGAGACGAGATGGAGACCAACGGTATCACCCACGACGGAGATATGTTCAAGTTGACCGTAGACAACTTTGCGTATCGGAGACCGATGATGGAAGATCACCTCTACTGCAAAGATTTATATTCCTCCTCAGTGAAGAAATGTTGAACATAGCCCATGATGATTGCACCTGGATTGTTGATTCTGGTGCCTCGTTCCACGTCACCCCACATGAGGAATTCTTTTCTGCTTACAGGAAGGGAGATTATGGTGTCGTGAAGATGGGAAATCAGGTGACCAGCAAGATTGTTGGTGTTGGTGATGTAACCCTGACCACAGATACAGGGTGTCGGGTTACGCTGAAAGATGTGAGGCATGTACCTGACATGCGTTTGAATTTGATCTCGGTTGGAAAACTAGATGATGCCGGATCAGTGAATTACTTTGGTGAAAGTAGATGGAAGTTGACCAAGGGGAGCTTGGTTGTGGCCCGAGGTAAGAAAGAAGGCTCCTTGTATGTGATGCAAGGAAGGACGATTGGTGGAGAAACCAATGCCATCCGGGATGGACAGAACCTTGAGTTATGGCACAAGTGTCTTGGCCATGTGAGCGAGAAAGGACTCCAAATTTTAGAGAAGAAAGAACTATTGACCGGGTTGAAGGGCCAAGTTTTGGAGAGTTGCACACATTGTCTAGCTAGAAAGCAGCACCGGGTTTCGTTTGTGAGACCGGATCAACCCAGACGACGAAGGCAGATCTTAGACCTCGTCCATACTGATGTTTGCTCCATGTCAGAGAGATCGCTTGGAGGAGCGCAGTACTTTGTTTCTTTCATTGACGATCATTCCCGCAAGGTGTGGGTTTATTTGATGAAGACTAAAGACCGGGTACTCCAGTGTTTTAAAGAGTTCCATGCTATGGTGGAAAGGGAGACCGGTAAGAATTTGAAAGTGGTTCGATCAGATAACGGTGGTGAGTACCGGGGTCCCTTTGAAGCTTACTGTAGAGAAGCCGGGATCCGACTTGAGAAGACACCTCCCAAGACTCCGCAGTTGAATGGACTTGCTGAGAAGATGAACATGACTATTGAAGAGAATGTCCGGAGTATGCTATCCAATGCCAGATTGTCGAAAGCATACTGGGGAGAAGCCGTCATGACAGTTGTTGACTTGATTAATTTGTCACCATCAAGACCACTTGAAGGAGACATTCCTGAAGAAGTCTGGACAGGTCGGAAAGCGACTTATGACCACCTGAAGGTGTTTGGATGCCGAGCTTTCGTGCATGTCCCCAAAGATGAAAGGGCGAAGCTCGACGCGAAGACCAAGGAATGTATTTACCTCGGTTCGCCAAAAACCGAGTTTGGGTTCAGACTTTGGGATCCGATTAGCAAGAAGATTGTGAGAAGCCGAGATGTAGTATTTCATGAAGATGAGACAATTCATGACATCTCGAAGCCCGAAGTCCGGGTTCCTGTTCGACATGAAGAACCTGTCCCTCCTGTTCGAGTTGAAGTAGGGGGAGAGCCTGAGGAAAGAAATGTTGACCAACAACAAGCTGATGATGACCGAGATACTGAGGTTCGAGTTGATGTAGAGAACCGTGATGCACTGGATTCTCAAGCGGCTGATGAAGAACAACTAAGATACCCCACTAGAGAAAGAAAACCTTCTATGAGGTACCCACCTGATGAATACACCGTCATTGCTGAAGATGGTGAGCCTCAGAGTTATGATGAGGCCATAACGAGCTCGGAGAAAGAAGCGTGGGAGAAGGCAATGCATGACGAGATGAATTCCTTGCATGAAAACCAGACTTATGAGTTGACCGAGCTGCAAGACTACTCGGATGCCGATTTAGGGGGAGATTCCGACTCAAGGAAGTCGACGACTGGATATTTGATGAGATTTGCTGGAGGAGTCGGGCTGATGAATTCAGCACATTGAAGCCAAGAAAAAAGGTTGGGTTGTTAAAGTTGAAGACCCCGGTCTCACTGAAAAACGGAAGGGAGAGATTTGTTGGATAATTTTCGTTTTTATTTGATAAGATATAATCTTGCTTTTATTTGATAAGATATAATCTTGTTTTTATTTGATAAGATATAATCTTGTTATTATTTGATAAAATATAAATCAAATAATATTTGATAGCTTAGACCCAACCCATTTCATCCTATAAATAGATGAGTAAGGGTAGAGGCAAGACACACAGAAATTTGAGAGCCTCAAGTGACAGTCTTGAGTGATATATTTGAGTAAGCCACCGTGCTTGCATATTTGAGAGCTTAGAGTGAAACACTGTGAGCGTTTGAGTGACCACCATTGTTGGAGAGGTTGAGTGTATCACCACATTGGTGTGTTTTTGATTCATTGTAACCGATTATTATTATAGTGGATTTTGATACTGGACTAGGTCCCGTGAGTTTTTCTTTTCTCACATTGAGGAAGGTTTTCTCACGTAAAACAAATTCAGATTGTCTCTCTCTCTCTCTTTTGATTTTATTTTCGCTTTCACAAATTGATTTGAGGGTATGAAATACCCAACATGATATGACTAGTTGTTACAGATTTGAGAATGGTGATGGTTCATAGTTGAAGATGGTGTTGGAGAATGTAAACCGAAACTTTTTGGTAGAGTATCTAAAACAACAGATTTTATGAAAACTGAAGAAAAAAGTTAAGAAAATAATTACATGTTTGAATAATACACAGATAAATCACTCGAATGAATCAAATTATCCCGTCACCTTATAAATAAGTTGCCCTCAAACAATACAACTTGAATTAATCTTTTTTTTATTCGAAGAATCATCCTCAACTCTAATGAATTTAATATATCTATCTTTACGTGAACAAATTTCCTAATCTAACATCAATGAATCAAATTTCTTAATTTAATATTCAAAATATGCACTCAAGTAATATCAGTAAGAAATGTTAATAAGAAACTTTCTAATATATATTTTTATTTATTAGTGACTGAATTTTATTAAAATTATGCAATTTTATGTGTCTTATTTTCTTATTTATTGAGACTAATTCATGATTTTTAATTCTTAATAATCTTAAATCAATTCGAGTTCCATCAAATCAAGCACAAAATTAATCTATTTGATTGTCTATAAGGATATTTGATGAATTAAAAGGAATAGACAATTAAAAAGACATCAAAATATTTACCAACTCAAGTCAAGTCAAACAGTAGAGAATGTAATGTTTTTAGTTTCATTCTATTTATAATATAAATTTTATATTACTTTTTTCATCCCAAAATTATTGTAGTTTTACCTTATGAAAAAAAATTCCAAATTCATTGATGTTCTTATTTTTTAATAAGATATTTAAATATTTATTCCAATTTTTTAATAAATAATATTGTCTTGAAAGACTTAATAATATATTTAATGAAATTAAGAGAAAAAACAAGGATATTTTAATAAAATTGTCCTCCAATTAATGTTAATTCTCTTGGAAATTGGAATAGTTATTTTCTTAATTTGTGTGAAAAAATATTAAGCATAAGTCATTTTGAAATGAAAAAAGTAGATTTATTATTAAGGATTCCATGTGTATCATCCCGTCAGAATTAGTAATAATGATATTTTTGCATATTATAGCTTGTAAAATATTTTTGCATTGGGTCAAATGTTTTACGTCATGACATTTAATTTTAAAATTTTTATTAGATAGTTTGTATCCCCATAATTTTCCTGCTATATAATTCTTTACTCCCCATGATTTTACTGGTATAATTTTTAAAACAAACATGTGAATTTTTTTTATAAATAAAAATAAAAGAAAATGAATTAAAAGGATGTTAGGAAGCTAATAACTATCTACATAACCTAAAAGACCACCGTTAAAGCTATAAAGAGAATAAAGATAAATATTCGTATTTTGTTATTGATACCAGAAGGGATCCAATTTTATAATCTAATTGCTGCTATTGATGACCCTACAAGTATCATCATTGTAGCTTAAGAAATTAGACATAAAAGCTAAATAACATAATAGATAATATTTATAAAAAGTTTTATATTATTTTGGTTAAATAAAAATCAAGATAAATTTTTTAAAATGTAATTTATCTATTTCTACTTTTTTTTAATTCATTTAAATAAGTCAACAATTGTTCTTACATAATCTGAAACCTTTTACCAACACCCCAAAAACATCCTCTATCCCTCCTTTTTAATCTTCACCAATTCTCTTTGAAAAGCAACCTCTCTCTCTATATAACAAGCCTAGCCATTGATGATCTTCGAAAACTTCGAAGTCGAACTACTTGCGATGGTTCGTTGCTGTCACAAACGTAGAGAATTGGAGAGAAAACTGAAAAGCAAGTTGTTTCTATGGTCATTAATAATTTATTTATTTTTACCTTAAAAGTTATAACTAATAGTGATTTTTTATTATTTGACAATATAATAGTTTTCCAAGTCTAATGCAAATTGACTGAGCACAATCTTAAAACAAATTTATATATTGTCATTAAAAAAATGATGACAAGTTGTGTCTTGAGACTTTTGGAATCAAATTGCATAATGACATGCCAATTTTATTACATCTAAGCCTTGTACATCTCAGTTCTCAACATATAACGCCTATACTAGTCTACTTCAAGGGTTTGGGTACAGGAGACTACATCGAAAAAGCATGGAATACAATTGTGAATTAGCAAAGAATTAATGGGTGAATGATACCTTGAATTTTGGACTTTCACTAAACTTGTATCCATCCTGTTCACAGGCGAATACGTTGATAGACAAATGGGAGAAAGACACAGATTGTTACAGAAATTTAAGGCAAGCACAATACAATGGAATCTTTAAGAGTATTATCAACAGCCAACTCAACAAATATTTGGTCAGAGTCTGACTACTATACAGGAGCAAAAAGGCTATACTGTCGTGTAATACTCTTATATCAATATCAATGATGGGCCCGTCTAAGAGCTGAGAGAAAGCTATGGGATGGTTTATCTTTGTGATCATTGACCTGGTAGGAAAAAAAATGAAACTGAAAATTGCTTAACAGGTCCAACTTTTAGTTGGTTCTTAAATTTCAGTAATAGTTTACCTCTTTTGCTATCAGCTGAAGAATTTCTATTATTTCAGAGAAATTTGGTCTTTGCGTTGGATCTTGTTGCCAGCACCGCTGAAGAAGTTCAGAAAGTCTTGGGTGCGTATTTTTGGAAATTGTAGGCCGTAGGCCCTAATAGCAATTTAAGCCACATAGAATCATCATGCATAGACAAGAAATTTTGTTTACAATGAAATTATTTGTAAAAAGAAAAGGAATAGAAACCTTCTGCACCACGCCAACTGCTGCTTGTAATGGGGTCAAGCAAGAGTAAGGCAGCTGATTACAAAAAATAGTATATACAATGAGATAAGATTGGTAGGGAATAAATGATAAAGCAGCAAAGCCCACTGCCTGGCATGAAAGTACTCACTTCTCCAGTTAAAAGCTCCCAAAGAGCTATTCCAAAACTGAAAACATCTGCCTTCTGGTCATATGGTTTGTGTTCAATGACCTTCAAGTAAAATTCAAATCAATAGAGGAAAGTGTTAAGGATGGATCGGATGGATTTTTTAATCAAATAGATTGAATAAATATTTTTTACTAGAGCAAAATGCATTAATGGATTATTTTGATTTGATCCATTAGGATATAGATTAGGATTGATCCAATCCATCCATTTGCCACCCCTATTATTAACAGCTGACTTTTAAAATAAAATCAGCAAAGCAAAGTAAACATGATGATAATGTAACCACTTTCAAGTCCAAATATTAAAAGCATTTTTTATGAAGATTAAAATAATAATGGAACTGAGGAATAAGCATCAAAGCACTGAATGCTTTGTAAGGATATATAGCCAAGAAAGAATCAAAAAAAGAGGCAAGCATTTCATCTAACTTTATTAATCTTCATTTTGAAATTAAAAAATAGAAGAGACAGAATTGAAATAACATCGTTAGTTAATCACCCAAACAATAGAAATTCAATATCAATATGACAAAAGATTAACATAAACAAGTTATAGATTCAATACAACTGACAAAATATTAACATCAACCCAACCCGGCATATTTTTACTAGTTTAAAATTCTGCTTCACTATGGACAAAGATATTTCAATGGTAACCAAGAACATTAGCTAAAGTGGATCAATTTCTCAAGGATTGATTGACCTGGAACTGAATCCCACCAAGGATTCTTTTCTTACACTTAAGCTCACCTTCCCTTTCACCACACAACCAAAATATAAACATAAAAACCACTTTTCACTGTTTTCCCTGTCCATCGTATTTCTCACTTTTCAAACAGGCAGAATATAAATGTGTCCCATAAACAAATACTGATCCTGAATTAGTATTGCACCACAATGATGTCACCAAAAAAATCAATCAGGAAGAAACATTGAAGTCCAAGAAAATCCATACCTCAGGAGCCATCCAACGGTATGTTCCAGTTTCAGCTGTCATCACTCCAGACTGAGTTTGCACCCTGGCAACCCCAAAATCAGCAACCTTGACCACCTGTTGAAGAACAAAATATTTTAGTGATCTTTCCTCTCATTTATGTGTATGTAAGCTCATATTTTACTCTATGCTAACAAGAAGAGTCCAGTATCACACAATTACCCATCTTAACCTTGTTTATACAAAACTATAAACTATAGTGGTTCTCGTGATTCAAGATGACAAACAATTTTCATTCATAAATGAATATAGGACCAAATATATGCAGAGTGCAGAAAAGTATGAATGAGTCCTTGGGGAGAGACAAGCACAAGGCAAGTAGCCTTTTAGATTCAAGCATTTGGCTCCTCCAAAGAGATGTAATTGTACCCTAGAAGTTGAAGTGCAGTTATAGCTGTTGATGTGAAAAACAATTAGTTGAGATATGTGCATGCATTTTATCACAATTTCAACCATTGATTTTTTAATCAATGACTACAGCTGTTCTTTATTCACTAAAGTGTACTCCCTTACTTTAAAGGAGCTAAATCCCAAATTCAACATATCAAACCTTCAACAGGTACACTAATCTCTTTCCTTTTGGGGCAAGCATGAAAGATTAAGAGGAGTATCATGGAATCTCATGATAATGAAGTAGTAAATGCTATTATAAAACCTAAATATTATACACAGCAGAAAAACATAGACCAATAACACTGAAAATGCAACAGGCAGTATCAATGTGTGCATTCATGGAATCCTCTTACTTCATTTTCATCCATCAGAAGATTGGCAGTCTTGAGGTCCCTGTGAATTATATTATTTTGGTGCAAATAGTTCATTCCCTTGGAAACATCAATTGCTACTTTTAGCAAAGATGGAAGCTTAAATACAGCTCTTTGTTTGTGCAGAAAGTCATATAAGCTTCCCCTAGACATAAACTCTGATAAAGTCATAAACATGAGCACATAAGCATTAAAATTGCATTATCAGGTGACTGAATAAGGCACCCAAATCATCTTATAATTACTTGATAAAACATATATAGGCAAGCAGGGATATTATACAGATTCTAAGACAACTACAACTTAAAAAATGAACTAGCAATATGAATATAAAAGGAAGGCATGTGCAAAAAGGCTTCCATCATTAAGGGGTGTGGGGAGGGTCAAAATGTATGTAGCCTCCGCCATAAGCAGAGAGGTTGTTTCCACAACTAAAAATCCATGATCACCAAGATACAATGCAGTAAAATTATCATTAAACCAAGGCTCACCCTCTAAACAACAAATTCCATGAAACATAAATATACAACATCATAAATTCTCAGGATTCTTTCTTATTTACCAGTAACAATACAAAGATTTGGGGGCCTAGTACATGCGCCAATGAACTGAACAACATTCTTGTGTCGAATCTTCCTGCAACCCAAAGATAAATCATAGTTGGTAAAGGAAGAATAATTACTCAGGACTACAAGGATACCATATCACCAACCACTAACACTCACAAACTAGGATAAAAATACAGTTACACAAACTAGTGAAGCTGTTAGGATTGAAATATTATTATTTTCAGAAGCATTTGATGCAGTGAATATCTGAAATTGAGATATTATTTTTAGTTAATATATTCCTTTCCAGAATGGTTTAGAAAATAAGTCAGTCAGTTTCTCTAATAATAAGTTAATGTCATGATTGTATTTAAGCCAAAATTCATGAATCTTTGATCAGACATTTTAACTGTCTATGATGCCAATTTCAGGGAATTGAAATCATATAACTGAAATGTGGGTTTTTTAGAACCAAAACAATTAAGTTACAGCATGCTTCACTTTAATCAAGCAGCAGTGTAGGTAGCACAACTTTCCATGTGTATCAACTATCATGCTGCCAAGGTTTGTTGGTTTTCAAACTGAGATATAAATAAATAAATTAAGACAGAAAATATCTAACCAGAAGTATAATGTCCGACCAGTTCATATTTTCAAGTCTGGGAATAGTAAGAAGGCATAATCCTCAATAGAAAATAAGCCACTAATAGCACAATATATCAAAATATTTATCAAACAACATAAAGTCCATAACACCATTCCTCCATTGTGGAAACCAGATTATTATCTAATACAATACAGAATTAAAAATTATAAACAGGAAAGAGGAAGACAGCACAAGACAGGAAAGCATGAAAGAAACAAATATCTCAGTAATTGGAAATACAAGCTCCACAATTAATTTAATCATGCAAACAAACCTCATGATATAAACTTCCTGTGCAAACTCCCTCAGCATATCTGTATTTATGCGCTCAGGCTTAAGAACTTTGATAGCCACATCTTGACTACAATATGTACCTCTGTACCTAAAGGATTACAAAGAAATGCGCAGAGACAGAATCAGCTAAAAGGATATGTAGAGTTCAGACATACATCAAGCAAAAATAACTCACAAGTCACCAAATGACCCAGAGCCAACTTTGTTTTCATATTTCAGCTGGTTGGTATCAATCTCCCAGACATCAGCTCCATCAGATGGTATTTGAATGCAATGAGGGGAGGGTTCCATCCTTGCCTGGTATTGTTCATTGGTAGCATAATGTATACCCTGATTTGACATATTTTGCTCCTGCAAAGAAAATAAGAAAGTTAATATCAACAAGTGTTTAGCACAAGGACAAATGAAATTCTGTGGTCCTCATGAAGTGTACGTGCAAAGAACAATTTACTTTTAACAGATGTTGCCATTACTCAAATGTAGTCCAAATTAACATCAGTTCCTTTCTTAAAAAAATCCAAACTACAATAATCTCATCTTCCCTGCTTAATCTTGAATAGGTGCCATTGTATCAAAGTTCATAGCAATTAGCAAGAGAATTAAGATATTTCCAAAAAAAAATATATAAAACTTAGTAATTTGAAATAGTCATGAGCTCTCTGTCCCAAAAACTTAAGTGTTAAGTGAAGATTCGTGAATGGTCTTTATATTATCTCATAATAGAAACAATTAAAAAGGAGAATATACCTTAACCTTGAAAATTTCCTTTTCCAACACACCTTTCAGCTCCTCAGTTTCCTAATGGCAAAAAGAAAATACGATAGATACAAAAAATTTGGATATACATATTCAAAAATGCAGTCAGAAAAGCAAAACAACAATACAAATAAAACTCAGATACTTCCTCCGGTCTCGAATATAAGCAACAAAAGTTCTTTGTTTTTGGTCTCAAATATCAGCAAAACTTAACAAAGTTCTAGTAGGACATAAGAAATTAATTAGGCATACTATTCAATAGCATACCCCACTATGTTCTAAATGTAAAAAATCATCATATTTATCTATTTATATCCGTACAACAAGATTGTTAGAAATTCCACAGACAACATAAATAATCGCATATTATCTACTGAAATGAAAAGGTAAACATGCCACGAAGATATGAGAAGTTAAAGGCATTATATATCCTTTTACAAATTCAAAATTGCAAACCATACTCATAGCAACATATTGATCAAGGCATACATAAATAAAGTCTTTCTGTTTCCCAAAACACTTGCTAGTGATTTTATGAGATCATTGTTTAGCTATTTTCGTCCTACCTCATTAAGCCATCCCTCAACAACAAAGACATCCAGAGAAAATCCATCAGTGGTGGAAAATGCATGAGCTTCTTGAATATTCAGTCCCATCTCACCAAGTATTGCTGTTAACTGAAATGCAAAGTAAAGGGTGACATACAGCCCATAATATAAAATACAATTGTTCTATTCTATCTTATAATTACAGAATTTAATTTTAATCCACTGTTCATGCAAAAAGTTTTACATTGTCATCCAATAACATTGTCACATCATGTAACGAATTAGACACCTCATGTAGTCTTAACATTGTAAAATTCATTTAATGATGTGATAATTCATCATTAGATGACAATGCAAAACTTTTTTACATTGATAATGCATAAAAATTAAACTTGCCTAAGAACTCCAGAGATTTTTATCCTTGTGTGATGAATATCCATTTGAGTTAGCCACAGAATTTACAGTTATGAACACAAGTGAAATTTCCCCCTTTCAAGTATAAAAGAGATTGAATTGACCAAAGTAATCATCAACAACCCTTCCCACCCCCTACCCAAGCATAAAAAAGAACAGTTAATGTAAAACACTCCACTTTTGCATTTCATATTAAACAATAATTTATATATTTACAGGAGTGCATTCGTATTAGAGATTAAAAAGTTATGATTACAGAAAATGTTAAGAGATGACAACTGAAAAGATTATGATATTCATTTGTGCATGATTTTCTTATTGCTTATACATTTGTACCTTCTTAAATTCCCAATGTAATCTGTGTAAAAAAAAAATACTTGGGCAAAATGACAACCTATAGTACTTTCAAAGAAAACACTCAACATGAAATTTTAGTTTGACAGCATAGATAGCAATTGGAAAGAAATTTATCCATAGTTGATAAAAAGACACTATAAGCCAGAATTATTTCCTGCATAGCATTGCAAGAAGTGCTCTGACCCAATTGATGGCCAAGAAAAGCAAGAGATCTTTTTATTATCATGTTGAAGGCTGAACAATATAGTAGAAAAGAAAATATAATGAGAACTATGTACAATAATATCAAACAATAATTTAGAAGCATCATCTACAAAAAGCATTACAAAAAATTTAAAATAACAGAATTAACCACCTGACTAAGGAGTTTAGGCTTGTCAACTGTTGAAAAGGTAATCTCGTGCATGGGCCTAAAATAGTAAGTAGAAAGATTAGCACTAGTTAAAATTTTAAACATTAATATATTTATTAACTGCTAAAACTAATGGAAACAAGAATGAATGCTCCCCCTAGAGAAATTCAATATGCAGGGTCTTTACAATCTGGAGTGTGGGCATTCACAACATTGTCAACACCAACACAACACACAAATGGAAGCCTATTGACTGATTCTACATTTTGTTTTTTCTATACATCATATATCAGTGATGGTCACATATTCTCCAATATCTCTCTCAAAAACTAGGACAAAACTAAAAAACCAAAAGACTTTCATTTGGAAAATATTATCTTCAAAGTGTGTGATATTATCCTAGTCTATATATCAACCTCATCATAAAATACATGTTTCTAGTTGATCAATATAAGACACTCTTTAGCAATACTAACTGAAGCTGAAGAGAGCAAGCCCATTCACAATATATTTACATGAAGAATAACAGCCCAAAATAATGCATTTATTACCGGAAATATGGTGTTACACTCATAGCACTTCCCCCATCTTCAATGTTATTTTTGGTTGTTTGAAGTGCAAGAGCTTCAAGATTAGAGGATGAACCAAATGTAGGTGGTGGATGAATTCTGTTTTGCCAAGAGACAGACAAAGAAATGACATTACAAAATAAATAAATGGCACAAATGAAAACATAAAAACAACAAAAAGGATTGTGCATATTGAGCAACAGCAAGGATGGAAATAAAACTGATATGAAAATACATGAGCCATACCCCTGCTTTAAAGAATAGTTAAGAGAACTTTGTGCATCTTCTTTCTCAGAAGGATCTAAATGTATGGAATCAGCATAATTTGCACCACCAAAAGGATATACCTGCATTAAGCATGAAACTGTTATGAATTAATCTATACATAGCACTTCTCTATACTTAAAGTAGGGGCTTATAAAGTCACTGATTACATAGTTCCAAGTTTGATTTTGATGTCAATAACAGCTAGCAGTTATCAACAGTGCAGTCAAGGAAAAAACAGTTCCATGCATCCTTTAGAACAAAATTGATGGGAAAACATTTGGCCTTATTCAAAACTAGTAAAATTACAAACTACAGAACTTCAATTACCTTATATTATTAGTGCTTTATTTATGTTTTTTTAACTACCTGTACTAAGCGAACTTGAAATGCAGGTCGAGAAGCAGGGTCCTCCGCCAACTTAAGCAATCTCTTATGAGCTAAAACATCTTCTGCCCTCTCCACATTCACATCCAACGCGTACCTATGTAGTAGCAATCAGAGTGACCAACCACGAGACTCGAACAAAAACCACTCTGGCAAATCCACTTACAAAGGTAAAGTAAAAAAAAAAAAAAAAGGCAAAAAAAACCACTCAGCTATTTTCTTCCTTCTTCAATTATCTTCTCAATTCTCATCACAAACTTAAAAAAGAACACGAAAAACACTTGAATTGCATAAATCAATTTAAGAAAACACAGATAATCAGGAATATACAAAAACACTAGTCTCAAATTCCCTGACCAATCATTTTCACCACTTTTTAAAAATAAGAATCTAAATCTAGAGGAAAACATAAGAAGCGAGGTTAATTAAATAATTAATTAATTCGGAAGCATCGTGAAAGACCTAGCGGGAAGGCGATTGAAGTGGAGCCAAAGCTGATCGTCGAAGCCGGGAACATGCGCCTCCTCGCAATCCGATTCCTGAATTCGCCGAAGCACCTCATTGTACACCTCCAGCTTCTGCCGGTGGTGCCGAGGGTGATGCGCGTGCGAAGATTGCACCGCTCTGCTCCCGCAGCTTTCAATGTCATGCTCGATCACCATGAGCGCACGCGATCAGCAGCACCACAACAACGAGAGAGAGAGAGAGAGAAAGTGGATCGTGAAGAAATGAAGAAGAACCAAAAGTGAGAGGAAGAAAAAACACGAAGAAGCGAAAGGGGAAAGATAATGGAGATTCAGTTGAAGGAGAACTCTTTATTGAGCCTCTTTTTTTTTTTTTTGCGTTTAACCTTTTGCTTGTTTGTTTGGTGGTGTTCTCTTTCCAGGTACTAATGAGTGTTTTTGCTTCGGCGCTGAGTGTTTGTTCCCAGCTATCCACGTCAGACTGGGGCATGCATTCCGCACACACAGCAAATAGAAACTTTGTTTATTGGATAATTTTAGTACTTTCTTTTCCGTACGTGACCTCCAATAAATAAATAAATCAAGATGTTTTTTTTTATTTTTTTTATCTTGTTATTGATATTAATATAAAATTATTTATCTTATAAGGAATGATTAATTTTAGTCAAAAATCGTAACTATATGAGTATTTTTCTTCATGCATAAGGTATTTTCTTCTGTGCAGAAAATATAATATATATATATCATAATTAAAATATATAATATATGAAATATCGAAAAATGGAGAGAAAATGAAGTAAATACAAAAATAAACAGTATTAGGGGCCCACGGGGATTCTGTCTAAGGTTTATTCGGAAATATGGGCTTTTTTTTTAATCCTTAATCCTTATCCTCTCAGATTAAAAAATGTGGGCCTACAAAACCATAGAAGCTTCTTTTTTTATCGCACTACTACTACTCTGACTAGGGGTCGTTCTTTTTTTAAGAGCACCACGATCTGTAATGGGTAGAATAAAAAACAATGAAAATTCAATAGTAAAGAAATAGCCATGAGAATCAGATCATTCAGATGTACCTTCTTATGAGGGTTTTTCATTTACTTTAAGGCATTGGTTGTTTGTTTGGATTTGATTGTGGGAGAAAAAACGAGGTGAGGAAAAAGTTAGAGGGAAATAATTTTCTTTTTGTTTGAAAAATGAAAATGGAGAGATGTGGGAAAAGAGATAAATGTTTGGTGACAAGTAAAAAAAATGGTGGACACATGAAAAGTAAATAATTTTATTATAAATATATATTTGTTCCTAATAATATATTTATATAATAAAAACACAAAAGGGTAAATACATGATTTTAATTTTTTTATGTGTCCCACCATTTTTTAAAGGAAAATAATATAACAGAAATTAAAACTTGTAACATTTTAGATGTGAGACCTTACTTTTGGGGCTCAAAAATGCTTAAATATGACATTTTGTTTAAAAATAATCAGATATATGTAGTATCATGTAAATTAACTATTTACTATTTAGATAACTTTTATTTGGAGAAATGTAACTATATACTTAAAAGAAAAATTTTGAAAATGATACAATTAACAATGTTATTTAGGTAAATTAATAAACATGTTTAGTTAGAGTTTAGTATTTATGAAAAAAAATTTGAAATTTTTAAATGATCGAAGAAAATTTTTTAAGAATATAAATGAAAGTTATTGGTTGAATTATATTACAATTTTAAGTAATTCACGATAGATTAACATACTTACCTTGACCGTGAGAATAACAAGTAAAACATGATTAAAAAAAACATACTTTTTGGAGAATAAAAAAGTAACTATAAATATGGTTCTAAAATTTAAAACCAACATTAAAATGTCAAATAACTTAATTCGCATTCTTAAAAATAACTTTTCGAAGCTTTAAATAACTTTTCTGCCAAGAAAAAAACTTTTCGAAGCTTGAAATAAACACATTTTAAAATCATTCCTTGTTTAGAATCATACTTTAGAATATCATCATTTATTACCATATTCTTAAAGGAAAATCCTATTTTTAAGATTTTTATTTAATCGAGTCTTTGATTTTTTTAACAAAATTAACATATATATTCTTAAATTTTTGTCCTTTAAGCTGATTATCTTACTAATCCTCAATCTTTTTTGTTTACTGTTATTACAATGGTATTTTATTCAATTAATGCGATTTACAACACCCAAGTGTGCCAAAAACACACGCTTGATATGATGAGAAAAAAAATTACAACCATTACCATTAAAGATGTGCTTGGATTCATGTTTAGCATGCCTCAACTTGAGTTTAAAAGAGTCAAATATGATTTTTTTTCATTGGCCATGATGTTTGGCATTGTGTTAGAAATATAAAATTTCGAATTTTAGACGAAAGTCTTACTAAAATTAGTAGAAGTAGTTTTTGCATTGTCATTAAAGAAACATGAGTCAGATTTTTGTTTCGTTTCATGTATATCCTTAGTCATACCATTTATTCCAAATATACCTTTAGTTAGACTCAGATTTTTTACAATTGTACCCACAAAATGACAAAATTAATTTTAATTGTAATTTTCAAAAAAATATTATGTTAAAAACAATTTTCTGATATTATCTAAACAAAAAATACGTACTTAGAATCATTTTTATAAAATCATCTTGATTCAAATCTAATTCTACAAATTACTACGCATGCAGCATGTTTATTGTTTAGTAGAGTGAAAGAATATTCAACGAATATGTAGAACATGGAGCCTTTTTTCTTTCTCACAAGTCACAACATCAAAGCTCATGCAACATTTAGAGTCGCATATAAGTTTGAAATGGCCAAAAATGACTCTACATACATGCCAGAAGCCAAATCACGAATATTAACGAAAATATTTATAAAAAAAAAACCAGTAAATAAAAGTCAGCTCTGAATGCATGCTGATCAAGTTAAATGGTTGGCCACCAGAGTTATTTACTGCTCAACTATGAAGCTATATCAAAGAGGGAGAGAAGTGAAGAACCATTTTTGGCAACATAGTTGTCACGCAGTTTGTGAATTGTGATCGAGACAGGACAAATTTAAACACTATAAATATAGTTTTTACACATTTTTAATGTTATAATTTATATATTTATAAATATTTTCAAATTATGTTCTTATTACTATTTTCAGTTACAACACCATATTAAAGCAAATACAAAATATGGAACAAAGTTTTTTTTTAGGAGAAATATGGAACAAGTTACAACGCCCTAAATTTTAATTAATTTTTGTTTATTGTCATTATTTCCAAACTTACTATACTATCACAATTATATATGAATATCTACACAAAGATTGGAACGTAATTTGGAAATCCAATTTCACATCTGGGTTTTTGAATAATTACAAATATAAAATTTGTAAACTGAACCTATTTTAAATTTCTCAGAATTGAATCAAAATCAAAATTATAAACTACAAATCTAATTATTTATTTTTTTCACAAATACTTTCATACAAGCTAATTATATTTGCGACACTATCAAATATGAATTTTTATGTTAATAAAGATTCAAACTTTTATCAGACTAATCTCTATACCTCTAGCTAGACTCAATTTCCATCGATACCAAAATAATATTCCATCGTCCAACCATATCTTGAGTGAAAGGATTGGGATGAAAGGAAAAAAAATACTATCAAACAAATTAAGTATAAATAAAAACTAGAGATTCTTTATATTTAATCTATAACAATATTGCAAATGACCTATAGGATGATGTGTAAGCATTTAACTTAAACATTCAGGTGCATGAGGGGCATGGTCCCCTAATGTGATTTGGGGAAAAAAATATTTTGTAAAGATGTTTTGATGAAAACGAAAAGAAAAAGAAAAACGTGGCTTATATCTATTTGAAGTGTTTTTTTTTCATTTGACCCCCATTATTTTTAACTCCACCTAAACAAACATTCAAGAATGTTGTCCTTAGTTGTTGATTATATTATACCTGTCGAGTCTTGGTTGACTAAAACTATACTTATCCGATTGCAGTTGTTTTCTTCTCAAATACGGTTTAAGGTTAACTAGTGCAATGAGCTATTTTGAGGGTGTTGACGCAAATTGATACAATTTTTTATATAGGCAATTTTGATACGGCTTCAAAAGCAAAATATGATTATATATTTAATTTTCATCTATGATTAATGTGATTGTGATCTTATCTGAAAGGTCCATAACCAATATCTATAATTTAAATATTGGAGTGGCAACTTTAATTAAAAAAATGGAAGGCATGCATCATGTGATGCCTATCTGGGACCTATTCTCACCGACCAACAATTTCAGCACCAACAAGCTTACGTTATGAATTCGAGCAATACCCTGAAAGTTATGCCCACTTCGGGGAACAGTATCGTACCTTAGGAACGAGGGGAGCCATGGTCCCCTCTATTTTCTTTTTAATAAATATAGGTAATTTTTTTATGTATGGCACTGTTAATGATTTTAAGCATATTTACTTAACCACTTTGATCCCTTCAAAATATTTGGTCAAGATCCCATACTGTCTGACAATGAATTTTAGGTGTTGTTTCCTATATTTTCCATTATATTTTAGAAAGTTCATCCCAGAATGCAAAGCAGAAAGTTTTAGCTTAAATTTTATTTTGCCATAACATCAAAACCTTTGACGGTAACTAGATAATGATAAGATCAATTTGTTCATTCGTAATTTTTTTAATCTTTTGGAGGGAAAATATTTCACTACAAGAATATTCTTTATTATAATGAGCTTATTACAATGAGTCACGAGTTTATCTATAATATAAATGAATTACAATAGATATAACCGTTGATAAATTACATACGAATTTTTCGTCAAAATATCAACACAATATAAGGGGTCTATAATTTGGAATAAGCAAAAATTTTGTATTTGCTTACAATTTGGCCCACACCTCTGTTTCATATTGGCAAAAACTACACTACTACTATTTTATAGGACGAGTCCCAAAATTTTAGCCTTACCTGGTTAACACTAACAAATTAAAAATCTAATTCTCATTTCCCATTGGGCTCAAGAACCATACTGAAAGCAGGCCTTTGCTTCCTGCAACTCATGAATTATTACCTGCACCTCCTCTTACTTTATTGATGACCCATTCTTCCTGGCTTCCAACGTTCGAAAAAAGAAAACCCCCAACCCCTCGCCCCCTCTTTTTCATTTCAGAACGGAAAAAGACTTATTTTATAAACAAAACAAGGGTGAATTATTCTTCTTATGAAACTTGGTTTAATTATTGTACAAAAATGCTTTCGTATTTTAATTAGATGAAATGAGAGGATCCAAATTCTAAGTAATATTGAAATAATAACAAAAGAAAATCAATCCCAAAAAAACGGTTTTGTAAATTACTAAATTCTGTATAATATTAAGCTTATATAATCCAACAGTAAAAGAGAAAATATATAGTCGATATGCTCTGTAACTTTTAACAAATGAAAAAGGAGACTAATATTAATTTAATTAACTTAAAACTAAATGCACTTTTAATTTTATTTTAACTGCTTCCAATATTACGTTTTAATTATATATTAAGTGGTGCGTCTCACACTTTATGATTGAAAAAAGAAAACAGAGAGGGAAATTTGTAAAGAGAGTAAGATATAGTTAATAATAAAAATTATAATAGATAACATGTTCCAGAATGTTTTTCTTTTTCAATTAACTGATTATAAAAATAGTTTTTTTACAGCATAAATATAGAGTTTTTGGAAAGTAGTGTTTGTTAGAGTACTTACTAATAGGAAGATATGTAAAAGGATTAATAAGATATAATATTACTCATAATTAAGGTAATAGATATTTTACTATAATTTTTAATTAAAATGTTTCATTATTAGTTTTTTTAATCAGTACTTTGAAAAAACCGTACCATTAGTATTATATAAAAGTAAACGAAGGGGGACAATTTATTTATCAGTAAACACTACAACATATCTGACTTTTACTAACATTTTTTTATTTAACATTTAATAAAAATATTGTTTAGTCACACTTAAAAAATATTTTCAAATTATAAATAAATATTACTAATGTTTTTTGATATTTTATCAAATATTATATATAATACATGTTGTTAAAGCCTAAAAATGTCACAAAAATACTTTAAACAACATGGGTTATATATGATATTTGATAAATATTATAGAAATATATTAGTAACATTTATTTATAATTTTGTGACATTTTTTGAATGTCATTAAAAAAATTAATAACATTTTTATTAAGTAAAAAAATATTACTAAAAATCAGAATAGTGAAAGAAGGGGACAATAAACAGATGAAGTAACAATGAACACTTCCTAAGACTCCTTCATAAAGAAAATATTAGTGAATGAAAACAAAAAAGCATTCAATGTTTTAGGAACATAATATTAAATGAAAAAAAGCATTCAATGTTTTAGGAGCATAATATTAAATGAAAAAAAGCATTCAATGTTTTAGAAACATAAAAGGCTGGCACTTATGAAACGCTACTTATCATAAAAGGAGTAATCCTTCGTTTTATCTTTTTTTCATAAATTTATTTGTTATTCTTTATAAGATATTTTTATATAATTTTTAGATATATTAATTATGTTTTTTTTCTACATACCCTTATTTAATTATTTTCTCTCCAAACTTTAATGAAAAATAATTAAGTGAATAGAGAAATAAGAAAAATGTAATTAATTTTAGAATGATAGTATAAATAATTGATAAATTTAATGTGATTAACTAAATTAATTGTTTTTTAAGGATGTGAACTGATTGAAATGATTATATAATTAGGGACAAAAGGAAGTAATATATATACTAGCATTCAATGTTATAAAATTCTAATAAAAATGTTTTCTTTAAATCTCTCCATTAGTGTTTTAATTAAAACATTAGTTAACATTTATTTTATCCAAAAAAATTGCTTCAAACAATCAAGGATCTTGGTAATTGATATCCTTAATGTATTGATTAAGAAACTAAAAGAAAAAAATATTTATTATCTAAATTATAGAATAATAACAAAAAAATTATGCACAATATAATTTTTTGTCTTCTAATAAAAATATTTAAATTTTTTTAATCAATATCTTTAAGACAATGGTTAACCGCCAACAATAAAATAAGTTTGATAATACGTTGTGTTTCATAGAGTCTTTTGGAACTTACTCCATAAAGTCATAGAAGGTAGTAAATTTCAAACCCAGAAAGCAAGTTGCAGGTCCTCCAGTGACCATTAAGGGCTTAAATTTTTTTGAAGTTTTATTTATCAAATCGGTGATTTTATCCTTACTTCTCTCACTTCTCGTATCGTAGAAATTTTGAAAGAAAAAAAAAAAGGTGCAGTAAGAATAATAAAAACTCCACTACTAAACAGTAAACACAAAAGAACCAAAAAAGACAAATGATAAATAAGTTACACCCTACACAGTATGTCTTCATACGTCATGTGCAATTAAAAAAAATACAGGAACTAAAAATAAGCATCCATAATGCATTCATAGAAATCGAATGGTGACTAGAGGTTGAGTCGTATACGTGGAAATTGGAAAAATACTTCAAGCTATTCAAGCTTACCTTTGCGTTTGGTGTGCTCATTCCAGGCGCAACGTAAGAAAAGATGAAAAAGCAGTGAGATATTGGCACGGCTCAATCAATGATTCAAAACGAAAACCACAACGTTGTGATATCGTTGTGTTGTGTCTGAGTGAACCGAGCCAATAGCACAATGGCTACTTCATGTTATAAAACATGTATGTGTTTCAAAGATCAAGAAGCTTGAAGGAGGTTTTTTATTCAGGAAGGACGCAGAAGTTGAGGTGGGAAAGCAAAGCAATGTGTGAGAGAGAATGTCTTTGAAGAGGGTCGGGTGCTGAAAATCGCATTTAAAAGCCCCGACTACCAAAGCATAAAAGCAGGGACTGAGCATTTAAGTCACTCCATCCTCGCTATCTGTTTCCACACAGGTCATTACAATTTAGCGTATTTGGTTTGATTTTTTAAATTGATTCTGAATTTAGAATTGATTTTGAATATATTTAATTTTATGTTATAAAAAAATTTGATATTAATTTTGGATTGAAATAAATTTAAATAATTACTATATTAGATACAAAATTTTGTATTAAATTTTAGTTATAACTTAATTTTTTAATAATACATTCAAACATAAATCATATCAAGTTAATTTTACAAAATAAAATTCATTAAAAATCAATTTTAACTATGTCTACCCAAACCTTTAATGTTGCGTCTCTTTGAGAAACCGCTCCCTTCAAAATGTCTATTTTAACCCTTCCTTCATTCCTTCTGTCTCCTGCATATATTGTGTGGGAGCACAACACAACACAACAATCTCGTGAGAATTCAATTGAGCCCGCATTTTGGTTCGAGTTACTCCAACTCCGAGTATTTTTATATAACACAGTTTCATAGGTTGGTCTCGAATTTAAGACATTTCATTAAACGATAATAATTTCATATAATTTAATTCACGTGTTTTAGTGATCACTCAGTTTCTTTTGTAATTACTATTACTTCTTTTCTTATTTTTTTATTTTTAAAAAAATGAGGCATATATTTTTTTCCAAAAAAACATTGGTGTGTAGTTTTCAATTTTTTTTTTCTTTTTACTTGAGGTGTAAGGAAAGAGAGAGAGAAAGAGGAGAAAGGAAGGGGTTGGGGTTGGGCATGATGGTGATACTGGGAGGGTGTGTTGCCTAAACCAGAAACATTAGATGAGGGAATCTCCATCTGGCAACATTAATAGGCAAGGTAGTACTCACGAGACTGCTTCAAAACTGTTACAACCATTTGGCTCCCTCCTCCTAGTATTTCTTTTGAGGATAAGGATACTCTTCTCTCTCTGTATGTACCCTTAATTCTCCCAGGGGTTAAATAAGTCCCTTAAATTACTTCTCATTTACTAAGACAAAATAAAAATAGCAATTAATAGTAGTATTGATTTAATGAATATCATTGGATGAAATTAAAGTGATGAAGGGTAGAGTATGGGGTTGACTTGCTGTGGAGAAAAATCAATTTCGCGGCTTTATTTATGAAAGTCTTTTGATGTTTGCTCGATATGGCAAAACAGTGCCTCTCTGTTACAACTGGGAATCTTGTTTTATGGATGCCATTTTCTACAGTGTTTCTGGGTAGGTTCATTAAGTATTTATGATAACAATTAATTCTCATAATATCCCATGACCTTTTATTTCTCAGATGGAATCTCGCTGCTACGTCTCAACTTGCTGCCAAATTTATGAGACCACCACGCTTTCACATTAATGCATATCTGTTTTTGGTATCTTCTCTCTACAATATCAAATGATAATTTAACCTCGGCTTTTTTATCAAGTAGGGGTAGAAAAATTTATTATGGAATTAAATCCTGAATTTTTTATTGGAAATTTAAGAGAAATAAAACATAATAAAGATTATAGAAGTAAATATTCTCGCATTTATTTGCTACTGCACTATTTATTCTAGTTCCTACTGCTTTTTTACTTATAATTTACATAAAAATGGTAAGTCAAAGTGACTAAATAGCAAGACTTCTAAATTAGAAATAGTAATACTTGCTACAATTTTTAACTTTTTCTATTTTTTTAACTAAAGTCGTAAATATATTTATAATTTATGTTGTTTTTTTTTTACTTATCACGACTTTAAAGTTGTGAGCAATCACACGACTTTAAACTCTAAAATGGTGTCCGTGCATCTCTAAAAAAATTGAAACATGCTAATTGCACCCCATTTTACTAAGTATACTCCAATTATTTCTTTTAAATCTTAAATTCCGAATCATAATATTTTTAAAACATATCCCCAAATGATAATTAAATTTACCCCCTTTCTTAATTAACATAAAATTTTTGAGTTGCCACTGCATCATATATAGAAAATAATTAAATAAATAAATATAAAAAAATTATTTATAACATAAATTACTAAAATATTAAATAAAATGATATAGAAAATACATACAAAAATATTAAATGATATAAATTTAATATCATTTAATATTTTCATAAAACTCATACGACTTAGTTAAAAAAATGAAAAAAGTTAGAAGTCGTAATAGGTGTTACAACTTCTGATTTAGAAGTCGTACCACCTATTCCAACTTACCCCTATTTGATAATTTTTTTTAACGTTATCCCTAAATGGTAATTAATAAATTTTTCTACTCCCAAATGGTCAAAAAGCCTTTAACCTCAATAATTAAATTAAAATTATTATTTATCATTTCATTAATATAATATTTTAGGTAAATGCTTATCAGAGTTCATTAAGATACTTAACTAAAGAATTGAAAGAACAAAGATTTTTATTGAAATGCCTAACATTCTCTTATTTATAATATATGATTTTTTATTTTAGTTTCTTGACCAGCTTTATGAATACTAGTTATCATAATCGTAATTTTTAATACTATTAGTATATTTTTAGTGTCATTTAAACAATTACTGCTATCATTGAATTTTTAACTAATGTTCTTGTAAAACATTGGTAAACAAGTTTTTCTTGTATGCCTACTGTATATGATCTAAAAGTATTAAATATATTTTTTAAAATATTTTAAATTATTAAAAAAGTTAAATTACCTTCTATATTTTTAATATAATATTTTATTTTTGTTTTATTATCGTGTGTTTATGGGTATCCTTTTGACAACTCCAAATTCAAATTAAGAACTAAACATTAAATATACCCTTTTGAATTCTTTTAGTTAGTTAATAAAAATAAGTTTTAAACGATTATTGTATTTTCAAAAAACAAATACTAGTATTTTACTATTATTTTCTCCAAACCAAATATGAGAATGAGTCCTGCCACAATTGTAAAATTGTGTCGTGACCACGTTGGTCATGAATTTGAATCTGAAATATATATAAGGGTAAGGATGCAAGTAATATATCTCCCCTAAAATATTAAAACTATATTGAACTTCCATGTTGATTTTAAATAATTTTTTATTATAAATGAAAAATACTTGTTATATTTAAAATATTCAATTTTAATAAATAATTTTTTTGAATAATAAAATGTTTTTCATTTTCCTTAAAATCAAAACTATAGACTAATATTTACAAAACCATAGAAAATTGATATATGCATGCTAAAAAAGTACCCATTTAGTATATACTAGTACTTTAAAGAGTATTTAATACAAACAACTAATATTTTAATATTTAAAATAAATCTTAAATATTTTCAAATTTTAACACAATAAATACATTTTTTCTCTAATAAATAGTTTCTATTTTTTCTTCTGAATTATCATTCTTATGATATTAATTAGCATTTGCTTATACGAGGAGTATTCGTCGGGGCACCCTCTCATTGAATGAACTATATTGTAGAACTGAATGCACTATTATAGATGAATGGCCAAGTATTTAATACATACCATTAAATATTTTCAATTTTAAAATAAATATTACAGTAAATATATTTTTTTTACTTTTAATACAATAAATACATTTTTAATCCTTACAATTTAACCTTTTTTTTATTACTTTTCATACTTATAAAATAAGTTTTTTTTCCTTATAAATTATATTTATTTTATTTTTAATCTTTAAAACATTTTAGATAACATTTTTAACAGTGAAAAAATATTTAAAATACTATAAGGATAAAAATAAATTATAATAACTAAAAACAACAATTTTTTGGCAAGAACGAAAAATAAAAAAAATACTAAATTTCAATAACTAAAAATATATTTAAGTCTTATTCTTATAACTGTCATTTGCTTATATACGAGAAACTTATGAAATCATACTCTCGTAAAAGAAAATAATATTAATTACATTATAATTTGTTTGTCTCTTTAATTAGTGTTTTAAGGTTAAGAAATTAAAATAAAAAAATATTTACTAAATAAATCTTAAGAGAACAAAAAAAAGTATGAGCAACATAACCCAATAAAAACCATTTTACTTGATATTTTCTAAACCAAGTATCTTAGACTACTGTTTAACATTTATAAAAATAAAATTATCCCTAAGAATCAACTACTTGAAAATTTACCACAACTTATAGATTTGCTCAACCAACCACATTATACCCGTTGCTATAAATGAATAGTCAATTAATATAGACTTGCTATTGATATTTTCAATTCACTTTAAAAAAAAAAGTTCAAAGTTAGTAATTAACTTGTTTATTTTCATACTCGTTAGAACTTGATAGTCAATATTACGGGTTGCTTTGTCATTTTCAATTGGCACAGAATTAACTAAATGGAATGAATAATTGGTATTTTCAATCCATTTAAAAATATCATGTGCTCATAACAATAATCAGACCTTCTAATCTTTATTACTAATTCAACGTAGAAAGCATTGCATCATTTGAAATATAAAAAAAAAACACTTTACAAAGAAATAAAAAGCCTTGATCAGAACTAATTATTTGAGATAAAAAGTATTCATATATATTATTAAATTTTTAGGTATTAAAAAAAATATCGGGGGAAGGGGATTGAACTTGTCAGTAGGCATGACAACTTGACTCGCATCCGTGGACATCCGTCTGAACCCGTCCCGATGTCAACGGGGAAAAATCGAGTTGACCGGTTTCGGGTTCGGGTTCGGTTTTTTCCCGCCTGTTTAATTCGGGGGCGGGGGCGGTTTTGGTAATGCTGATAACCGCCCCGCCCCCGCCATGCTATATTTAATTATTTACAAAAATACATTTATATATGTGGAATACCTTGGGATAAAGGCTTAATTTTATTCAAGAATTAGGAGTATAACTAATTTTAATTTCCAGCAATAAACATCTAATGTTGAAATTTTATTGTAATTACATACATTTGAGACTTAGTGCGATTAAATTTTATGCTATAGTTGTTGTTTAAAATTAAATTTTTAATAGCAATTTTTAAGTGTTCGGGGGCGGGACGAGACGAAGAAAACCGACCCCCGTCGGGGGCGGGGATGGGGGTGGTATAAGTAAAAACCGCCCTCGCCCCGCCCCGTTACCATGCCTACTTGTCAGATAAAACACAGTGGAAATAATAGATAAAATCTACAATTTAATTTAACGCACAATATACAATAATAATAATAAATCTAAAAATAGTACTCTTATATATATTTTTTCTTTAATTAGTATTTTATATATTTTCTTTAATTATCAATTGTGAAAATTTTATTAGTGAATAATCTATAACTAAATGTGAGCATTCTCTAAGTATTGAGGCATCAAATCCAACTCACCTATACTCTTTTCATTCAGAGAAAAAAAAGAACATGAGTTCGTAAGTTTTTTTATTTAAATTGTTTTGAAATAGACACAAGAGAAATTAAGTTACCATATTTAGAATGCTACTACTTAATTATAAGAGAATAGATATATACTACGCGGGTTATTCAAAATTTGCTCACGTATACAGTGTTTAGCATAAAACCACCAACCCAAATTAACTTTTCGAAAATTGTTACGTCCAAGAATCTTCCAATGCCAACCAAATGATAGAGTAGACGCGGAGTGCAACAACATGTCTATTTATCCATTATACGTTAGAACCTTAATCATGAAGATAAAATTAAGGTTTGTTTTGACCTCCAAACACAGCTAGGAAGTGCAAATTCAAACTTATATAAATAACTTGATTGCCAGTGTTAGCTGCTGAAGATAATTTGAAAGCCATAGTCTCAATTTTGATACATAAAAAGAGAATCTCACAAGATCAAAGCGACAGGAGTTACCATCATAGGCTTCATTTAGTGTCCAAGGTTCAACTCTCCGGAGGAAGAAGTGTCTTCACTTTATAATGGACCGTGTGTCAAACAGGATTAATTATCTCCGCATAAGGATTGTGAAGAAACAAAAAAAGAACATGTTTAATTAATTATATGGTTTAAACATATATAGTAGCTTCTTTCATTTGGATGGGTCAAAGTACATCACGTAGAAATAATAGTGGTGGAGGCTTAATCAGTGGTTTGATTATTATAGAGTTTAGTGGTGGTGGAGGCTCTGTTCATTCAAAACGGCAAGGGTGCTTTGCCATGATAAAGGAGCATAAGTCCAGATTCTACATTGTTAGAAGATGTATACTGATGCTAATTTGTTGGCACAAATACAAAATTATTGAGTAATTAGAGAGGAGGTGACAATTAGCTTTGTTCTTTATAAGGAAGAAGGTCTCAAATTTGAGACTTCAAAAGAGTTTTATTCTTTTGAATGAGTTCGTTTCACTCGAATTAGAATAATATCAAGAAGTTCAAAATTACTTTCAAATAGCAAGATCTTAGATCAAAGAAATTGAAGAGGACTTGGTAATATGCGATGCAGTTTGTGTACGTAATCGTTCACACTTTTTTTTTTTTCTGTTCTCATTTTTTGCTAAAAACCGTCTTTGACAAGTAGGAAAAAAATTAGTAAATTTAAATTTGTGAAGTATGACCATATCCTACTAACAAGATTCATATACTAACACGTTGTAATTTGTGACAGAATTCAAACATAACTTTTAATTAAAAAATTGTCAGATGTCCACCGTTTACAACATGTTTATTCCTTCATTTAGTTACAAAATACATGCGTCTTTCTAGAAACTATCAACTTTTTACACATAAGATGGGATTTTCTATACCTTTCAGGCGCGTGTCCAAACATATGCTTAGTCTACCACTTAGTATAAAATAATTTTATTTTTTGATAATCAACGGGTCAGTGAGCTTGAACAAAGATTATTATCTATATAATTATTCCTAATTCTTTCTAGTTTTTTTTAACCTTTTCATTACATCTAAGAAATACGTTTCAATAATCACTAAGCGCATGAACCAATTAGCGAGAAAATATTTCAACTTAATTAGAAATTTCAAATTCAAGTTCTAAATATACAATTATGTTAAATACTTAGAAAAGGTTTTTTTTATTCATAATAATCCTATCTAAGTTCTAAGTTCGAATATAATTATTTCTCCTAAATGGGACATATGATTTAGAAAAAGAAAAATAACAAGGCTCACGACTTTTTTTGTGAAGTTTTTTTATATTTTATGAATTATAATATAACACGGTTCAAGATGCAAAATCAAATGGAACAACTTTTGTTGTCCCATTTGCCGTCAATAAAACACTTTACCATATAAAATTATTATTAAGAGAGAGGTCCAATTAATTTCATGTGTATTTTACTATACTTTTTAGCTAACACTATTTTAGTACATGCATTATTAGAGCTTTGAAGAGGATGAACAAAAGATTTGACTCTTATTTTGATAGAGGGGGAATTCGAGACATATATATCTATGGCTCCATTTAATCTTTTTGAAATGGATAATGGTACTTTAATTAATGTTGAAATAGATAATAAAAAAATTGATTATGCTAGAATGCATTATTAAATTGAATTTTAATATTTTTATTTCTCTTTAGAGCCAATTAGAAGAATTTAAGCAAGTCCAATTGGTGTCTGTCCAATAATTTCACTTATGGCGTGTTACTAAAAGTTCCTACTATGGGAGATTAAAAAAAGCATGGATAATTTAATAGGATGTCTGCAAAACAGGTGATTATATAAAGTGATATCTGAATAAATAAATAAATAACTAGCAATTTTAGTACTCATGAAGCTGTTGGCAGTGGTTGTGCACTTGTGCTTTGTCAAATGTTGAAAAATCAGGCCATGCATACTAATGATTGTCATGGTATCAAGAATTTTCAGCTACCAACTTTCTGCATAAATATAATTAACTGTGATGCTTTTATGATCTCATCTTGCCTCTGCATTTGATATCTGCTTTACTAGTGGAGATGTAGTTTCTAACTGCAGATTTGATTGATCTGGTTACATTTTGTATTTGGACTGACTTTGGTAACTTTTCAGATATCACTTGGATTAAGAAAGAAGTTAAGATCTTCAACATTATATTAAGAGCAGGAATTCAGATATAATAAGGATATTTAGAATCATCAAACTATGATTATAGTTGCTCTTTTGGTTCTTTTCGTTTAAAGTTATGCACTGTGAATCACCTCTCGCAGTTCATAAAAATACTTATGATTAATTAGGCCTGAGCACTGGGAGTAGGATGAAACGATCGCATTAATATGGCCTTTTGATAATTTGATCTGCATCAGACTTCAAGTAAAACACCAGTTACAAGCTATACAATGAATGAGTTGATGTGAAACCTTTGGAATCCATGTGAAGGACCCAAACGATTTTGTAGTTACTGTGAGCATATTTAACATAGAAAACGCCATATTAGTCAAATGGTCAGTAAACGATAGCAATTTATAACTTAGCACTGCCAAGTTTACATAAATCATCTTTCTGTTATTATATTCTATTATTAGAATTTACATGGCAGCTCATTCACATTCCATGGTCTGCTTAAAAAATGCTGTATTCATCCATTAGTGACAAGGTCATATTAAGTATCCATTTGATTTAAAGGTTGATAATATTGACTATTGATTTTTGAACTGTTGAATATAGTTGAGACGTATAACTAAATTAATATGTACATATTTATATTATGTGATTATAAACAAACATGAGCTAATTCTCACTGATGATCATTTCCAGGATTGCATGCATACAAGATCATCGTCGTCGTTTCTGAGTATAGGTAGAAGCACGACAATCTTCTACAAGGTTTAGGACATTCAAATACATTTGGTGCACAACGTGGGGTCGACGACTATAATAACACACCTGTACACCACTTAATTTTGCTAGTTTCCTTCATATCTGTAACTTATACCCCAATATACACCTGATGAAAAATTATCAGGAATAAAATACCCATAATACCCCTATATTCTTCAGAACTGACCCTGTCATCACATGAAAAATTTCAACAAACAATTAGACAGTCAAACTACTATAGAGACATGATTTTTTTTTTAAACATCAAATTCTAAATGTTGAAATAGTCGGATATACCTAACAAGCTAATTAGAGCTCATGGGCTGATTTACGAAGATTAGCAAGTTTGTCTCTCCATGTAGCTGCAAAAGGAAACCAACAAACTTGGATGATTCCACAACACTACCTCGCGTTAGGCATTCCATAACACAACCAACATATATATGCAATCATATGTAAAAGATGTTTTACCAGCATCTTTAAATCTTTCCTGTTTGATAGCTATATGCATATTATGCATCATACTTAGTTCTTGAGATACCAAATCTGGACCATCTGCAGCACTGGAGACAACATACAAAGTTTAGACTCATGATAACTCATGATAAATAAGAATGTAAAGGAGGGGGTTCGATCTTGCGGTGACTCGTACACAAAATCTATGATGGCATAGATGACACATTTTACACAACAAATCAATAACTATGCAATACCTGTCAAGCAATACATCATAAATAGCCTTTTTATTACACACTCCGCCCATTCCATAACCAATTCTGATAGCATCTGTGAAAACAATTTCTTTACTTACATATATTGGAGCCTGCACAAATCAACTTTAAAATCATACAAGTGGATTTGTCTCATATCATTGTACAAAATGCATTTAACTAGGAGAGTAGGAGTTTTACATAAGAATAGATGTGCTATAGTTTTTGTTGATTCTTGTTCAAAACATAAATTTTTATAACGAATATAGGCAGTGTCACCATAGAATTCATACCTTGCATCTATTTGCAACATTAATGGCATCTGAGGGACGGGCATCCACACTGATAAGATCAGTGTTCCCTGGCTGAAGGAATTATTAACTTTTATGAGCACTTTTATGAATGAAAGAGCTTAAGATAGAGGTGTTTTTATCATTTATGAATTGAAAAGTTTTCAAAACCTGACTAAGGTATAATCTGGCAAAGTAAGTGCTGACTACTCTCTCTGTAATTCTCACCATTATCACCTGAAAGGGTAAAACGAAGGAAATACTTTTGAATTATTTATTTGACATTCAATTTGTATTTGGAGGAATTAGACCAAGCATGATAGAATGATAATGCTACATTGTTATTGTTTTAGAACTTTTGCACCAGGAATATGAAGACTGATCAGAGAGATTGCTAACTGAAGTTTGCTCTTAGAGGACTCAAATAACTTTATCCAAATAGTACTTCTTTCCTTTTGAGTATGATCATTGTCAAACAAAAACACAAAGATGCAAGAGGTATTGATGATATGATCTAACCCAATAATCTGTGCTAAGGGATGAAAGATGCAATCGGACTAAAAAGAAAGGCCATTAGCTGGCGCAGAAAATCCTCTGTAGTATTCTATGATTTGGTGGAAGGTTAGAGATGCAGAATACTCTTTGTTGCTGCCATTTGCATAATATTACTCACTACACCTATGATGCAAACATCAGAATAAACAAAAATTAAAAGAAAAGAAGCATCGATTGATAAAACATCCACAGGCATCAATGTAATGCGGGAAATGCTTAGCTTCATACTTCATGGTCTAGTCTTCCAACTAGGTTTTCCACAAACTGGTAATGGTCAGGACATTCCTGCAATATCACCATTTTCTAAGTACCGATCACAACGAAAAAAACAAAGTGAACAACCATTCGGATACAGGCTGAAATATACCTCACTTTCTTGTTCAGATTCCGCATCCATAAGTTTCTCAATAGCAATCTGCCCTGCACCAACAAAGAAACAAAGTTAATAAAACCAAAATTTCCAAAAAAATCAGGGAAATTCAAACTAAAGACTGGCACATACCTACAACAATGGGCAGAATATAGTCTCCATCGCAAGAAATCCTGAGAAAAATCGTAGGATTCTTGAAACGCTGTAAGAAGCCATGTCTCAATAAAGTATTATCTGTTCTGGACAAGGGAATCGATGGCGTAGACGATTTCCAATGAAACTCCGGTTGAAATCTATGCTTCCACAAATGATAGTGGGAGAACGTTTCTGCGCTAGTTTAAGTAAATAAAATTTCAGGCACGGATCATACACATGGATAGACCTAAACGATCAAAACAACCATAGTTACTACAACACACAACTACTGTAATACAATTAATCTGTTATAGTCATAACAAACTTTTCTGTTTCTTTTTCTTTTTCTTTTTTTTTTTTGAGGAAAAGGAAAAACACGAAGAAGCATTGTATTTAATATTTTACGTTACATAAACGCGATCGAGACGTGACGTGAGAGTGACTAACCTGAGAGAAGGAGAGAAGCTTCGAGATAATCGTTGTTGTTGCCGTGAGAGTCGCCGGAGCTGGATCTGCGGCGGGAGGAATCGCAGGAAATGAGGATGGATCTGTGGCGGCGGGACCGGAGCGGCGAGAGGTGAAGCGGCGAGAAGTCGACGGCGACGGAGGTCGGAACGGAGCGGGCAGTGGTGGCGGTATTCGTGTGATCCGCTGCGGCGGAGCCCACGCCAGAAACGGTGCGGACGCAGAAACGTGAACCCAGCATTTTGTATCGAAACAACGACGTAGAATGCTGAGAAAGGAAGAGAGAGAGAGAGAGAGCGGAGAGGTTTGTGGGAGTGGAGATGATGTTATTGTTGTAATTGTTTAATTATTTGGTTAATTTAATTAAACTAAACCTCATTTTAATTGTCTAACTGTCTGCTTTATGCTGTTGATTATTGATGGAATGAATTAGATGAGATTCTTATCGTGGCGTTGCTAACTATACTTTGGTTTTATCACACTCCTTCAATGCACGAACATTGTCTGTTTCGGGCTGCAAATAGTAATAAATAAAAATAAATAAATAAATAAATAAATAAATAAATAAAAACAATTATCCTCTATAGTCCTCGTTGTTGATGTAGATAAGAAGTTGAAATTGAGTATTTTTCTATGGAATCGAAGTCATTTATATATTTTATTCAATTAATTGAGATTTAGTTGTGATATCTTATCTAGTTATTTGGTTGTGACAATAGATCAGTAATTTAATTAATCCAATTTGATTGATGTGATATATATTAAAAATTTAAAATCATATATATCTATTATATATAAATATATAACTTGAGTAATAATTTTTTTTTCATATTTCAAAATTTAAAATAATAATTTATAATAATCAAAAATTCAATTTTTAAAAAAAAAGAAATTAAAATACGATTAGATTCTAATAGGGATTTATCGATTTATTCAATTAAAATTGACTGCATCAATTATATGATAAATTCAATGATAAAATTGACTCTGTTAAGTTATCAAGATTTAACTGATTGAGCCGGATCAGATTTAATAATACTTATTATTAATAATTACTACTTATCACTTATGATGATACTAGCACTTATATTCTCTCTTAGTGAAATTAAATTTTGATTTTTATCTTTCTCGTAATCTAATTAAAATCTGGCTGTTATAATCATATAAAAAATAGCTGGTATAAAATTGGATGGATCTGATAGTAACAAGTGTCCTTTTTCCAACAAAGATATTTTGACTCTGCTGATGCTGATATTTTTCTCTGTTTCTTTCCACAAGTTAGCGAACAGTTCGGAGAGCTAAATATCTTGTTTTTTGTCCAATTAAATTAAATATGAATTGAGGGGGAAAAATAATTACACTTCTTTGTAGTTATCATATTTTGAATAACAAATCTTAATATTTGAAAAGAATCATATTAAGTACTGAAAATATTATACTGCTACTTATATTAAACCTTTAATTTAATACGGGGATTTATCTTTAATGTCGAGAATATGCCGCAGTGCATATTATATACTACTTGTACTTTCTTATGACAGATATATACTTGTACTTATTCTTAGCAAAAATAAATAAATATTTAAATTAAATAACACTTTAATTTAGTACAGGTTTATGTTTAATGCCAAGAATATGCCGCAGTGCATATTATGGATGGTATATATTTAATTTGCCAAGCTATTTTCTTTGCCAAATCAGGTAAGTTTCCTGGGAACACAATTGATGCTTGGTATAAGAAACATGTCTGGAGTTCCAAGAATAGATACGATTTCAATTTCACTGGCTATGGTCGAGGTATCGTAGCTAGTATTCAGATTTTAAATAACTTTTCAACAAAAAAGGTGGGGAGGGGGGGAATGTCATTTTTCTTTCTTTTCGTGAAAACATTCTTATGTAGGAATATATATGTCCATTATTCCCACCAAATTACTTTAGTTTATATTTTTTCAAAACTTTTTAGACAGCATCACGCACACATAATTAATGGATAAATATTATCCCATGTTCATTTTTACACTTCATTCAAATCCTAATTATTCATCATTTTTATATGGAACCTATTGATCCGATTGGATTTTAAAATTTAATAAATAAAAATTTAAAAAGTTGTCAAGATTTTCTTTCTTTATCTCTTAATCCTTACATGCACAAATTTAATTAACAAAAGTTAAGTTTTAATGTCAATATTTTACTATGTTTTTTTTTTAGTTTATATTTTTCTTAATTCTTTCTCAAGTGAACCTATGAAAGTAACTTAAAACAGGTTGGATTAATATTTCATAATTTAAACACGTTTTAAACATATGGTAAAGTGAATCCAAATCTTTTTAGCAGGATATCAAGTGTATGTTGACCCACTTTGTCATCTCATCTTGGTTAAAATTGGGTCTTGTAAATATTCCCTATAATGACTCCATATAACATACTGCCACGTCAGTGTGTTGTTTTGGTGGCTAAAACAGTGCTCTGCAATTACACAAGAAGTCAGCCGTAACGAATAGAAATGTTCGATTGAAACGTACGATATGTTAAAAATAAGTAAATAAAAAAAATAAAAATTACTATTAAATTAAATAATTGAATAATTAAAACATTAGAAAAACAAGAAATTTTTTGGATGCCGAAGATAAATTTCGAGCGTTTTGACACTAATTTCGTCTCAATCGGACATTCCAATCAAAAGTTATGACCTTCCAAAATTTATATAATCAATATCATCACCAACGTAATTGGGATCGGTGGTAGATAAACTCAATGATAGATCGGAAATAAGACAAAGAAAGATAAAGGGAGATGGGAAGAAAAAGTGAAAATAAGACAAAAGAAAGGAAAAATAAGCTAAAATAAAATACGGGTGAAAGGAGGAGAAAATTTAGTCATACATTGTCCTAGAGATTTATATCCGCATTATACAAAAAGAGGATTTTAATTGTCTGGGTAGAAGCTGTTAGTACAGCATAGTGCATCAATGTGGCTCCCTCCTGTTTCCAGAACATAAACAACAAAACAGATGCATAAACATTTCAGCAGCAGGCAACTAAGGCTTATGATAACAATAGGCTGTTCGATTAAGATGGAATGACAACAGTGACAATTTTTCAATGGGGACAGGAAGAGCTCAAAAATCAGTAAGTAAAGACTCACATATGCAACTACATCAGGACAACCCAACCATTAAGTAGTTTTTTACTCACATTATCCTGTACAAAGGGATTAGCTGAGTTTCTCAGGAGACAATTGGTTATGGCCTGCTGTTTTCCAATTGTTGCTCTGTGAAGGGCAATCAAACCATCCTGGAAACAAAACAAATCAGTAAAGTGAATAGAGAAGTCATGCATTTCAATCTCCTTATGAAAAGTTAGAATTGAAATACCTTATCCACAGCATTGATATCAACATTATGCTTCAACAGAGAATCTAAAAGGTAAAATTCTCCACAAGCAGCGAGAGTGTGCAGAGGAAGCCATTTATCCTGAAAATAATATTAGTATCAGCCATTAAAAAATAATTGAGAATATTCAAGGCTACAAGTAAGTGAATCAGAACCCGTTTCCCTCCCTACACCTTAATCATCATTCTCACACACAGACACAAAAATGCAACAAGGTGTCTGTGAACTGAGTATCCAGTCCAGTAAGACTGACAACATCAGTATCTACTGGTAATATGGGACTACTCAAACAACATCATTTGTGGAACAAAAATTCACAATGATGGCGAACCAGAGAGTTTTTCTTTTCCAACAATAATAAGCATACAACAATGGTAAAATATCTGTCATTATCCTACACATAACACTCACTGAAGTAGCAGCTGCCAAGTCTGGTATCCTCTTATTCAACAAAACCTTCTCCTTATTAAACAACTTCCGCCGACCTATTCACACGGGCACGAAAGAATTAGAACAGCCATCCCAACACTTTAAAAGTCCATATACACGCAACAAGACGAACACAACAACCAGTGAATTAAATCATTAATTTCTTCAAAATGTAAGTCTTCAGTCCACATTGCCATCCATTAACTAGCATAGTATGAAGTACTAATAGTAACCTAAACATTAAGTTAGTTCATGTTTCAAAGAAAAAGTCCAAAAGGGCATAAGAAAATGGATATACCTCCAGGGGTTTTAGCAGTAGGGTCATAGTTGTCACTATAGAAAAACTCAGTGACATCCTCCAAACCCCTCCCATAAACAGCCCAGCTAGGATTCTTAGGCGCAACACGTTCACCACCATCCAATTCAGCTTCAGCCTCAAACTTTTCTCCGCGATTCAATTGAGGTTCAGGGACATTTTCGTCCACCGGAAAACTAGAAGAGTAATCGAGAAGCTTCATCTGCGCCAAGTTGGCTTCCTTATAAGCTTTGTAGTCATCCAAATTCATATCTTCCGCGTTTCCCTCTTCGTAATGTTTATCTCCGCCTGAACCTCTCGCCACTTGTCCGGGACCAAATTCTCGCCCAATGTCTCCTCCACTTTTTTCCTCCAACTGGGCCTGGGCCTGGGCCTGGGCTTGGGCTTGGGCTTATCGACGGTAAGATTGTCGGGATTGAGGTGGTGGTTATGGAAAACGGGTTCGTCAAAAACGCCGTCCTCGAACACGACCAGTTGCCGATGACGTGGTCTTCGGAATCGTCGTATTGCGGCGTTGGGTGCAGCGATGGCGAGAGAGAGCGGAGGTTCCAGTTTCTGGGGAATTGTAGAGTTTGCGAAAGTTGGAGGTTGCAGGAAGTAGAAACGGGGAGTGGAAAGAGGAAAGTGTGAGGTTGAGGCTTTAGCGCAACGGTGGAAACATGGAACATGGTGGCTGCTGCTCCTAACACTCGGTGACCTCAAGCTTGTCTGTTTTATTGCTGATAAAAATATATTTGATAAATTGCACATTTTATATCCATGTGCCTAATTCAAACTATATTTTGAATGGTGAATGTTTATATTAATGCTCGCTCCCCTTATTTTAATCGCAGTATAGCATAACATAAAGAAAACATTGTGTTATCTCGAGAGACAAGTTTAAAGAACTAATATCTTTTATGAACTTTTTTTTAGTGTGTTTAGATATGATTGAAAAAATTGATTTTAAAGTAATCTGATTTATATTTATATTTGAATGTTTTTATTATAAATTAAGTTAAGGAATAAAATTTAAAATAATTTTTTGTATCTAATGTAAAAACAACTCAGTTGCTTCAACTCATAATCTAATCTCATAATTAATTTTAAATTATTTTTTAACGTAAAATCAAATATTAGACTCAATTATAAATTCAAAATCAATTATTTAAGATAAAATCAAGCATACACATAAATATTGAACTCTGATAACACCTTTATGAGACAAGGTAATATGAAAATGATATTCTTCCTTGTTAGTGGATTCTACTTTGTATTCTGTATTACTAGTAACATGTTTAATTATGCATCAAGAGACATAATTGACCTGATTTTCTAAGTTACAATAAAAGTTACCAATTTTAAATGTTCATGCTTTTTACTTGTTTGACTTGATTTTTTGTGTTACTAATGGATCTCAAACTCACATTTACTTACTTAATAGAATTGATTTAGTGATAAGAAATTTGAGTAATTTATATGAATTTTCAAGTTCAAAATGTTAGAAAAATATTATGTGGCTCTTATTTGTGTTTGATTTGGTTACTTTATTATTACATTTAATTGCTTGATAATGAGTTGTTATAAAATAATAAAATACGCTATTACAATAGTTATAATAACATTTAACTGTTCTTAACACAGGAACTAATGAGAGACTTTATGGTATGATAATAAGGAGGAGTCAATCGTTACTATAAATAAACCTGTGATATTTTATTGATTCATACACTTTAGAAAAATTTAAGATTAAAAGATCTTTCTCTTTTTCTAAACACGGCATTACTCTATATTTTAACTGTAATAGATAATGTAGAATTGAACTTAGCAGCAATGACTATATGATATATAGTACCACAATTCTTGGATTAAAAATATTATTTATATTGATATGCTTACACTTATGTAATAATATTATTTATATTATGAATTGGGGTTTTAATTTTTCTTACACTAGTCATAGTCCTCGTCACAAAAGACTTTCAACCTATTTCCGGTTAGAGTATAAGATGATATGCATGAGTAAAACCCCTGATAGTATCTTCTACATTCTTTTGTTATTTTGATGTGAATTTTACGTAGGAATGCGTTAATTATTAGAATTTAAATTCAAACACAATTCTCATTTAAACTATCTTTCTTGATTTAGAAGTAGAACTCACTAAAATATTGTTTTCAAATTTTTAGCTAATATTAAGTTATCTTTACCAGTACAAAATTATATATATTTCATGATTTCAAATAAAAATCGGTTAAATATTATATTAATAAGCACATTTATATTTAAAACGATTCAATAATTTAAAGTAGACCACAAGCTATGAAAATTTTAAAATCAAACTTAAAATAAATGATCCAAACTTGGACTTGGGCAACCACGAGTCAAGCTTGATCATCAAAATGCTGACTTAATCAACTAATTTACACCCCTAGCCACGCCTACCCACCCCCCTGCAATAAGTTGGACACGTATAGAACTGAAGGAAATGAACTGTAATTTACTCAAAATTTAGTTTGCGACTTTTTATTTATTAGTACGAAGAAACGAACTAAAAAAAGATCAGAAACAAAGTGGAACTCTACCGAGTACTGATGCGAGGTCTTGTTGAACAATTTGACCAATACATTATGAACCGTATAAACTAGTTAAATACCGAACAAATAAGTGTACAAAATAAAGCATAAGTAGTGCAGACTATTTCCAAAACATGGATACAAACTGAAGTCACGATACCATAATAGATAATTTTTTCCTTACCATCTTCAAACTTAAAAGATGGAAACAAGCTGGCAAAAGACATCACCTAGATCCACGAGCATACCTCCTATCTGGGCTACCATATGGAGAATAAGGAAGTGACCTGGACCTGTCCCTCCTAGATCTTCCGCCATAAGGTGGTGGTGAGTGCCTCGGTGAATAATCTCTACCAACACGATATGGTGAGCGCCTTGGAGACCTTCCACGGTCACCACGATATCCATAATCATCACAACCAGATCCACCTCCTCGATACCTTCCATGGTCACCACGATGCCCTTGAGACAACCAGGTGGAATTCAGTAAAAAAATTGATAAAACAAACACTTAAAAGACTAGGTTCACCATTCAACAGGTCTCAAACTTACCATAGTCTCTAGTACTTTTCAGGCCAAGATAGTGTCCAGGTGTAGGAGTTCTTGGCCGTTTTCTTCGTGACTGAAATAAAATAGAAGCTCACAATCCATGGGGAATTTATTTGACAAAAACAAACTGCATAAATCATTCAAGCACCACTGGAAGCAAAACAGATTGAATCTCATGATATCCTTCTTGCCTTACTAAATTGTATTAACAGACATTATATTTAAGGGTGTCCTTTAAAAGAAAGTTTTATCAACATAAACAACCTAGCATATGAAAAAAGAAAAAAGTTGTATCCGCACACGATTAATGCTAGGCATGAGATACCATAAAAGCCTGATTAGAAAGTTGTTGATAATGTCCGTTGATTAGTTGAGTTGAAAGTGAATGCTGAGGTTGTAAAGTTGTTGGACAATATAGTTGCTATGTTTAGTTGATCAGAAGCATTTGATTAGCTGTTTAAGCTTGCCATTGATCAAGCTGTATCACTAAAGTTGACATGGATGAACTGATCATCTTTGATTGCTGCCAAAATAGCTGATGCAATGTTATTCTGAATACGACCACAAAACCTTCAAGTTAAGAAGAAAGAAAAGCATGATTGTTTTTAGTGACTACTAGTAAAATGAAGAACAAGTTACCCGCTCAACAGTGATATAGCGACCCTCTAAAACTGATTGATTGAGATATTTGATGCAACGGTTCGCATCCTCAACAGTATCCATTGTAACAAAAGCAAAACCACGAGAAATTCGTGTCCGAGGCTCCACCACAAGAAAACACGAAGCAACCTAACAAAGAAGACAACTATTGATATCCATTCCAAGATATGGGGCTCACTAATGTGGGAAACTGTGACAATTCAATGAAAATGGAGAGGAAATAAAATATGATACTCACCTTTCCCTCCTTAGAGAAATGCTCCTCTAGGTCTCTGTCAGTGACCCTTGAAGACAGGCCAGTCACATAAAGTGTAGTTCCAGCATTTTTAGCCTCAGACCTGGAACATAATTGAACATATTATAAGCTCCTCAAACAACATCATTAAATCAGAACACACAAGCACAGTTGACCCCTTCAGAAATACTTCAAAATATTAGACTTTATCTTTCAGTGAAAGAATTATGAACGGATACAAGTAAAATGGAAAGCGACTAACCTTTCATTACTTCTTGATCTTGATCTGAACAAGACAACATCATTCAGTCCACAATGTAGGACAGAGCACACAAAAGGAAGAAGTATTAGACATATTAGAAGGGATATAATGCAAAAAAGAGTCGCACGATCAACAGCCACAACTCTTGAATGATATCAAGGTTGTTGGTTGGCACTAACCTTCCACGACTTCTCGACCGGGATCTTGGCCTTTGTTTCTCAAAAGATCTTGACCGAGACCTAGACCTAGGCCTAGATCTAGACCTTGACCTGGACCTTGACTGAGCCCTCCATGGGGAAGGGGACCTTGAATTCCTGAAATATTCAATCATCACCAAAGGACAAATGACTTCATTAACCAATAATCTCAGAGTGTCCTCCACATTCCTTTAACCGTGAGTTTGGATTTAGAATCTCATTACAAAAAAAAAAAAAAAAAAAAAAAAAAAAAAAAA
>CM023941.1:33969986-33991198 GCA_013407115.1 Glycine latifolia
AAAAAAAAAAAAAAAAAAAAAAAAAAAAAAAAAAAAAAAAAAACATCTCGTTTACAAACAAATTATTGCACAAAACTTGTTTGGGATAACCTAATTATGAATTTTAATTCTGGACCCTCCTGAATCCGGGCCAAGCATCTGAGCTAGATCTCGGTTGTGGATCCTTCTGGACAATGGCCAAAATGTCTAGTCGACTTCATGTAAACCTTAGTATTTCTCCACAGTTCTTTCTCCTATGGCTCGAGACTGGGACGGCTGTGGATCCTCCCAGACTTAGGTCGAGTTAAATCTCGGTCCAATACCACCCATAACTCGGCCGGAATTCTGGGAGGCAGTGGATCTCCGGAAATCATCCCTTTGGTCTCCCCGAGATTGAGGAGATCAAATCCCAAATCAACTAGGGCAATACTACCACAAGGTGACCTACCTAGGGGGGCTAGGGGAAACACCGAACACAACACAACTAAATGCTTCAGGCATAGGCTATCTTCGGGATCTACCTACGAGGCTAAACTTAGACTGAAACAATTTCATTAGCAAATCATTTTCAATGTTTCAATTCATAGTGCGTTAGAATTACAAAAAACATGAACACAGACGAAGATCACGTCAAATGCGACATGATGATCATGTATCAGAAATATTTGATTATCATGATTACCATAATCTAAGAGGATTACGGGTTTACCTTCTCGGTGGAGAATCGGCCTGTAAAATAATTGGGAAAAATATTAAAACAGAGAAAAGAAAAGAAAAAAACATTATATCTAGGTCAAGTCGTAGAGAATAATCTGTGAGGGGAATGGATTGAGATAGAGAACTTGCCATTGCCACGAGCTAAGATCTTCAAGTGTTGACCCTCGAGCGAAAATGAAGAATCAGGTATAAGACGACGAAGGGTAAGGGTTTTGTCGAAAAGCAATAACAAATTGACCTTCAATTCATATAGCGAGCTGTCATATGGGTCGGGTCGGGTTATTAAGATGGACTGGCCTGTTGACTTTTTTGATTGACAATGGACCAATTAAAGGGCTTTTTTATTCGCACATCACTTTTTACTATCTTTACACCTCAACTTTTCTTTTGCTTTTGTGAAGACCAAACTACCCCAAAACACATCACCTTAGACCAGCAATCCCGTTACAAGACCATGATAAGGATGAAAATGAAACTCAAGGAGTTATGCTGAAGGTTCTAAGTTAAATTTCATAAGATTAACTAGTACAAACTCTACAAACTACGTTGTTTTGGTACTCATTTTTTGTGGTAATATGCAAGAAATATACAGTGTCCTTTTTATTTTGATTGACATTAAATGATCTTACTAGGTTACAATTATATTGCTTAGTAATGATGTATTTGTTCAAGGTTCATTCTAATCAAAATGGTTCTGGTGAAAATACAATAATCTCACAAATAAGGGAAGAGGATGGCATAACCAGAGCGAAAACCCGTGTGTATATGCAAAAAAACTATTTCCAATTTAAACTCATGATCAACAAGTCACCAAATCCAAAATTAAAAACTAATCTAATTCATTAATTTTTATCCATAAGCGTTCTCATTTTTTATAATAATAATTGTGTTCTTGCCTCGTATACTGAATACTCATTTAGAGATTTTGCCACTTTAAAAAAGTATGGGGAAAAAACGTACAATCTATGAATGCAGATTAGATTGCGAAAAACTATGACCAAATAAAGCACAGGGTTAATGGATACAAACAATCTATAAACTGGTGATCCTTTCAAAATATGAATCAATTCTGTGTGAAAGATTGACAAGTGATTTGAACAATCATTTTTAAGTACAGAAAGCTACATAACTTAACCCCCAACTTCTTTTTCTGTCCTCTTTCTCAGGAAGGGGCAGGTAACACATCACACAATCTTTACAAATCTTCAACAACATGAATTCAGGAGTTTAAGTTGTTAGGATATCTGGAATTGTCGTGGAGTGAGCCCCCAATATCTTACCGCCAGCATCGGGGAAACTCTCACAGTTAGGTAGGGATCTAATCTTCCCATCGGAATCTACCTGTACAGGATACTTAAGAAGATGTCCCTGCAAAAGTGAGAAATCTTCAGAAGCGAATAATGTCCAATTGTTGTCTGCAATGTCATTCACTTTATGCACACACTCCAATCTCTCTGGTTCTTCAAAAGTTTCATCTAACATGCCAAGATGCTCTCCCCAAAGTGACATTCTGTAACCATAAATCTGCAGGAACAAAAAACCATTGAATGTAATAAATATATAATATCACATGGTATATTGGCACACAACAGCTAAGAGGTTCATCACACCATTAAACTAGCAATGATTTTTATTTGGTTACTTATACATTAGATCATTAAGTAATTCAATAATTTGGGAGGAAGTCATTCACATTCAGTAAAAGATAAGGGTGATTTCCAGGTCTACTTATACCTAGAATCACTATGTATTATGTAATCAATTTAGATAAGACATGTGATTTCGAACTCATTAGAGTGCTCTCAGGTTGTCACATGTCATTTGCGGCTGGATAAAGAGATTTACAATTAGAAAATTTGCCATAAGAATTAAAAGCTTAGGGATAAATACAAACCTGGCCATGTGGATGTCTTTTCTTTGCTGACCACGTGTAATGTGGTTGATATGAACCCATAGCTATCTCAGTATCTTTAGTACCAGCCATAGATCTTTGGTTTATATTAGCAGATCCAATTATAACATACTCATCATCAACGATCATCCCTTTAGCATGCACATAAATCATAAAACGGCGATATTTATATGCTGTTGAGACCTGACAAGGAAAATATACTCAACCCATTCTTGATCATTGTCTACTATGAAGAGAACTACATAAGTATTTCAAAAGTCGAGATAAAATTTGGATATATAAAAATATATTCCCAACCTTTTTCTGAGATGTAACCTCAAAAGAGAAACATGAAATGTGATCAGGATGGGGGTGAACTGTTCGATGAAATGTGAAAATATCATCTACAGTTTGAATGCTAACAAGGTCAAATCTATCCTCAGTCCTCATGTACGAAATCAAGCAATCAATGCTTTGGACAATATATATTATGAAGCTTAGGGCAAACAAAATAACATTTTAGAATACATCATTTTGTTTGAGTAAGTGATATTACAGGCATGAAATTACTATTATTATTGTTGGCAATATGAAGAAAATTTCAACATCTACAGTAGCAGATAACTATGATATAAAGCAACCACATATTGTCTAATATGTTAATAAACTTCATTTTAAAGAAGCTTAAAAGAAAAGAATTATGATATACTGAAGGTAAAAACAAGATGGCGATAATATTATTTTAGAAAATCACCTGTGCACCATTTGTGCTTGAACTATCTTCATTAAAGTGTTCCCGATTACCAAGGCAATAAAAATTGAGGTAATCTTGCGGGTGCACATCAGTAAGCTGCATTGATTTCAATTCTCTAGCAACAACATCATACATCATTTGCATCGTTTGACCCTGTATATGGTAAACATACAATTGAGAATAAATATTTTATTTTTTGTTACACTTACACTTATGATCTTTTGAAGCACTTTAGAGAATAAATTGCAGGTTTGGTAACCATAGATGAAAATAAATGGTTGATTTTGCCAAGATACAACCACATGGACAAACAGACCAGTATTCAATAGGCTATAGGCCCATTAGTGAGGTTTATAGTAGGAAAGGAAAGAGGGTGCAGGGAACAGAAAATGAGACAAAGGATGTAGGTTCACGAGTGTATGAGAGGAGGAGGGAACATATTCCACAAGGGGAATTCGTGGGAGTGAAGAGAGAAAGAGATAACAGAATTAACATGGTGAAGAGGGAGGGGAGAAGGGGATACTGGAATCAGAAAGGGAGAAGGCGAAGGATTATATATGGGTGTCATAACCGAATAGGGGGTATGAGGAAATTGGTATCAATATTGGCTAGGCTTAGTGAAGAAGCTAGTTCTTCCTCAGGAAAGGGGTTCTCTAATTTCTGTTATAGTTTGTTTTCTATTGTTCATCTTGTAAGGAGCTAGTCTCCGGCCATTACCCTACTGCTATAGTTTTAATTCAATTCAATATAATATACTTAAGTTTTTCATTCCTATTTTGGTTCCAATCAGTATTTGTGAGAACTCACTCCCTTGATTTGCTCATCAACAATTACTTACACTGTACTCTATAAAGTACACTTTAGAGAAGCATAATCCTGAGACTTCACATTCATAATTGTAAATTTCCATAATTGGACAATAAACTTCAAAACAATAGACAATCGGATACCTGCCAAAAGAGGATTTCTTGCATAGCCCCAGTTTTAGGATCACCTTCTGGCCACATTGGTAAAACAATGTAGACAGCAAATCTCTCCTTAGCTCTAATTTTACTAGCAATTTTCAGTGCCAATTCCATTGGGATAAGATTATCAGCCCCTGACCACAGAAGACAAATGAGACATCTCATTCTCTTTAATTTGTTTTTTCTTTTTCTTTTTGCAGAGAAAAGATGTACAAACAAAGGAATTTGAAAGTATATATTGTGAAAAAAGGAAGCAAAAAGCCAATTAGTTACTAAAGCAAATAAAATAATACCATTAATTATGTTTTTTTAATCAAAGAAGTTTCTAGGACAAAGAGAAGAAGATTAGAAAGAGTTGGGGGGATAAGAGTTCTTCCTGACTAAATTAAACTAAATATAATAACATAATTATCATCATTTAATCAGATTTGAACCTAATTCACATCATACCAACAATTCTTTCCTCTACCTGATCAAGTTCTGAAAGGGATATATATTTCAAAAATATGTGCATTCAACTCTTTCTTTTTTTTCAGTAAGATCAATGTAATCATTTTTACAGAATGTCCTTTTTCTGCAGAACAGAGAAAAACACCTCACTAAATTATAGACAACTATCTTGCTTTTCAAAACCATGAATTTAAAAGCCTAACCTGCATCTTTATAAGCTGGCCATGCATACGATGATCCAATGAAGTATTGGTTTTCAATATAAATAAAGTGTTGAGCAGATCTGATCGCTTGAATGTATGCTGTTTGAATGCTTTTGTCTATAACCAAATTTTTAGCACAGATAAGATTCTGCATCCAAAATTATGTTAACTAGAAAGTGCAGGATATGATTCTAATCAATTCAATATATAAGATTCTAAACTCAATATATAGGTTTGGTTTGCAAGCTAGTACAGAGCTCACTCAACGTATTTTGAGTTTTCTGTAAAGAAGAAACAGGATGAACAACGAAGTAAAACGCTAGTTAATGAACCTGGGATAGAGCAACATCAACACGTTTGGGAAATCCTTTCAGGGATCCTGAGTCAATGGAGCGGAAGATCTGTAAGAGTTGGAAAACAATGTAATGAAAGGAATTATCTCCAAAATCAAGAAAAAATAGCAGGCAAGTAACGTCTACTCAAAACTAAGCTTGCATTGTCCAACCTGAACATGCCAGTTTTCAGGATCATCTTCACTAGAAACCCATACTAAAGGGTCATCCTCTGGAACAGTATAATAATCCGATTTATCCTTTAAGGTAGCAGCAGTAGAAGGACTTAATATCCATGAGATGCGTTCTATTCTTATTAAAGCATCGTCATGCCATTGAGCGGATTTTTTGAAAAGGATCGCAAACTCTTTCCACTTAGTTGCTTTTCTCCATCGCTGCTCAAAATTAATAAGAACATCATATGCAGCAGGTCCATCTATTCTGCAATGCAAATCATGCCATGGTTGTCTAGGAACTCTTGTTCCAGCCTACCACAAACAAAATATACAAGAGTGGTGAGAACTAAGAAGTAACAATAAATCAAAGTCAAAGTGTTACAACATTGTAATAAAACCATAAAACAATACTTCCTACAACATAAAAATAGCAAAACATAATTGGCTTTTACAATCAATAATCCATAGATATGCAACCTACAGTAAACAGGATTACCCTATCCTACAATAATGATGCAAGACAATAAAAATCTGTTAGTTATTACTTATTACCAATCTTTTACTAGGTCCTTAACTTGGTCATACAAACAAGGTCACAAGGGACAACATAAGCAAAAGGAATTAGATAATTGGAGCTGACAATTACAATTAGCTCCTTATCATTCATTTATCAAACTGAGTCCAATAAATTTGATATCTAAGATAGTTCTAGAACATTATTTAGAAGCAAATAACACAATTGGGTTACTCTCAAGTCTAAATAAAGTTCCAACTGAGAATTAGTCACTTAAGAAAGGAGAGCAAATACCTGTGATAGAAACTGGACCAGAAAGATAGATGAAAGAGAGAATCTTTATTGAAAAAGATAGCAATTACAATAGCTACAATGTCAGCAGAGAAGAGAACACAGAACTTATTTGATTTCTGGAGAATACCCAGTTGATACAAAGTGAATTCGAGGTTCACCATCCTCCTATTCCTTTTCTCCCCCTTTCCCCAGCCACCCAACTGCTATTTATATCTAATTTTAACCCCCACAGTCAGTTATAACTACTAACAATCAGTTATAACTAACTGACTAACTATTATTTACTAATTGACCCTCCTATTATACACTTTTCCCCACCTCCTACTCCTATCAACTTGTAATAATGGCAAAAAGACAACCTATAAGCTGACCTAAGAACCAAGATTCAGCTCTGGTGGACTAACATGAGGCACCCCTTAACAGCCCACATGACAGAGACTATCTTTGCCCCAAAATATTTTTTCCTTTCCTGGATAGTGCAAAATTGCAATCAATGGTTGGGGTGGGTGGGGATTTGGAAGGGGATCTTCAGTTGTGGTAACAAACCCCAACTATAGGAATGGTGTAACTCTTCCAATCCCACACTCTAGGTGCTTATGGGAAAATTACAAAATAAAAATTCTATGGATAAACTTCAATATACTTGGTGACCAAACAAACAACATCTGAGTCTCTCAAGAGAGCTTTACATACAATCTTATGGTGTATCTTTCCAAACCACTTTGGGGTTTCAGTAAGACATTATCAATGGCATCAATGATATTACATAATATAAATTCCATTCAGAAGCTACTATGTACTTGGCAGACAAATCATGGATAATAGATTAGAGGGTGTACACAGCAGTTTTTATTCCGATCAAGGGTTCAATCAAGACATTATGGATAATATAACCAAAAAAGATTCTATTGAAAATAGTTAAAACAAGACTATCCAGATTTCTAACAAAATGAAAGAATAAGTGAAACGCTTAACAAATTAATATTCCCAATTGGGCTGAAACTTACAGAAAATGTAGGATTGTGGAAATCACCATCAAATACATCATCAAGATTACGAAACAGACGATGCTCAGGTGTGTCATAGCGACCATCACACAGATCAAGACCTCCTATAAAAGCAGTTATCTTCCGGTTATTACCAGCAGCCTGTGTGTCCACAATCACACATTTTTGGTGGTGTGTGAAGACCGTTCCAACAACCTGTATAAAAAACAACTCCATGACACTGTTTGTCTCAAAAGACAGGACACCATGTAACAATAATCAATAATTTTACATGCATAAAGAAAGGGAAAAATGAATAAACAGAAACGTATCTGTTAACTTCAAACCGATAATTAACAGGAGAAGGTATATTTCCCGTATTAAATTTTGCATCTACAAAATATATACCCACTGTTTAGAGCTTAGGCCACAAAACACAGGGCATTTCACATTTGACTCCACTGAAAACTAGCTCACAAAGAATTTTATCTCCTGACAACATACAGGAGGGACGTCAAGTCTATGCATCAACATAATACAAATGATGAGCGTAAAAGAAAAAACACAAGGCAATAAGAATTGGCTACATTGGCACAGCGGTAAAGTTATGTCTTGGTGATTTATTGGTCATGGATTCAAATCCAGAAACAGCTTCTTTGCATATGCAAGGGTAAGGCTGTGTACAATATCCCTCTCCCTTACCTTCGCATACCTTCACATTGCAGACACCATTTAGTGAACATCCACAGGTTGCGAAACTCAAAAACTTAGGCCTAGTTAGTTTCCTGTTCTCAGAAACAATTTTCTGTTTTCTAACATCTGTTCCGACGTGTTTGTTCCTACTACATTTCCATTTCGTAAAAGTTTGTCCGCTAAGCACTTGAGAAGACGAACATGAAAAATCACATCTCATCTGTTTCTGTTGTTGGTTTTTAAAACACATACTTTGGAAACAATTTTCAAAAATTGATTTTAGAGTGAAAAGGGAATTGATCGCTATGTAGGGTGGAATTGTTTTGAAGTGAAAAGGGAATCAAACCCCGAATGACCCCCAACACTTGCCTGTTGCTTCAAGAAGCTCATCTTACTGCTGGCATACCGAGGCGATAGAACACACATAACAGAAGAATGCTTAAAAAACTTCTTGGTTTCCTCATCATGAGTCCCCATCACACCAGCCTGCACCAAAAACATCATCAATCAATCAGCAACAAATCAAAGATAACTAACTATTGATAACAAAAACAAACAATGCAAAATGCCAACTAGAGCAAAACCCTCACCGTCTTGAGGAAAACTTTATCATGCGAAGTTTTATCATCCCAAACCAGCAACAACACTCTCACCCCTTCTTCAGACTTATACTTAAGCAACTCACCAAGCGTCAAATCGCCACAGCGCGGCAATGGCCTAGTAGGCTCTCTAACGAGCCTCACCTTATGGTAAATCGACCAACCCACTAAATACACCATGTGATGAGCCTCAGATATAGCATAACAAATATCCTCCCAACACTTCTCGTGTCTATAAACATTTCCATTCTCCAACTTAATCTCCGGTAACTTCCCTTCACCAGATTCGGTACAATGCGCGTCCTGGTACAACCTCACCGAACTCCCCTTCCTCACCGGAAAATACGTGTGCCTCACGCCGTTGTGTTCGGGATCCGCCGCAATGCCTCGTTGGTACAGTAAATTCTCCGACACCGGAGTGAATTGCATCTCCACGTGCAGCGCCGTGTCCGGCTTCGGCGGCTTCCCGGACGGCAACAGAATCGGGAACCACTCGGAAATCTTCGCTCCGGTGGCAATCCGCCGCGCCGGAACCTTGACCGTTCCCATGGTCTGCGCGCCGAAAACGTCGTCGTCCTTGACGTGAAACTCCAAATCCACCACGGGATGCGCGAGCGGGATGTTGAACCGTTCCTCCCACACAGGGTTCGGTGCGTTCTTCAGCACGCGCGTGCGTGCCACCGTGGCTTGCGGCACCATAACGGTGACGTAAGGATCGCTCGTGATGATCCTCGGATGGTTGTGCGTCCGCTGGCCGACGCCCCCGCCGCCGGTGGGAGCGTCGGAGTGGTATTTGATAGTGTCGCAGGCGGTGACACAGCGGCGGAGACGCTCGGAGAAGATGTCCATGTTGGGCAAGTGGCGCGCCTGGATGATTTTCAAATCGAGGTCGCCATGGAGATAGGTAACGCCATTGTCGTCGCCGCCGCCAGCGTCCGCCATGGGAGTGAGTGATCCCGTGCGCAGAGTGTATAGTTTTGAATTTGCGCCCGGGAGCGAAACGGAGGCTTTTAGTGTAGAAGAGAAAAGGGTTTGGTATAGCGTCAAACGAAGGAAATGAAGTCACGTGGAAGTGGTCGTGTTGAATTAGGGTACAGTTTTTGTTAGCTTCTCTGGTTTTGGATTTGTGTTGTGTTGCGTCGAGGAGGGAACAGATTGTGTTTCTGTGCTGGCGGGTTCACAGGATTCCATGTCATTTTCGCGACATTTTTTTTGTAATAAAATTTTGGTTTGAATTTACTACTGTAGTAGTCACATAACAGTAACGGACTCTGTAACCAAAAAAAAAATAGAATAATTATTAATTAGTCGAATTCGTGAATGTGTGAGACTGGTAAATTAATTCCTGTAAAATGAAAATTTTATATTTAACTTTTATTATATAAAAAATGTTATACTTATATAAAATTTATTTGTCATATTTTTTATATATTTAAAGATTAAATTTATATTTTATTTTTTTAATGATTAATTTATCATATCATAGTTTGGGATGACGGATTTGATTATCTAAAAAAACATTATATGGCGACGTGGAGACTGGAGAGTACACGACGACACGCCTAGACGGAACGGAATCGACAACGCCACGTGATGATGGTAGTTAAATTATTGGTTTATTGGTGGTACGTTTTTCCTCGCAGTTGTTATTGTAATTAATTAATGTAATATATTATTGATTCTTGATCAGAACTTTGCGCTTGCATGATGTTTTGTTGAAGAATCGTGGGATCATGAAAAGATTGAAAGTATATCAAATCGTTCTCATCCTCGTTGTTTGTGGGCTTGGATTTAGGTAGTGGTGGCGTGTCAGTGGGCCTCATCGACGACATTCAACTACTATGGGCTTGGAATACATTTTCTAGCAAATCATGTCCCTCGATGAAAAAAAAAAATTTGTTCTTTTTTTCCTTTTTGGGATGGGATTAAAGAGTAAAAAATTTGTTCTTTTTTTCTCTTTTGGGATGGGATCAGACTATTAAAGTAAAGAAATTATGCTTTTCTTTTTTCGGATGGGATTAAAAAAATATTATTTTCTTTAAGTGTTTTTTCATGAACTTTAATTTTTAAATATAATAGGAATTCCTCGGTGTTGATCTTGAAATAAATTTACTGCTTAGATTATCCTGATAATTAATTTTTATATTTATTACTTATTTTTTATATAGTAAAAAACATAGAATTAACAAACATGACCAGGTGTTCACCCCCCCCCCCCTCCCCCAAAAAAAAAAAACAAACAAGACCACGTTTTCTATAATTTTGCCCGTAAAAGAATGTGGTCCGATTGCTAATGGGTGGTCCTTTTCATGGCATGCTCCATACAGATAAAAAATCATAAATTTGATTCATCAAATGAATACAACCAATGAAATTATAAATTTTGACTTAGTTTGTTTTCTATAATCTACAACCTTTGATTTTTTTTTATACGTAACATGTATACGCAACTGTCATTTTTTTTCCCTTTGGGTGTGTATGAAAATAAAGGAAGCCAAACAGAGAGTATTTGATAATGACTAAATTTTTAGTATTTGGTAATTTAAAATTGGGGTTATACATAATTATAAAGGAAACCAAAAGGAAGGGAAAAGTATGTTTAATAACTTGGGAAATAATTCAATGAAATCTCGGTGAGTTGGAATTGAGACGTAGCATCACTTTGATTTGATGTCTAAGCATATATTAAAGGAACTAGGAAAGTTTCATCATGCGATGATGCAAATATACGAAAACCAGATTCCGCATCTCTCGGCCTTAAGCTTCCCTTTGTTTTTTTAATGTCACAACAATAAAAAAAATAAGTTGTCAGGTCAAAGTGTATCGGCTTTTTTATCAGAAGTGAACCATTTTTTTTAAATTACCAAATAAGATTAGATTTTGAATAAAATAATCATTTAGGATAAGTCATAAATGCAGACAAAAGTCACTGACATTTGATTTTTTAATTTTCTCATAAAAGTAATGAACATTTAATCATAAATTATTATAAATATAATTTTTAAAATAATTATTATATAAAAGTCAACAAACTATTACCTATTTTTTCATTTACTTTTTCAATTATATGCTCGATGACTCCCAAAATCCATCTTCTTCTCTATCCTGCAAGACTGCATCTACTATAATCACATTATAGCATACCAAACGTTATGTTTGGACTCAAATCTTTATTTGGTGAGGGATTGTTTTGGCTTTAAGTGCTGTTATTGTTGGGACCAGAATATGCTGGGAGGGATCACATGTATAACTTTATCTGCTTGTAACTCTCTCGTACTCTTGTACCCGTATTTCAATATATATTTTTCTTTGGCTGATAAAAAAAATGCTCATGGGAAAACATAGGGGTCTGATTTTCCAAAACACATCTTTAGAAAAGGGATGAAAAAAATTTAAACGTGAGTAAGCCTAATATTGAGAATTAGTCACATCAAAGAATCAAAATTTGAAGAAATATCTCATGATCTCATGAGAATATCAAATAGTCAAATATCATAATTAGGATAGTTATAAAAAAATGGTTTCAAATTGCTAAGCGCATCATGTGATGCCGTGATGGGCTGCAATATTGTGGTTGCTACATTGATTGTCTGCAATCACATAACAAGTACAATGCAACAGGTGAAATAATTGCATCCAACGAGAATTAAAAACAAATTCCTTATATAAATTTGTTTTTCATTCTTTTTATGTCTTTACTTATTTTAAAGGGAATTTTGAGAAGTCAAGAGAGTTTGAAAATCTTGGTAAGTTGGTAGCGAAGGAAATGTGAAATTTAAGAAGGGGAGCAAGAGCCAAGAGGTATGAGATTTTTTTTTTGGGGGAGGGTGAATTAAGAAGTATGAGATCTTGAACCTGAATGTTGATCATAATTAATGCAGACATGAAATAAGTTCACACTTCACATCATAATAGCTATAATCCCCCTTAATTACAGTTGTCGCAACCGCGGCGCTATGCAAATTAACATCATTACCAATTCATTTCAGGATATTGTGTATAGTGTATACTGTCTAATCTATACTAATAGACCAAAAGAAAATAAACTGAAACGCTGTATGAAGTGTTCGCACTCCGCAGTAGCAGATTATAATTATATAATTATTACTAAATCAAAACTTATTATAATTCATGCAAATTACAATCGAATCCCGCATTCTAAACTATTATATCCTCCATGTTGCACATTTACTATGCATGTTTTTTTTAAGCCAACAATAAATGAAAGTTACATTCACCTTTTCTGCAAGCAAGTAGGAGAATTGTTGAGCCCTTTAATATTTTGGGCCACCTTGTTTTTGCACTGAACTTGCCCCGTGGGAGCGGTGAAGTAAAAAGAGTAAAAAAATCCAGTCTTACTCATGCATATACAAAAACTATTTTTGAATTCGAAGACGAAGTAAAAAGAGTAGTATCTAATAAAGTCTTCCTCACTGTAATTAGAAGAGTGTATAATTGGGAAAAGAGGGATTCCCGGCAACAATTTTTCTTTTACTATTTGATCACAAAATATAAGTATAGTAGCCAAGCCCATTAAAAGATTGGCAAATTATACGTATTAATTCATATGCCCTATCATATCATAAGCATAGTGAAAGCAAAAGCTAACGATTTTTTAAGTAATTTAAGTGCAGAACTGCAGATGGAGGCTGGGTGAACATCCACATAAATGCACATCTCCTGTTATTTTCATTTATGATGCCTAGCCCAAGGATCAAGTGAAGGGGTAAACTAGAATATTAGTGGTAAGCTCACTCAAAAAATGGTCAAGGCTTTATACCAAAACCAAATTGTTATATAGTACATATTTACAATTGACAAATGAAAGAAGCTTATATTTTTGTCGCGTCTAATCGTCTATGATCTTTTGAAGCACTAAACTTTAGAAAGATCTTTTAACATAGGGTGCAGTTTAGAGAGTCAAGTGCGGGTTTGGTAACCATTGATGAAAACAAATGGTTGATTTTGATATTCTTAAACGCACGTGAGTCGTGAGGCACATCGGCTTCAATGAAACTTAAGCTTGGTATTAGGTCAATAGGTGAAGCAGGAAAACATGCCTTCAACCATAATCGGCAGATTATTCAACTTGGGAAACTTGGAAAAAGTTGAAGAGGCCATCAGAATCTTCTCTAACATGACCCACAAGAACCTTATAACATACAATTCCATGATATCTGTGTTGGCCAAAAATGCTAGAATTAGTGATGCTCGACAACTGTTTGATCAAATGTCCCTTAGAAACCTTGTTTCTTGGAACACCATGATTGCTGGATATCTTCACAACAGTATGGTTGGAGAAGCCAGTGAGTTGTTTGACGTAATACCTGAGAGAGACAATTTTTCATTGGCTTGGCTTTGACGATAATTTGCTATACGCGTAAAGGGAAGCTTGAAAAGGCTAGAGAATTGCTTGAGTTGAATGATAGCTGGTTATGCAAAGAAGGGCCAGTTTGATGATGCTAAGAAAGTGTTTGAGCAGATGCTGGCAAAGGAATTGGTGGTTTCTTACAACTCAATGTTAGCTGGGTATACACAAAATGAGAAAATGCATTTAGCATTGCAATTTTTTGAGAGCATGACCGACAGGAATGTGCTTTCATGGAATTTGATGGTGGCCAGATATGTTAACAGTGGTGACCTGAGTACTGTTTGGCAATTGTATGAAAAGATTCAAAATCCTAATGTTGTTTCTTGGGTTACAATGATGTGTGGGTTTGCAAAATATCGAAAGATTGCAGAGGCCAGGAAACTTTTTGACAGGATGCCTAGCAAGAATGTGGTTTCTTGGAATGCAATGATTGCAGCCTATGTTTAAGACTTACAAGTTGATGAAGCTGTTAAACAGTTCATGAAATGCCACATAAAGATAGTGTATCATGGACTAGAATAATTAATGGGTACATTCGAGTTGGTAAGCTTGATGAAGCATGGAAAGTTTACAATCAGATGCCTTGCAAAGACATCACAGCGGAAACAGCATTGATGTCTGGATTAATACAAATTGGAAGGATAGATGAGGCTAATCAGATGTTTAGTCGAATTGGTGCAAGTGATGTTGTTTGTTGGAACAGCATGATTGCAGGCTATTCACAGAGTGGAAGAATGGATGAAGCGCTCAATTTATTTAGACAAATGCCATTAAGAACTCAGTTTCTTGGAATACTATGATTTCTGGTTATGCTCAGGCAGGAGAAATGGACAGAGCAACAGAGATCTTTCAAGCCATGAAGGAGAAGAATATAGTTTCCTGGAATTCTCTTATTGCAGTTTTCCTACAAAATAATCTATACTTGTATTCTCTAAAGAGTTTTGTTATGATGGGGCAGGAAGGAAAGAAACCTGATCAATCAACTTTTGCATGTGCCTTAAGTGCATGTGCTATCTTGCTGCTCTGCAAGCAGGCAATCAACTCCATGAATATATTCTGAAGAGTGGTTATATGAATGATTTATTTGTTGGCAATGCCCTAATTGCATGTATGCAAAATGTGGAAGGGTACAAAGTGCTGAACAAGTGTTCAGAGATATTGAAGGTGTTGATCTCATTTCCTGGAATTCCTTGATTTCGGGTTATGCTTTGAATGGATATGCAAATAAGGCATTTAAGGCCTTTGAACAAATGTTATCAGAGAGAGTGGTTCCTGATGAGGCTACCTTCATGGGATGTTGTCAGCATGTGGTCATGCTGGTTTAGCAAATCAGGGTTTGGAAATATTTAAATGCATGATTGAAGATTTTGCTACCCTTATTGATTTACTTGGCCGCGTGGGTAGGCTAGAGGAAGCCTTCCATATAGTGAGGGAGATGAAGGTGAAAGCAAATGCTGGATTATGGGGTTCACTTCTTGGGGCCTGTCGTGTACACAAAAGCCTGGAACTTGGCAGATTTGCTGCCAATATGCTTTTTGAACTTGAACCACATAATGCCTCCAATTACATTACCTTGTCAAACTTGCATGCTGAGGCTGGCGAATGGGAAGAGGTTGAAAGAGTAAGGATGCTAATGAGAGAAAAAAGAGCTGGAAAGCAACCTGGTTGCAGCTGGATTGAAGTACAAAATCAGATACAACATTTTCTGTCTCATGATCCGGCAAAGCTGAGACCTGAAAATATTCAGATTATATCGAATACTTTAGCTACACATATGAGGGATGAGTGTAACACATCTAACATGAAATCAGCTTTTGACATTTTATGATCGGAGGTACCCACAACCTGCTCACACCTTCGTAGCTTTAGAATTATATTGAATTCCTAATGCATTGTTTGATAACGTCCTACTTTAAATATTATGAATGTTACGGTGGAATGGTGGATGAACATGCACGAGTGTTCATTTCCAACTCAAGTTGAGTTACGAGTCGAACAAATTCTGATCCAGTAGGTTCAACTTGACTCAACTCCTCTATATTTATTTGAAATCAGAATAAACAATCAATTTAGTGTATGAAGTATTACTCTCTCTCCTAAATAGTCTTTAAATTAATAAGTAGTTACTAAATTATTAGAAATCATACTATATAGTCTCTCAAGTCTCAAGTATTGAAAAACTTTTCAAATTAGACCCTCAATGTTAGTAAAATATTCAACCTAGGGACTAAATTGATGAATATTCAATATTTTAGGGACTACTTATATTATTTCATTAGTTCAAGGACTAAATTGCTGGATATTCAATACTTTAGGGACTACTTATTTAATTCATTTGCTTAAAGATTATTTAGAAGAAAAAAAGGTGATACTTCAAAGACTAAATTGATGGTTTTCTCTTTGAAATTATATTTTTATCATTTCTTTAAATGATACTTAAGGAGTATTAGTCATATATCTTTTAATAAAAAAATTATATTTTTTATTAGTTGGAATTAGTTAAAAACTATATAATGAAGAAGGATGGCTAGTAGGAATATGCTGCTACGGTTTCTGCATATCAGGAAGTATTTATAGGCTGTTACTGTTTTTAGAGGCTCATTGACATGTATCAGTTTTGTATTCTTGGAATTTTTAGCTCTGGCACAACTTGTGCTTGGAATTGTGATTATCAATAAAATTTCTTTGCCATTGAAAAAAAAGTTAAAAAAATATAAAACCATAAGTGGCAATATGCAAAATAAAAAATGAAATTTAGAAATTTTTATGGTTTTAATAAATTTAATTAATAATAAAAATGTGTTTAAAGAATTTATGTAATGAAAAATGAGATAAAATAATAATATAATTCATAATCTATAATCTAAAATTAGAATTTATGGAATAAAGGTGACACTTTAACTTGGTATTCATATTTATTTAGACTCTTTTGCCTCCCAACTCATTCCACAAACTATTTCATTTTTCATATTCAACTTTCAACACCTCATACGGGTTACTTCTATTTAACCTTCATTCTCTCTCTCTCTTTCCATTTTATTTTATTTTAAAAAAATATAGAAAGGCACTGAATGTTGCCCCTTTCTTTGTTAATAGAAATAAAATTAATATAAAAAATTAAAATAATATATGAATAATACTACAAAATTTCAACTAAATGTAGTATAATCCAAGCTAAATAATACATTCGATTTTTTATCTTATTTTTAATATTTAATTTGGTTCATTATCTTTAAAAAAATCATTTATATTGTAAATTCGAATCAATTTAGTATTTTTATCAATTTAAAATTAACGTTGCTAATAGTTTTAACATAATGACTGTTTAAAAAATAATTACAAGCCTAGAAGTGTTTCCGCACATGTAATTAACATAATTTAGGTCAAATTACACATTTGGTCTTCTATAAGAAATTTATTGCTCCATTCATGACCGCTGGTGGTTATTAGCAGCCACATCTTGCTCCCTAGGATGTTTGTTGCATCATCCAAAATTAGCGTTCAAGAGTTGTTTTACAATCTTCTCTGAATACTTGATGTGATAAGTCATAGTTGACACGATGAGTGAAGTGCATCTGTGCATGGAATCTTCTAATGAAACATTAATTCTCAAAATGCGATTGCACAATTTTCATACTACATGCTCATGTAAGGTTTAATAGGTAGTACAAGGTGATGGTTTCAATTCAGAATAGGTTAGGTTTTGGTGTGCTTAACAACTCACAAAGTGTTTTGCGAGAGGGCATTATTTCCATTTTAGCCTAGATATATGTTGGATCATGTACTTCTAGGCGTTTAGGTCGGGTTTTACTGTATTTATTTTTCCCAAAGCTCCACTTCGGAGTCATTTCTAATTTATTTAATCAATTAATAAACTTGTTATAACTTATTTATATGATATAAATTTTTTTAATCATGGTACCAAATTATTTATCGTCAAAGTAATAACAAATTGTTGTTGAAGATTATGAGCATATACAAAATGAATATTTTTCTCCCAACATAATTTATTTCATATCCAAAAGTCAATTAAGATTTAAATCTTAGATTACTTGATAAAGAAACACAAATCATTAACATTTGTGTCAATAATTAATTATAAAATATAAGTTTCTTCAATACTATTTAACTCTTATCATAAAAAATAAAATAGAAGTTGTTTAATTATATTGTACTAACTTAGAAGCTTGTAACTCATTTTTTTCTATTAAAAAGTCAATAATAGTTAAAAATTTAAAAAAAGAATTTTAATTGCTTAAAATTATATTTACCTTAAAAAATTACTAAATATATATATAATTTATATAAACAAATTGTTTTGCATCAAAATTTTACATTTACCAGCTGCTTTCAACAATTAATTTTATTAAATATTTCCAATTAAATAAGTAAGCTTTCATCATTTCATCTATAAAATTCAAACATAATTTACAAGTTTAATGATAAAAAAGAAAAAAGGAAAATAGAAAACATGTATTATTATTTTTGTTTACAGCCAATGTAAGTGACATTCACCTTTCTGCAATTGTAACATCAAAATCATACAAAGATCCCCTTCCACTAGCAAATTTCTTCATCGTATTCAACGACGGGGCTTCCACTGTACCCAATGCCTTCTTCTCTTCCAACACCTTATGCTTTCGCCCCTTATCACTTCCCTTCTGAATCCAAAGCAAAATCTTCTTCTTTTCACCAACAGAGTCAGTGTTTTTGGTTGGATCCTTATGGGCCTGGGCCCTTTTCTGTTTTCGGGCCTTCCTCCTCTTCTTGCCCTGAACTTGGCCCATGCACGACACTTTTGGCGATGTGGGCTCTCTCGCGCTAAAGGCTTCGCCCTTGTGCTTCCTTCGCGCTTCCTTCGGAATTATCGAAACCACACGTGCGGGTGATCGACATGGACTCATAGTCGGGTTCTGAAAGGCCACCACCAAAGCCGCCGCAGGTTGTTTTGTCAGAAACTTCAAGAAATTACGTTTAATTTGAAACAATTTCTCCATGTTGAAACACTAACAAAGATGATGCTAGACAACATATGATACCAAGCATGGTATAACTAATTAACTATAATATATAGAGAACCATATGAGGTACATGAAAGGGGTGATTCATGATTAAAATTAATCTAATCAGAAAAAAACAAAAATAGGAGGGAATTAAAAAAATATTATGGTTGACATTGATATCGTATATGTTGTGGCGTGGCGTGCTATTGTAGTAGAGTTAAAAGTGGAAGAAGTTTTTTGCAGCATGTATGAGTTGCCGGCACATTATAAAATTAAACTATGAAGCTTGGAATCGGTCGTGGTTTCATAGGTTGATACATCACTGTGACACTAACGTCGTCCACTTGTTTGGAAGTGAAATTTTGGGCATAACTAGGGTATCAAACTATCTATGAGGTCTTAATTTTCGAATTCGTTAGAGTATGGTTCTTTTCTTCCTTTCATTTTGTTTTTTGAGTAAGGTATCAAACTATCTATCAGTTTTAATGCAAGAATATAATGCGTTGGAGTAAATTAAGTATACTAATTTTAGTTATTGAGAAATGTGAAAATATATGAAGTACAAGTACTGGTCAAGTGAAGGTTGTTGCTTTTTACATATGATCATGTCTTTCAATATTATGGAAATGCTTTAATGAGTGTGAGGAGGTATGAAGTGCTGATAGAGTACTGATCCTCTAACTGAAGGTTATAGTTTTTTTTTACATATATTATATATTTCAATAATAGGGAATGTTTTTTTTCTAGGAAGAATTAAATTCAAGTATCAAACAACATATTTATAACAATTCACGAATATTATTGGAAATAGATATGTATGGCCAAAAATCAATTCAGTATGTTATTAATTTTTTTATTTTATTATCATATTTATTATTTTATTAAATTATTAACTTTGATAAATTATTTATTAAAATTAAAGACTTATGGTGAATAGAGACCATGATAATGAAAAATAAAATTTTAATAATTTATTCTAAATTATGTTTTATCATAAATTTATTATAAATAAGATATATCAATAATCACCTCAAACTCTCTCACTTCGCCTCAAGCTCTCACTTGTTTCTTCTGGTTCGTCTTTCTCTCCTCATCTATGCATTTCTTCTCTAATCTAGTGTTTGTATTTTCAATTGATTTGTGGTTTTTATTTGTTCTATTTAATTATAATTGGTTGCCAGTCTAAGGTTTCTCACTTTCTCATCATGCTTTGTATTTTTACGAGTTGTATTTTTTTTTTTATTCTTCGAGCTGTAATTTACTGAAACCTGAGAATAATTTAACCGTAACTTCTTTATTCGCGATTGGCTCTTGCAGCTCTAGAAAATCCTTATCCGTTTAAGGTGATTGGGGTATCTACAATGTTATAAAATAATTATTTAAATAATTTTTTTCCCTTCAATCGTTTTCATTCTTGTAAATAAAAATTTGTTCCAAGTCCTTCCAAAATGTTTGCTTAGTTTTATTTTTCTTAAAATACTTTAAATAAAACTTTGAACAGTAAAAAATACTTTGAACAGTAAAATAATATCTAAAACATTTTAAGAATAAAAAACAAAATAAATATATATGTTACAAAAACAAAAAATGAAAAAAATACTAAATTACATAATCGAAAAATATATTTAAATCTAAAATAAATGCAGAGGTAATTAAGCTACATGTTCAATGGCGTCATTGTACTCATTTGCTCCTAGCCATAAACGAATCCTAATTCCTATAAATTGGCCTTACATAAAACATGCACAGGATATTTAAAGAACAAATTTAAGATGAACCAGAATATACCCATTATCTATAAGTAGGTCCGAATACCGTTTATGTTCAACATTCGTACCGATATAACATGTTACAGGTAAATATTTTATAGTGATAAATATCATCCTCAAAACTTTACACGTTGAATAAATGTATTTAAGAGGATGACCAATCACAACACATGCCTCAAAAAATGTTCAACTACAAGGCAGAATTTGAATTCATACTTTGATAAACTGTTCCGAAGACATTGTCTACAGAGACTCAAATGATACAGACGATTAATACAATGCAAACTAATAGCCCTCGAACAGTTCAATGCCTGATCCCAGCATAACTTAAGTCCTCTGTCCAGCCTCAAGTTGTCCTGAACATTTTCACCCGACTTAGGTACCTTTCAATAAGCTTAAATTCAAAAGAATTTTATCACACGCACAATACCTTAAGGAAAATGCCATATGCATATCACTTGTTTATAGCCATCCCAAGTTTTCTAGCCCAAAATCTAAATCCTCTTCATCCCCATC
>CM023941.1:33996198-34027141 GCA_013407115.1 Glycine latifolia
CTCTCCTGTCTCTTCAGATTCTCATTGTGCCTGATGATCATGGCCAGCTGATGAGTTAAATCATCCTACAAGCAACAGAGACAAACAAAAAAAAAAGACAGCATCTAACACAGATTAAAAGTTTTCCCCCAAATGATATTAGTCAATATGATCAAAGCAAATTTTAATTAAATATAAAGACTTGCAAAACTTGTAATATAATAACCAAAAACACATAAAACAGTGCCATAAAGCACTTGCCTCACTCCTGGAGGATGTGTCCATCATTACAGAAGGTCTCACAGGTGGAGGAGGAATTGGAAGAACTTGTAAGATCATCCAGTCAGGACGGGCATACTTAGGATTCAAGCCCAACAACTGACAGTCCTCATCACTTATCCTTTTCAGAACACCAAGAACCTTCAACAGATATAACAAGTCACTAAGTACATCAGATTCTGTAATAGTGAAAATAAAAGTGCTCACACTATAATTCAGAATTTAGATCAATCACCCTTTCTGCAGAAAGAGTCTGTTTCCTTTCAACTGGTTCAGGAAGCTGTTCTTGGTCGTCACTTTTCTTCCTTTGAGCTTTATACTCTGCAATCATTTTCATCCCCTCAATAGTAATCTTCGGCTGCTGAGCACCACAGCCACCACGACTCTTTTTAACTGGCTCCTCAGTATCTTGACCAGGAATGTCAATCTCATCTCCCCCTTCACACTTGCTTTTGTTTTTGCAAGCATCCAGAATCTTTTTCAGCCGGTTTTTTGGATTCCTGATTCTTAAAGCCTGCTTAAACTTATGATCGTTCTGCATAAAATACAACCAATTTAAAAAAAACACGTCACATCTCACTCTCCTAAACTTACAACATACAAGTTTAAACAAGAATTCAGATAACAAATTCAACTCCGCATCCTTCTATGTAAGCAACACAAACAGTTCAAACTCCAATCGACCACTAATCACAACCAATGGAACAAAGATTCTCGAATTCTCATTTCCTTTAAGACACAAAACAGCTACTAAATTCGGTATCATGCAAAGCTCACTCGCAAAGTACCTCATCAGCTAGAATTTTAGAGCAGTTGAAGCAAACACAACGCATTATAGTTAAGACGGTTTTCAAAAACCCAATATGGAACATTGGCTTAGCAAGCTCCAAGTGGCCAAAATGGCCAGGGCACTCGGCCATACTCGCGGTACAAGTCTCACACTTCAACTTTCGGTCAATAGTTCCAAGCCGAGGGTCACTCAATCCTCCAACCTTCGGCTTCCCTCTCTCCGTCGTCTCGCCGTGCTCGATTTGCACAACAGACATTTGCCTCTGAAAACAAGTACATAAACAAACCAATCAACCAACTTTACGAATAACAAAGCATAAAAATGAAAAAAAAAGAAACACTCGATTTCATTTTCATTTCTCATTTCTAGTTGAGAATTTGAAAGTGAAGGAATCAGATAGCAGCAGAAATTACGATCTCGTCGGGGCTGAGTATTCCGAACTGGACCATACGGACTTTGGCGACCTCCGCCGGAGAGAAAGGAAATCTGATATCCATGGCGGTGGTGGCGAATTTCTAGGGTTTCGGAGAGAACGGATATAAGGAGGGAAAATTTTAAATTAAGTTTAAGAGGATAAGTAGCAGTCTGTTTGTCCGAATTATCGGTTAAATTTTGAGTGATATGGCAACAGGCAAGTGTTATAAGAGATCGGCTGCAAGGACCTTCTCTCTGGTCAGAGGATTTCTCCTCGCGAAACAAGAGCCGAAGAAGGTGCCCTAGTGCTTTATTTATAGACGGAGAGCCCTCGTATCGTGCGCAGCTATGCTACCGTGCACTGCATGCCTACTTTAGCCAAACTGTAACAATTTTTTTTATGCAGACAAAACTATAACAATTAAACCTTCACTTTCCGTGTTTTTTATTTTCAAAATTTTTCCGTATATTCTTCTAATTTATTCTCCCAAATTTAAACAAGCATTCGTGTTTTATTTTATACTGTAATATTAAGTATGAAGTGTTATTTGTTTTAGTTTTGATCTTAATTACATTCTAAAAATATATAATTTTTAAAATTTGATTTTAACTAAAATATTAAATCCTACTTACACGTGTGATTCAATGCTTTTTTTATAATAGAAAAAGGAGGAGGTTTTGCATCTTAAGTTATAAGATATTAATCTTAATTGTCCAATTAAAATAAGACAATATTTATATCCTTATTTATAAAGAATATATATTTATTCATGTTAAATTCTTAGCAATTTTATACGTAGGGTTTGAAGTAATGATATGGGATAACTATAAGTGTTTTGTTATCACAAGTAATCAAAATAAAAATTAAAAAAATCATATCTAATGGGTTGTGTGTTGTGTTTGTAAGAATATAAATAAGTGTGATGTAAAATCTCACATCAACTTAAATAAGAAAGTTGAGCACTATATAAGTGAAAAGAATACTCATAAACATTAACCTTAAAGTTTTGGATATAAGTGTGATGTTATACTCACTTATATGGTTTGCTCATAGTTCATTGGTGTAAATCTTCTTGATTTTTATCCTCTCAAATTTTCCAATAATTGATATCATAGTTGATTATTCAACTTGGTGACCGGCTCAAATGAGTAAGATGACATCAACGGATCCATGGACATGAAGATTATTTGTATTGAAAGGCAGTGGGTTACATACATGTTGCAACAATGCAAAGTACTATAGTATGTTGGCAACAATAACTAGATGAGTCGGAGTAATCATGGTTAAGCTCTAAGGACCATCATTGAATACTTGTAGATTGAAAATAATTTTCGTTTGATGGAAAAATGTGAAAGAGACTCATACTTGAGGGGGAGATTATTGGAGTACAAGTGTGAAGTGAAGTGTCATATAGGGTAGAAATGAAAAAAGTTGAGCATCATATAAGTGAAAAGAAAATTTACAAACCTAAACATTAATGTTTTAGATTAAAGTGTAATATCAAATTCATTTATATAATTTGCTTATAACTTATTGATGTAAATTTTTTCAGTATTTACTTCTCTTACATTTCCCAAAGAGTGTTTAACTTAGCAATCTATAGTAATTTAAATATGTTTTAAACAATAAATGTTTAACTAGATAACAAAATGATTTAAATTTACAGTAGCTGACATTCAGATTGAAATAAAAATTAAATATTTTAAATTGGAGAAAACCAATAGAAAATTTGCAGAATGAGATTCGTGTAATGATTTTCTAATTATCTAAATTTTTCGCCTAATGATTCATATCCATTCTCTTTGAAAGTGAATTAATCTCAATGATTAAGAAATAAAAAAAAAACGCACTTGCTATTTGAGTTTGAGATTATAGAAAAATGGCATCCTATCCAATGGTTTAACACTCCACTTGCCTAATCATCAACTTTATATAAAATAGATTGAGGTTGTTCTCGCTCACTATAGGAAAAAAATAATGTTTATGTCATTTAAAGAGGCTAGTAAAAAAATCCTAAATAAAAATATTTGACATGTGGTTATTCTCTTTAATTAATTATCTTATTTGTTTGTGTGATGCTAATAATAAGTCACATTTAAGAAAGTGATGTTATTCAGTTGGCCTTTGGAGGTGAGACTATTCAATTTAGTTTCTCAATTTCTGATTCACACTCATTGTGTAGTCATTTTTTTTTCAATATCAATATGTTGTAGTATCAAAAAAGTTAAGTACAACGGCATGATATATATTATGAAGATGAGATGAGGGAATAGAAGAAGCTTACCCCAACAAGCAAATAAATAGAAACCGGACCTACAAACTCTCTTGCACAAACAACTTGCAAATTGGACCAAATTATATTTGAGACGTTTTCTCAAGAGCAAATAAAAATTTAGAATTGCGCCTTGCAAAACCATTTCTAAGTGGAGAAACCATTTATTCTACGACGAATTATTTATTTGCAATTTATCGTATCGGATGTATTGATAAATGAGCTAGAATCTTTGTCTCAAGACAAAGCAGGCAAGGTCCTAAATCTTCACCCAGACTGAAGCTTGCAAGGCCAATGCGCTGGACAGAGCCACCAGGACACTCCACTACAATGGCATGCCTCACTCCACCAGGACCACCATGCACGGCAGAGTTGTACCTCGACGATTTGAGCGACAGATATGGATGCCATCGATGTTCCTCGACCCCCAAACGCCATTGTGTCGCTGCCATGTAACATGGCGTTGTTTGCAGTTTATGGTGTTTTTCGTTTAACCGATTCTTAAGCTTTTAGTTCCCAAGACTCTGCTCCACTATTTATGGAATTTTTGGATTGTTTGTTTTTTCGTTATTTTGTCAATTTTTGCGTTGCTTGTCTTTGATTTATTGTATATCTCCGTCTATTTTTCATTCCACATAACACAAGTATGAAACTTGTCTTCCACACTCCAAATCTCATACAAGTTCTTGTCGTCTAGGAGCTTGATAACATCAAAAGAATCTGTCTCCACCATCAACGATGTTACTCCCTCCTCACAAGTCATATTCAAAACATATAAAATGGCCCAAAGTTATGCTTCCAAAATCGAACCTTGACCCAGCCTCCTAGTTCGATTTTCGATCAAGAGCATGTAACACACTGGTCAAGAGCAAGTTACTCACAAGGAGTTTCTCGAATTTTTTATTTCTATACATTTTATAAAAACTATAAAAATATTCATAATATTGTATGAGATATCTATTTTATATTTTAAACTCTTTGTTGATCTAATTATACATCGTATATTGCTAAATTAAAATTCATTAGTATACAACTACAAATTAATTTTATCATATTCTTAAAATGTATACATCGTATGAAGCTTTGGTGTACATATTTTTATCCTATTTTATCATTATAATTATCGGCAATGCGAATCGTTTCTCTTCACTTTCCGGCGACGCATTCTAGCAGCTCCTCCTCCTTCGAAGTGCGCCTCCATCAACGGAGTCTCCGTTCCGAACAATCCAGAAGCTTCTAGAGATTAAGACTATGCTTTCGAGTTCCTCGAGGGGATTCAGAAATGGGTCGGGTTTCTACAGTTGATTCTGCCGGCGAACAGTGCTGGAATTTCTCCGCCGCCACTGTTTTGTTAGATATGAGATTTGGGAATTTTTAGATTTTTTTATATAATAATAAATATAATGACGGTAAAGAAACTTTGTAGGTTTTTTGTGAATAAATTTGACGAGGTGACAAAAAATTCAATTGAATAAAATTAGAAAATTAAAAAATCCAATTGTATAATAAAAAAACCTAATTAAAAAATTTAATAAAGTAAGGGATGAAATTAGATACCAAAACCGATTTTAATTTTGTGTTATCATTCCTTAAAAATAAAAAATAAAAATTGTTATCCTTCTAGAAGTAAACACGTGGCGATGACCGGCGACCTTTGAGCGAAACGGCTTGCAGTCCAGACGAAGCAATCAAGGCAGCTTCACAAACGACTTCCTATTCTTGCACGACGACGCGTTTTGGACTTTTGAGTTTTCAGAAACCACTTCCCCTTCTTGCACCTACAAAAACCCGTCTATTTCCTTTCCTCTCACAGAGAAAGAAGCTTCTTCACACCAACGAAACCATGGCCTCCGTGTACAGCTGTACGGAATGCGGCACCAACCTGAATCTGAACTCCGTTTATGCGTACCCTCCGGACTTCTACTTCGAAGCCGGCAACAAGGGCTCCGTCTCCTTCTCCGCCGTCGACGCCACCAAGTTCAAATTCGAGAAGGAGGACAAGATTCGCCCCTTCTTCGAAACCGTCAACTACTGGGGAATCCAGAGGAAGAGGACCAAGATCAAGTGCAACACCTGTGCCTGCCTCCTTGGCTATGTCTACGATGATGGTCCACCTCTCACCGATAGTCCCGGTCAGTTTCACATGGGTCCCAGCCAAGTCATCCCCAGAGCGCCCCGATATAGGTTCAAGACTAAAACCCTCAGAATTACTTCAACTTGACCCGTGTTTGGTTCACGTTTTTATAGAGATGTTTTTTCATGCCTGGAATGTTGTTTTCAGGGAGTTTCCAAACATGCTATTAGAACGCTTCTTTTGATATCTTTTATCGTCATACACATGTTATTGTACAGATCATCATAGATTGTGTAATGTTTCACGTTTTTCTCTGAAATAAAGTGCTTTTTGTGTGAAATTGTACTGTTATACTGTCCTTCCTTGTACATGTGTTTAGAATTCTGTTTATGCTTGGTTGATATTGTACAGATCACATAGTTTGCCATTCACGTTCTTGATTGATATTGTGTGTTTAGAATTAGAATACTCTCTCTGCATATTAGAAGATGCAGATGCTTGTTTTGTCATGGTTGTCGTTCCCTTTGATTGTTTTGCATTTGGAACTTGGATTGGAAGAAAGACTTGCCATGATTGTGGACTAGTGTGGGGTAGGGCCTTGAAGATATTTATGATTGGAATACATGGCTAATCTGGTGGATGGCCTTGACCTGGACTATTTGGTGGCATAGAAATAGAATTATCTTCCACAATGAAAGTTTCAATAACCTTAAATTGATGGATGACGCGCTCTTCACTTGCTGGACATGGCTTAAGAATTTGGAGAAAGGATTTGACAAATCTTTTCACTTTTGGTCTAGCAATTTGAGGGAGGCTTTTGTAATTAGGGGAGGGTTTACTACCTAGTTTTTTTCCCCTGTATTTTGGGGTAACCTATAATCCATCCAGACTTTTGGCCCCTTATTTCATGAACTAAGGTGCCACAGGTTTGTGTTTGGTGCTAGGTGTTTTTGTAATGGTACTCCTTGTACTATGATCTTTCTTTATATATATATATATATATTATTATCTTTTCTGATCAAAAAAAAGATTGGAATACAATTCTGTTTATGCAAGCAAATTGGATGAGGCAGGTGTTTTAGTGCTGGGTGGCTCTCTTTTTTTTTTTTGACAGAAGCAAAATCAAGGCATTTCATTCATGATAGTTTGGTTGATACAAGATTGAATGTAATGAAAATCTTTGAGCCTAGCATAATCTATTGCCCTCTTGGCCAACAAGTGTGCAACAGAATTGGCTTGTCTCTTCACAAATTCCACGGTAAAATTTGGATTCTGCACAAGTATCTTTCTACACTAAAGAGTAATGGCTCCTATCTCAGTATCATCTATGGTTAGGCTTTTGATTTTATCTACAACTATTTTGCAATCAGATTAAAAAAATGATATGAGTGACCATAAGGTCTTCAGCCCACTTTAACGATTTTAACAAACCTGGATATTATAAGGTCAATGGTGTATAGTATCAGTAACTTGAATTTTTGGTTTGATAACTAGCAGAAAATACAAAAAAAAAAAAACATTGTAATTTCAAAAGAAAATTTCTTTACCAAGTTCTGCTTTTTATAGATTGAGGGGTGGTGAGTGACTGAGCGGGGATCTGTAATCATGTGAGATGAGGTGAGATTTTCTGGTCTAGAGAAAAATCATGACAATTCATTATTCTGTTTTGATTGGAAATATTAACTACAATCTTATTTTTAGTATGAAACTCTTTGATTCATTATTCTGGCTGAAGGTGTGAAACTCTTTGATGTCGAGCTTTATTTGCATGGGTTTTCTAGTATGAGTATTTGACTGATTATAGTACTCCATATGAATAACTAGACCAATTTTTAGTATTACAATAAGAGCAACTCAGTATTTTCCAGAAAACTGAGCCATCTTGATGTCTTGTTGGAATTTGTTTTGGTTCAGTCAGCTAATTAGCCACTGCGCCACACTAAAACAATAATCAAATTCTTTTGGTCACTAACTTATTTCTTTTCCATAGGTTATTACGAGCTATTACAATTGACCACTATAATTAAACCAAACTTTTGTTCACAAATTGTAGAACAGAAGTAAAACAGAACGATTCAAGTAGTATTTGAAAACTTCTGTTCACAAATTGTGTGCAACATTTTTTAAAAGAAGGTGAAGAAAATAAGCCCCAAGTCCAATTTTAGATCAATTTTTCAATTGGTTTTTCTTTCTCTTTAGTAAGTAACCTAATATCACGGTCACCACAACTGATACTATACCTAGTCCTATGAGTCCCCTGAGCTGATTTAGCTTCTCATATGGTCCCTTGGGCTGATTTAGATTATTGAGATTGCAGCCTAGCTCAGAGTTTCTTACGTGAGATTGCATATTCTTTGAAAAACAATTCCTCATCCTATTACAATTGAAGATCACAACTCACAAGATCGAGATTTCAAGACAGTAAAAAAACACAGTTGTCGCAGTTAAGATATCATAATCATTAGAATGAAAATCAATTGATTGAGAATTTGAATTGATGTTTTAAATCTGATTTGGTGAGATCCAAATTTGAACTTGTTAAAAATCAGATAATTCCACATTCATTCATTCATCTATCACCGTATATTTATACAAACAATGTTAATAACCTGAGCACAATATTAAGAAACAATAATTTAAACTAGGAAACAATAATTCAAACTTCTTCTTATCTAGACTACTTTAACAACTTATTCCTATCTAAGAGAAACAATAATTTAAATTCAAATTCTATCTTCAACACTCCCCCTTAAGTTGGTGCATGAATATCAGTTATGACCAACTTGCCAATTGCTTCCTTAAACACTATTCTAGAAACGGCTTTGATCAGCAATAAGTTTAGGAGGTGCTTCAAGATAGTCCATAGTAGGTGCTTCAGTTTTGTGAGGTAGAAAGAAAATTGAGATACAGGAAGAGATTCATAACAATCACATGTTTAGGTCACTAGACTTTAAGGCTGGTCTATGAAGGATTCAGAACAGTGCAACGAGTTTCACATCAATGACTTTCAAATGTAATACATGCATAGAGGCTTCAAAACTGAGGTATGAGAATGATTCAAAATGGATTTGTGTTGTGTCGTTTGTGTTGTTTTCGGGAAGAAGATTGAGATACGGGAAGTGATTCATAACAATCACATGTTCAGATCGACATACTTCAGGGTTGGTCTATGAAGGATTCAGAACAATGGAACGAGTTTCATATCAATGACCTTTAAATGGAATACGTGCATGGATGCTTCAAAACTAAAGTACGAGAAGGATTCAAAACGGGTTTCTAGAGACTTTAGAAGGAGTGCGTTGAGGCATCACAACAGAGTGCCAATTCACGTGAGAAGGTTGTGTCGAGGGAAGGAAGGTTGTAATTTAGCGAGAGAAAAGGGAAAGGAATAGGGAGTGATTAGCGATGCATTAAGGTGCGAATGGATTTAAGCCTGGACCGAAGATGCGAAGGTTATGTGAGACAAATATGGAGTTCATGATAATAATAATCATAATTTGTACAGGAATCGGAAAAGGTGAAGGTTAAAGAAGAGAAATAAAAGTGGAATATAGGTATTGATACGGGAAGAAAAAGAGAAATGTACATTTGAGAATGTGAAGAAGAAATAGACTTTTGTGACCACGGAAAATATTTTTTTTGTTCATGGAGGATCCCATGACTCTGATACCATATTAAAAATCGGATACGCATAAATTGAAAAATAATTCCACATTCATTCATCTATCACCTCTTAAATGAGGTATAATTATACAAGTAATATTAGCAATATTAGGAAACAATAATTCAAATTAGGAAATAATAATTCAAACTTCTTCTTATCTAGACTATTTGTAACCTGTTCTTAACATATTCTTATCAAAGAGAAACAATAATTTAAATTTAAATTCTATCTTCAACATAACTTTTTTTATTTTTCTTTATTTGTCAAGTGTACCAAATGTATCAATTTTAACTATACTAAATTTCTGTTAATTTATGATTGAGTGACAAAATTAAAATTCTTTTACATGATTAGTGTAAGGACTATTTGTTCAAAATTGATTATAAAAAATATATATTATATGAATAATATAATTAGGAAATTATTAGTTTGCAAACCTTAATTTGTATAATTATAATGAATAAAAACTAGTGACCATAATATTATACATGTGTGTGTGTTGGTATTAGACCTAAAAAAAACCTTTGGTCGTTACCTTTGCATATGTTCAACATAGTGACGGAATTATGGATCCTCTACTATAGCACAGTCCATAGGAAGCCTCGAAAAGGATGCATCCTTACTCAATAGTTCCTTGTTTAGTGTTATGGGAAATTTCAATTTTTACTTTTTAAACAAACTAACAATTGGCATCATGTAATTAAACAACTTACTTAAAATAGGAGTTATTAAACTTCAAAGGTTTATTTGTCCATTTTCCTTCTTCACACTTAGAGTGATCTTTATGTGTCTCACCCTTATCAAATAAAGTGAATAGTGATGAAATTAAATGTATTCTTAAAACTGTAAATAGGACTCTTGAACATATATATATCGTGCTTACCATGGAAACTTTCGGATACATCGTTCTTATCAAAGTGTGGCCTCAACATAGTGCCACAATGTCTTGCTCGCCACTTAGGCCCATACGAGAAAAGATTTTTCTTAAATTCCTTGCATCTGAAAATTTTCCATATCAAACATTTTTCATAATAATTGTAAGTCAAGATTACAAATACTTCGGGTATGATCTCAGACAGAATATGTAATGGTTAGAAAGAAAACCATGTCTATTAAATGTTTTAACAACTAAATCCAAATTACAAATAAACAGAGGAAGGCAACCAAACAATTTTAGCATACATGCATGGGCAAATTACATCATTATCATTCATAACTCAACAATTCAATGAAAAAATCGGTAAATTATGAAATGAGAGGCAAAATCTCACTTAAATAACGCGAAGTATCCAGATTTCTACAAAAAGATTTCTAAATTTTACATCAGAAAAATTAAGGAAATTCTACAAGAATGTGTCTCCAAGGAGCAAGATTGTAAGGCATGAATTAACTACGCATTTTACCTAGAAGAAATTACAATCACAACCTATTGGGGTTTTCACCTTTTTGTGTGCTATAGATATAAACGGAACAAGTAGTTAACAACGTTTAAGGTAATGAAATGACAAGCTATAAGTTGTTGGGAGAATTTAATTGTTTTTTAGCCATTGCTTATTGATTAAAGATGCAAAAATATTTTTTTATTATATATAAAAATATTATAAAGACCAGTACATGTACTTTTAATATTTTCTATGGTTTATTTAATATATTTTTTTAACAATTTTCAACAAAGTCTAAATTCAATTGTTATAAAAAAAATGGTAATAACATTTGAAAAGCAAAGCCAACCTAAAGGGAGATTGATTCAGATATGGTGGTAGAAAACAGGAGACTCAACTACCAACATGATTCATTACCTTCTTCGCCATTTAGAAAGCGCCATTCAGTTCGCGGAGGCTCATTTGAATCCCTTGAATAAAATAGTAGAGTATATGCAAATTAGCAACATATCAAAGCCGAAAACCATGATTACTTTTATTAAAAAAACATGATTAAAGTAAGAGAAAGTTAAACAATTTTATCTTAAATGGTTAGTGCAATTCTCTCTATATATGGGCCCATATATAAATATTTTCAATATAAATACTAACAATGCCCATGGCTGGTGGCACTGTTCTATATGTTTCTTCTTCCTATCTTTTATGAACTGGGCAAGGGTTGTTTTACTTACGTTGTCTTGTTCCTGTTTTTTATAAGGGTACCTCTTAAACCCTGTTAATAATATCTTTCCCTTTGCTGATAAAAAAAAAAAAAAGACTAACTAGAAAAAACTCAACAGACGATGCATAAATGAAACAAGTTGTTCCATTTTGTTTGAGCATCAAACTATCATCAGTCTCATCACAACAGATGATCCACTTCAGACCAAATTATTAGTAAGGGGTTATCCGTTATAAGGATACTTAACAAGTTGTTTTACTGCTAAAGTACAATTAATTCAATATTCCTTTGTATGCTGATAAAATATCGACTAGACTACATATTTGATATTTCTCGTAATCGTAGTGCGATCTATTTATAATGTATTCATATTAAAATATATACACTTAAATATAATTTTGATTCTCTTATTTTTAAAATCCATAATTTTAGTTTTTATTTTATTTTAAAATAATAATATTAAATAATAATATTATTTAATATATATAATTTTAGTCTTCATATTTTAAAATAAAAACATTTAATCTTTCAGTTTTCTAAAATATGCCATTTTAATCATTTCATCAAATTTGAAAATCGTTAATTGATTAGAAATTAATTCAATGTGAACTCAAATTTAGTGACATAACAAGAGAATATTTATTTAATCTACATTATAGTCAATATTAATTTCTAAACAGTTAACAAAAGATCAAAATATCAAATTTTACAAAAGTGTGGAAACTAAATGTCTCTAGTCATAAAATAAAAAAATTAAATTATAATTTTGAAAAATAGAAAAGTAAATATCTCTATTTTAAAATAGAATGATTAAAATTATAAAATTTTAAAAAATATGAAGACTAAAATTGAATTTAAGTTAAATATATATGATACATCTACCTAGCTAATCTTCTAAAATTAATTCAACGTATTTTTTTTCGGGTCAAATGCCACAAGTTGTTTGTGTTTGAAATATTTGACAATACTATTATTTCGGCCTTTTGTTTTGGAGAAGAGCCACGAGGATGTGGTGTGGTGAACTGGTAGTTTGGTACAATTTTTTTTTAAATATTTTTTGGAAGAAAAAAAGTTATTGATTGAGTATTTAAAATTTTTAATTGTCAAAATAAATTTTTTTACAAGGGTTGGTACAAACAACTACTGAACTCAGACTATATTACTTAATTAACCTATCATTATTACTGATTAAAAGAATTAGAAGTTTCGTAAAAAAAAAAAAAAAAAGAGAATTAGAAGTTTAGCCAAGGTCATGCCTCACTATTCCTTTAAACACTGACGTAGCGAAGATTATTCTAAAATTTGTAATAAATTAATAATGTAATAGACACAGTTTATTTAATGTATATATATAAAAAAAGATAATATAAAAAATGCGTCAAGTGAAATTTAGATGTGAAAAGATTTTTTTATATTTTAAATAAAACTGTTGTTTCTTTTATTATAATGTTATCCTTTGAAGAACAATAGTAAAAATAATAATTAACAAAAATTACAAAATACTTGAAATGTTAAATTAACAATTAGATAAAAATCACTATTGGCTTATGTTTGTATTGGGACCCCCTTTCCATTAATTAGGCTTTGCAAATCACTATTGGCTTATGTTTGTATTGGGACCACGATCACATATGGAAGATTCTTGATAGAGATGGGAAACTTAATTCATGTTGGAAGGAGAGGAAAAATTATAGAAGTTTTTTTCTTTCTTTCTTTCTTTCTTTTGCTTACTTATTCATACATGTTTTCTTTTATCGGGAAGACGGTACAAATGTTGTTTGGCCAAAGATAAGTTTGTGTTTGCGTAGCGAGTGAAACTAATCATTTAAAGGTTAATTCTCGAATTTATATGCATATCTAACAGGGTTTTATTAAAAGAGAAAAAAAATTCATGAGCTAATTTTAACTACATATTTCAAAGCCAAAAGTAGGATTGTTTTTAAAACATATTTTTTTATCTTATAAAAACTTAAAATAGGTAGTAGTATTTACTATTTAATTACCACCACTAAAAAAATTATTTAAATGAGAATAAATTGAATTCTTTTATACAAATTTAAAGTTAAAAGCAAGGTCAGTGAAATTCAATCCATGGAGGAGAAGAGGGTAAGTACTAATTATTATTCTTAGGAATTAAGACTTTAAAACTGTTAAGTCAGTCTATTTAGAATAAGATAAGATACAACCACCATTTCAATTTCTTTTATCGTTTCTCACGATCCACACGCAACAACTAGTGGGGGCTATGCATATTGAATATTCTGTCTGACTCAGAAATTCCACAATCAATTAGTCTATATCTATCGGTGTAGTGTACTAGGGGGGAAAAGTAGGTTGAAAGGTGGAATTAATTGCCACTTCTTTGATCTCGCGTCCTTTTTTCTGATATAACAGATCAAGCTAGCTGAAGAAGGTGGTTACAAGTGAATAAATAAAAAGCTCAGAGTCACAATGAAGCAAGAATTGGTTCCAAGGTCACTAGTACCACCACCACCTCCACTTCCGAAATTCTCAAGACGAAAAGCAGAAGAGAGTGTCACAAACCGAGAAATTGCCAAGTTTTGGAGGCAAAAGAGGATCGTGGAGGAGGACCACCTCCTTGCTGCTATCAAAGCTGCAGCTAGACTCCGTGCACGCACTCTCACGGTAATTTAAGTTTCATAAATACTCACAATTTTGATGTAACTCTTTTTTTCTATCTACCGTGTTAGAAAATTTACAATATATAATTTACTAATGTAACTCTTTAAATACAGTTGACCTTATTCTCTAATTCAAATTGAAACTTCATTTCAATAATTCGCATAGCAAAGATTTTCCTTATCAAGATCAAATTCTAATTCTGAGTATAAAAAGTATTTAATTAAGCTCATGTTTGATTTTATTTTGATCAGTGAATCGCATCACGTAGTTAGTGCATATTTTTCATGATGTGAAACTGATCAAGTGCGTGTTTGTGTATTCGTTGGGAGGCTCCCAAACGGACTTTCAATCAAAAGCTTCAAATTCTCAAGTCTCACGGAACACAAACACAGCCAAAGTGTTTGTTGTGTGTATAATAATATGCGTTCTGAATGAATATTATTGTGATTAATTATTAAGTTGTTTGACAGGAGCAAGAGTACGAGAGGTTCGAGTGGTCCTTGAAGACCGATAATAACAAAGATGAAACCAAGAAAGAGACGGTGAGATGGATTGTAGGGAAAAATGTTTATTCCAAAACAGTTGCTAAGGACCAACAAGAAGTGCGCATCGGAATCAAGGATTGGTTAGTAAATTACTACCTTTCTAGCACCAAATATCTGCTCTATTATCTATAGTTATAAATATACGTAATATATAACTAAAATAAAACATTAAAATATTAAAAAGTAATCTAATTAAGATAATTTATTTTAATGATAATTTATAATCTAAGTATTAATATTTTTGTTTAATATTAATTAAATAATTTTAATTTTTATTTAAAATTAAGAAAAAAATTATTTGATTTGATAATTAGGTTATGTTCAAAAACTAGTTTATTAAATTATAAATATTATGTAATATTAGTTGTTGAGGTAGTTGAAAAATGTAAAATGACAAAATATAACAAAATTATGATTTATTTAAAATAATAATTAACTAGAAAATTGGATTAATATATTAAGGATAGACATGAAAAAAATATAAAAAAAGTTAAAAGGCATAAGCTAGCTTTTAAAAAATTTCAAAAAACACTAAATAATAATAAAAAACCTATTTATCAAATAATTAAATAAACTTTTCAATTAATAAAAAATAAAAAATAAACTAAAATACCTTGTTAATCATATAAAAATTTATTACAAAAGGTATAAAAGTTATATATTCTGCCTTCTGCAACTATCAGTCGATTCATTAATGTTTATACAGAAGAGATAATTATGTTTTTCAGCTCATATTTTTTTAATTATAAATATAAATCTCCGCTTTTAAAAAAATGTTTTCATTATTCTTTCTGAGGGATTTTTTCATAAGTAATTCATAGAAAATCAATGGTTCACACTATTCCTCTACGACAAACAATAGTGGCGAGAAATGAAAGAACAATTTGAGTCCATGCCGTTTCTACAAGAAGTTTTATTTATTTATTTATTCTGCAAGAAGGTTATTGCCATTCTAGATAGATGCAATGCAACAAGTTGCTGTTTTTATTCAATGGCTGATGCGGAACTGTGGGGTTATGAACTTATGATGCCAAAAAATAATAATTAAAACACAGTCATCATTGAGCGTTTTGATAGAATTTTAGGCCATCTTTTTATTGACTTCTTTTTCTAATAACGTTTTTTCTATTGATAAAATATAAATTTAAAGCCTTACTTTAATCTCTGAACTCAAATTTTCCTCAATATTGATTTTAGCATATCTAAGATATGGCTGATTGGAGGGCTGAAATTGAGAGATGGGTCGAATCCTAACAAATAACAATGTATCTAGACTAGAAAAATTGCTTACGCCTTGGATTTACACTGGTAGGACCCCCCGCCCCACCCCCTAAAAAAAGCTTTTCTAACGTCATTTTATACAACCGGACAATTAATAGCATTTTAGGTAAGGTTCCTCGAAATAAAATCAATAATGATGTGTATACGATAACTTTAATTCTAAAATATATCATGATTTTAATTTATGGAAATTTTAAGTTTTTTTTTCCATTTCATAGATAATTTTATTCTAGGAATCTTTTTATATTATATATTTAATGTTGTGGAAATTAATATCATCATTTGTTGTGACATGTGCAGGTGGACAAAAAGCAAATATGCGTATTTGAATCAACCAGCCATAGATTGCATGGATCCTCCTAAGAAACGAACCTCTACTTATGTTCCCAATTTTCTTTCTTACCAGCCCAAGCCTTTGTATCCTACTGCTATTGGTGTCTTTTAAGCCACAGGAGGCATTCCATTGCTGCTTGTTAATTAATAATTATCTATCTTGAATTCCTGCTAGTTTCCACCTACGTCCTCATTTCATTCGTCATTCTTTTTCTTTTATTTTGGTGGGGGAGGGTTGTCCAATGTTTCATTTGTCATTCAAATGTGTATCCATGTCCTTTTATATAAGTATTGCTGGACATTCTAAATAACATTCGAGTATTTTGTAATTTGTATGTGTCATTGATCTATTGTTCCGTTTCCAGGTTATTTATCAGTGGTGACAGGATTACTGAACGTTAAAACTCTTGTTACATATTTGCTACTAAGGTCTAGTTTACAAATGCCTTATGACGTACTTATTAATGAATTCGCAAGTTAAAAGAAACCCATAAAAAAATATATTCAATCATTTTAAACTTACATATGTTATTTTTTATGTCGCGCAACGAAAAATGTGTGTACATGTTAAAAGGCCTAAATAAAAAAAAATTATTGATAAAAAGCTACTGTAGAGTAAATAATCTTTTCACTTAACGTGTAGGTTGGTTCCATGTTTGCCTAATTTCTACTCTTCTTATCATGTTATTCCATGTGTATTGAGTAATTAGTTATGAATGAAACGATATAATATTTTTCAGTAAGAAAGAAGAAGGATTGATTTAGTGGTGGAGAGGTTGGACATTCAATACTATGCACAGTGTACTATGTTCTAACTTTGTTGTTGTTATTGTACAACAAAAAACGTGATTCGTTATCTTATTTAAAATTTTAATTATATACTTATTAGCTTATTTAAAAATTTAAGTTAATGGTCTATATATAAGATTAAGACTATAAACATATTTAAAGATAAATTTATAAATTATTTAGAAAATTTATCGCAAAATCAACTTTTTAAAACTATTCAAATATTTAAAAGGGTAAGATTAAGTCTTAAAAAAATCTAATTAGATGAACAATTTAGTTTAGGTCTTAAATTTAGAAAATAAATCAGATTTAGATCATACAAAGTCTAACTTACCTCATCCCATTTTCATCTCTAAATCCTAATTCTTATACAAGGTGTGTCCAACTAAAAACCAATACAAATCACAAATGTACAAGGAATATAGAGCCATAAATTTTGACTCCACCAAGTACCACAAGACACAACAACACCCACATTTATTTATTTATAACAACATTTATCAATTAAAGTAATCAATCATTTTAACTCATTCATAAAGATATATTTTAATACAAGTTAATTAATAAATTGTCTATTTAAAATTTTAATCATATATACAAAATACAAGTTAGCCGAACTATTCAAAAAGCCCGAGCCAGCATAAGAATGAGTTGTGCCAACGATAGGCTTGATCGTCATGCGATCCATCGAAATTTGACTCAAGCCACAGCAGATAAAACTCAAAATACATTTAAGATAAAAACAGATAAACTAAAACGGGTCAGACTTATTCGAATTAACACACTCATATCAGAAGAAAAATAAAAGAATTAACACCCTCATCAAACGCCGAATAAAACAACAATAGAAAACTATCTATAGCATAATTTGAAAGAGTTTTTCGAAAGTGAGATAAACTTTCGCTTTCATGTAACTCTGGTTGAGCTAATAGTCTCAAGTTCTTAGTGACGACTGACGAAGGTGAAACTCAACTAATTGCATAGAACTTCAAAAATTGTAATATGATTTTGGGTTTCATTTTATTGATTGTAAAATGTTGTGTTTCTGTTCCCGTGTCAGCTTCGTAGAAGTTGCCAAGTATAGCTGGATGCAAGCAATTTGTTTGATTCGTGGAATTTGCATGCCTTTTTTAAAATATGAAAACATTAACATAAATCCAAAGACATTAGTTTAAGAATATTTTGACAAATATGCATAATTTGTCAGAGAAGTTGTTTTTCTTTTCTACCTTATGATCCTCTGCCACGTAATTTTGTGCTGATTTTTTGTTTTAAAAAGACTGTAGTGGCGCTCGCTAACGTCAACCTAAAAATTATTTAATTACTCCGAACGTGAGAAGAAGTGAAGGACTCCATTAAATTTAGATTAGGACATTAAAGTGCATTATATAGGAAAAATGAAAATACTTTAATAATTACAATTATAAATGTGGCGTGTATTAAAATTAGTTTGTTTTTAAAAACCATGAAACTTTTATAATTTTCATAGAATATTGAAGAAAAAACAATTTTTTAACAAAGTAATAATACAAATAAAACTTATTCTTCTCCGATGTATTACTAATGTATTACTAGTGATTAAACTTTATTCGTCTATAACGTGTTTGAAAATCCTTTGAAAAGTAAGAAATCATGTTTAGGATATTGAATTGTATGGATAGATTAACAGAGAGCATAAAAAATACCTATGCATTTAAGCTCAACACTTGTAAACTAAAATAAATTATCTTAGCATGATAAGTGCTCACATTTTTTTAAACTTAACTGTTTGAGAAGTTATGAATTTCAACATAAACCGATAAAGTACAGTAAGTACTTACTTCTTTTAGATCCAAAGTTTGAGAGGTGGCTAATATAAACTAAAATTCAATTTTTTTTTCAGATTTTACCATATTTATTTTTGTTGAATTTTATGTAAATAAAAACAAATATTTCTCTATAAAATATTTTTTTATTACGAATACATTATTTGTTGTAAACTTTTTATATTAGTCAATCAAATTCATTTATTTTTTCTTGTTCGTATTAAATAAATAAAAATTGATAAGGAATTGGTCAGATCTATTTAATTGATGACTCTTGAAAATGGATGACCCTATGCCAAGTCTTATCACATTCAATAAATAGATATAATCGTATGTCAAATAACACATAAGAGATGTCATTAAAATTTCTTATATTTTTTATAGACTTTAAAGAATTCTTAGATTCCTTAGACCAAAAAAATTATAACTATTAACCTTCTAGTAAACATCAAAAATCATATTTAGAATGTGAAACCAAACACAATATTTGTGTTGGAAATCCAGTGAACCACGTTCAAAAAATTATGGTAACCTTAAAACTACTCTTTAGTGTAGTAAAAAAATTATGGTGAGATAGTGTACTATATAGATCATCACTGCCAATTTAAACACACTTTTGAGTACTCACTGCCAATCCAAATACGTATAAATGGCTTTATACATAATTGATTTTCTTATAAACTTAACTGCTATATATATAAAAATGAAATTCAGTATCTGAGCTTTGAATTGTAAAATAAGCGAATAATAATGGACGTAATTAAACATCACCCCTTCCCATTTTAGCCATACAAAATCCTTATTTTTTTTCATGGAATTCAATCGGACCACTAACTTCTTTATAATTTTTTATCTAATAAAATGGTAAGAGATTTAAAAATACGTTATGTGTGTAAAATAGACTATTATTAGTTGCATTTGTATGTTTTACACAAATTTCATACTAATATTTATTCTATTTTGTAAAGAAAACTACATAAAACTCATTCATAAAATTAAAAATTAAAGGCTTATGTAAAAATTTTATCCTACACTTGATATCATTTTATATTTCAGTACTTATATTTTTTGAAGGATATTTTAGTACTTATATAAAAAGTATATTTTAATTCCTATGCAAAATATGTTCGAAAATCAATTTTGTCATTTTTTTAGAATTATAGTAATACTTTACATATTCCTTATTTTAGTTTCTATATAAAAAAAATACATTTAATTTTTTATCTTTAAATATAAAAATGCCTTTTAATTTTGTACTCGATATACCATTTTTCGTTTTGGTTTTATATGAAAAAGTTCTATCATTATATTTCTAATAAACAATAAAATAAATTTATGAACATTTTTTTTCTCACAACAATCAAAATATAAATTTGTCATGTGAGACGTAAAACAAAAAATAACATTGATATGAATTCTGAAGGAGTTTATCGAGTAAAGCAAGACACAAACTCACATTTGTGAAGCTACAAGTTCAAATTCCACTCATCTTTTTAAATACAAGTGTTCTTTTAAGTCTAGATGTTTTTCCTAACTTGGAAGGAGCATCTCGTAATAAATTTTATAAATAAAAGAAATAACTTTGAATATAAGATCAAATTCACAATTTATTTAATGACAAATGCTAATCAATTAATATATATTTGTTAGTTTCTTTGAACTTAAAAAAAAAAAAAAAAAAAAACTGGTATCAGCTCTGTAGTAAATACTACTAAATAGGAAGCGAGAAAGAGAGAAACCCTTCTCCCCCTTTTCTTCCACCCTTTCTCTTTGCTCTGGTCATACATAACATACACATATACGATTATCGACATTTGACATAATAATAATAATAATAATAACACACAGTCACACACTCTGTTCAAAATCAAATAAAATCCACGTGTTTGAGTTGAGTTTCATCGAATAATAATTTCAGATCTCGTCGATCTGAGCTTCAACAATGGCGAAACCAAGGTATTCTCGTCTTCCACCTCGCAAGTCATCGTCGTCTTCCACGCTTATTCTGACTCTGTTCCTGGTCTTCACCTTCCTCGTTCTCATTCTCCTCGCTCTCGGCATCCTCTCCATTCCCAGCTCCTCGCGCGGCAATTTGCCCAAACCTAACGATCTCGCATCCATCGCTCGCAACACAATCGACGCGTACCTCACCTCACCTCATAATCCATTCTATTATCTTATTATTGATATTATTTATTGTTTAATTTGGTTTTTTTATGTTTTCTATTCTCTTCAGTTCCGACGGTGACGATGAGAGGGGGGAGCAGTGGGTTGAAGTAGTGTCGTGGGAGCCGAGAGCCTTTGTTTATCACAATTTTCTGGTTAGTTTCGCGTTATAGCAATTGCTTCTTCACGCGTGCAAATTTGATTCATTATTTTTATTTTATTATTATTAATGATGTTAATCGAAGTCATTACTTATTGTCATTTGCTTTCACAACATTTACACTCGTTTTTGTGGTTGTGTGAGTGATTGTGTGTTCCGTTCTCAATTTTTATCGAAGCTCGCGGTTTATGAAAATTTTGGAGAATTAAAAGGAAACGCATCCTAACGTGGGATATTGCTGACTTACTAAAAATTTGTGTAAGTATGAGGTGTTTGGTAATACCGCTGGATCTTATGTTAAGGATCGAGTAAAACTAGGGTAAGATTTAAGAAGATTGTGCGTGAAGAAGAATGGAAACACCCTGTTTAGTGCTAAGATTTCATCTTGAGACAGATGTTCATGGTGTTTTAACTCCTTTGAGTTCTTGATTATGAGTTGACTTTCTTTCACTATCTTTATGTATTTTGAAGGTTATGATATCATTGCTATTTTCTGAGTTTTCCTTGCCTGGATTTTGCTTAGCACAATGTTCAAATGGTGTATTTCAATGTTTGAATGTGACTTTAGCGTGATGGGATGACATTATGTTCAAATCTTGGTTAAGCTTCGTGTTCTTCTTGGGCATTAATAATTTAATACTATGATTTATTATAATATCTCCACCTTGCAAATACTAAAGCTTATTTGAATGATCTGCGCAGACAAAGGAGGAATGCGAATACCTAATTGACATAGCAAAGCCAAATATGCTTAAGTCAACAGTTGTTGATAGTGAAACCGGAAACAGTAAAGACAGCAGGTGGGGATATTTCCTATTTGTCTCTAGTCCTTTGGTATTGATAATGATTTCTTTTGCATTATTTAAACTGCCAAAATGGTAAAATCTAATCTTCATGTATTCCTTTAACATTTAGAGTGCGTACAAGCTCTGGAACTTTTCTGGCCAGAGGTCGTGATAAGATTGTCAGGGATATTGAGAAAAGAATTGCTGACTATACTTTCATTCCTGTTGGTAAGTATTTTGCACCTCTTATCTCGTTTCTACAAACTTAAAATATTATTAATACAACGAAGATTTGTTGCTGGTTCTTTTTTTTATTTTTTATCTGCTTCACCTATGTGTTTTAAGTTGATGATAGTATCTAACTTCTCTATTTATGGTATACAATCCCTTTTCTCTGGTGAACATTTTGTCTGTGATTGAGAAGTTGAGTAGTGGAAGATGTTTTGCATGTGTCTTTAATGGAATATTTTCAGTTGCCTTTGCCATCTGGCTTTCTGGTTATTTCATTTAGGATAGTAGAATATTTTTCATTATCTATTTCATAAAGCATTACATAAGCTGTGTGTCTCACAATATACAGAGCATGGTGAAGGACTTCAAATTCTGCACTATGAAGTTGGACAAAAGTATGAGCCTCACTATGACTACTTTCTTGATGATTTTAGCACTAAGAATGGGGGTCAGCGTATAGCAACAGTGCTGATGTACCTGTAAGTAGCATTATGTGTTCTTCTAGTTGTTAACTTCAAATTCTGTTGGATAGGAGGACAGGTGTTCATGCTCTGTTGCTTTCATATTTTATGCAGTACTGATGTTGAAGAAGGGGGTGAAACAGTGTTTCCAGCTGCCAAAGGGAATTTTAGTTCTGTGCCATGGTGGAATGAGCTTTCTGAGTGTGGGAAAAAAGGACTTTCGATTAAACCGAAGAGGGGCGATGCTCTACTTTTTTGGAGCATGAAGCCAGATGCAACTTTAGATCCATCAAGCTTGCATGGTTAGTTTCTCTTAATCTTCTTATTATATTGGTGCTGCTACATAATAAGTTTTAGTAGAGACTAGAGGAGATAAATTAACAAAACTGTTTTCTTGATTATTTTTCAGGTGGTTGTCCAGTGATCAAGGGTAATAAATGGTCAAGTACCAAATGGATGCGTGTAAACGAATACAATGCTTGAATATACATTACTATAGGTATTTATCTCTCCCTTTCTTGTGATGCTGTCAAAAAGTATTTTTTTACACATTAAAGGCAAGACATTCATGCTCATCTGGCAATGTTTTACATTTGTGTTAACTGAGACTTAGCTAATGGATTGCTTGCACTGAATACAGCTTTATAAAAATGTAATCATTAGTGTTGATTTGTGTTGCACTATCATGTTCACCAAGTTCTCAAGTTCTTGGATTCAATTCAATGGAGCTTAAGATGTTATGATAATAGCTTTAGGCTCAAAATATATGCGTATGCTTGTTAGAATCTTCTGCAAACTGTTCAATTCTTTAGGATTGAGATTGCTAAAATTGGAAAATTGATATCTATGTGCTTTACATTTTACATTGATTGCGGAACTGTATTTACTGCTCGATAGTGTGTCCTGGTTGGCATAGTTGTTACTCATAGTTTGATAAAATTTATTATGCTAGTTGTTACTGATCACCTTTCCCGTTGATCAGTTTATTTATCAGGCTTGTCTGAATTCATCATGCCAATGGTGTACTATTTGAGTCTCAGCTAAAAAATTGCGTGATAATGCTTCAGATCTGGAAGGAAATATTTACAGCATGATGTGGCATTCTGTAATTTTGGATGTTCAGTTGTAAGTTAACTCATTTTTTCCCCTATCCTTTTTATTTATGATATCAGCGAATATAATAAAAAAAATTATGTACCGGTTAATTTACAATAGGGATGTTCAAGAAAATGTATGAAACCAAATAGATGGAACAAGTATACCAGTTTTTTTTTCCCTCAGAGCTCCTTTACCTTTGTTTGTATTCGTTGTTATATGTCAGCTTGTGTTGTTACCCCTAATATTCGAGGGGTCTTTAATAATTGGGTTAAATATTTATTTTTGGTTACTGAATTGAGTTAAGAATAGTGTTATTTATTATGAAACAGTTATGGCAAGAATCAATACAAAAATCGTGCATTTTTTTGGATAACCATATTATTGCCATTGGTACAATGTATCACAAAAATTAATACTCAAGTCAGCATTTGTATTTCATTAAACAAAAGTTGAATAAAAAATTGCAAACAAATATCTGGTTTGATGGGATAACAAACATGCTTGTTTATCATTTTCGTGTTGTATGAAGGAAATTATATATTATTTTGAGTGTGTATCTCTCTTGACTCCTGTTATGAAGCTCTCGTGTATTAGAGAAAATACACAAATGTATTATTGATTAAGAATAAATTACACGTTTTCATAATCTAAAAGTTTTTACACTGTTATTTATTACAAATAGACATAAATGGTAAATTTGTTGATTTTTTTTTAATTATTATCACACATTGATAATGATTTTTTATAGGTTCACAATTTAAATTTTTTTAACACAACAATACATATACTTTTTTTTTCTTGTAAAAAAAATGTCATTCGTTGAAAATGTCCGACACTTGTAAAAAAAGATGATGCTCAAAGAAAACATTTCAACACTGCACAATTAAAAATAGCAAATTAGACATACACTCAAAATTAAACAAATTAACAATCCTAAAATTGGAGACACACAAGATAATGCTAGGACTTTTTTTTATGAAAGAACTTTCAGCCTTTTTTAAAGTCAATTTTACCATTATTAAAATGTTAATTTCTTTTCAGTAATCTGTCTTTGTATCAATTGTATTTTTTTTTTTTAAAGTATAGAGAATACTACATATCGTTATCATGTATATACACAACGAACTTCATCGATGGAATGGCTGTTCTATATCTGTTTATCCATTAATGAAATTATTGTATTAAATATAAACTATAAAATTAATATTTATATTAGTTTATAATTAATAAATTTTATAAGAATCAAAATTTTAAGCATATATGAAATATAAATAAATAATCTAATAAACCTTTTTAAAAACACAAATCTTATTCTAGCTACTTGATTAAATAGACCTTATAAAGCTCAATCTAGGTTTGCTAATTATAATATTTGAAGAGCCGCCAGCATTTTTGAAAGAGCAAAATAAAGATTATTCAAGATACTTTCACAACACACACCCCCAAAAAAAATTAGCATTACACTATTATTATAAATATAAAATTATTGTTATATACCAAGACTAACTTTAAGAGATTATTTGTATTTTTTTGGACTAAATTGAGTAAACTTTCTCGATGACCAAATTCCGTATTTACTCTCCCTCCCATTCTCTCTGTCAAACTCAAAATAAGAGTACTTTCTACTGTTTCATTAAAGAAAATGCAAAATGGGAAATTTCGAATTTTAAAAATAAAATTCAGTTTTTTCCTTTTATTTTCTCTTTAATTTAAATTTCAAATATTTCTCTCTTCCCTCCACCCTTACAAACAGAGGGTATAAGTCCAACCTTCGTTCATTTCTTTATACCTTAAGATATTTACGGCACATTAATATCAATAGATGTTCCTGATTTTCTTAATTCTAAAGAGTCGGGAGGTAGCAATAGAAGGTAAATGTTTCCTAAAAACTCAACTGCAAAACCAGTAAAAAAGTAGTAAGGACTTTTCATCCTCAATGACCAATAGAATTTTTGAAAAAGAAAATCACATTTCTTCAACAAACGACAGTCATAACTCTTCCTCGTAGCAGCCATCTAGTTCCTTGGTTTATTAATACAATAGCTGAATAGCATGGATTTCTTTGTAGCAGCCATACTAGATTATTAAGACCAAAGTTAAGAATCAGCGCCAGTGGGTGCTATCAATTCAACCTACAAACTAGGTTTATATCTGATTCAATGTTTGGCATTGATCAAGTTTCTGATGACATATTGTAAGATACCTCCATGGTTGAAGTAGGCTAGTTCAACCTGTAATGAACAGAAACAACAGTAGGTAAAAGGAGAATGTCAAGGAATAAGAGCAAGGCACGACAAATACATCACTATCACCAACACCAACAAAGATGAAAGATAAAATATTACCTCAGTATCAAATCTCAATGTAGATACAAATGATTTCCCGGTGTCTGTCACCACTGTGACATCTTGACCGGGTCGTATTTCATTCACATTGCTTGGTAGATCAATGGTGTAACGTTCTTGGCCAGTTAATCCAAGAGAATCAGCATCCTCCCCGGGCTTAAAACACAAAGGAATGATACCCATTCCCACCAAATTACTTCGGTGAATCCTTTCAAAACTTTTTGCTATGACAGCTTTCACGCCCTAGAAACAATAATGAAAGGATCCAGAATTACACAAACCAACAAAATATACACAAATAAAATAGTTCAGAGCAGAATGGCTTATAGAATGTACCAGTAGCATTGGCCCCTTTGCAGCCCAATCACGAGAGCTTCCACTCCCATACTCAGCACCAGCCAAGATAATCATATCATGCCCCTCACTCTTGTATTTCTGCAATACCAAAAGGAACCAATGAAGGTTAAAGTGTTAGAAATTTTATTTACAGATGGACCATTTAGCAATCTGCCTCAGACGATATGACAACGCACAAGATTAACAAGAAATCAACAACCAATCTTTGGAATACAGGTGGATGAAAAGAGATGGAATCATAAATTATTTGTGTGCAAGGTCACTGAAACTTTATCTTTCTCTATTTTTCCATGTTGGCCTATTTGATACACTGTTGAACAATGAAATATCAGATATAAGCTCATATTTTTATAGATCCATTCCAGCCACAACATCAAGAATCTTTCCAACCAGAAAATCAATTAGAAAACAGTTACACAGTAAGTGAAGGAGATATCTGATGCAAAGTAAAAACCATTGACTAATATACCTACATATTACATAGTTTAGAAAAATTACCTCTGCAACGTCAAAGACTGACAACTTCTCCCCAGAAGGAATATGAATAGTTTTAGGTCCAACTTCTCCATTCAAAAATTTGTTGACAATGCGAATATTGGCAAACGTTCCTCGGGCCATCACCTCATCATTACCCCGGCGACTTCCATAGGAGTTGAAGTCCCGTCTATCAACCCCACGTTCTATAAGGTATCTGGCTGCAGGACTGTCCTTATGTATGCTGCCAGCTGGAGAGATGTGGTCAGTTGTGATACTGTCTCCAAAGTTGAGCAAACAGTAAGCATCCTTCACTCCATGAGAGCCTGGGGGAGACATGCTCATATCTCTAAAATAAGGTGGCTCATGAATATAAGTCGATGTAGGGTCCCAAGCATAAAGAGTGCCCGTTGGAACAGATAAATTATTCCACATGGGATTCCCTTGGGTGATTGCATTATATGTGTCCCTAAACATATCAGGCAGCACACTTGATTGTACAACCTGAAAATTGGACAAATATGAACAATCTATATGCAACATATTTTCATTTAAACTAAAATGTTTCTGGGGCAATGCATATGTATTTTCAAATATAGGTAAAAATTATAAATGCAAACATCATACCTGATTGTACAACCTAAAAATTGGACAAATATGAACAATCTATACACAACATATTTTTATTTAAACTAAATTTTCTGGGGCATTGCACAGGTATTTTCAAATTTAGGTAAAAATTATAAATACAAATTTATAGAATAATATCACTGTTACTAAACAATGATAAAACTACATGCCTTAAGAAGGAATAAAATATAAGAACAAACGTCCTCATTGTTAACATAAGAAGTTTTATTTTGTTATATAGAATTGAAACTCAGAATTGTATGAATATTGCTTGAGAGGGATCCTCTCAACTCTATGATTCATAGAAGAAATCTGTACAAGGAGAATCCCACCCCTTATTCTAACTTGTTAAAACCCAAATCACGCATAATATACACACAAATCATGACATCTCAACATATAGGATTAAAGTAAAATATAACAATTTTAGGAATTGTTATTGTTATATAAGAAAAGTTTTGAAGAGTAAATTGTGTGAATCAATTATTAATTTGATACAATGTGCCAAATTTTAAAATAAATAATTTTAAATTTACAAATATGGAAAGTTTTGGAATTAACAGCTTGAAAATTTGATATTGACTAAATTTAAATAACAGTATTTGAGTGGGTAAAAATGAGATGCTTAATGTAGGGGAAGTCACATAGCATGTTAAAAGGGATATTAGAATGAGAGAAGTCCACACTCTAAAGAGTGATGACTCAAATTTAATATACAAGGTTGATGAAAAAGTCATATTTAAACACATTGAGCCACTTACATTTGCTATTTCTTCACTGGATGGCCAAATATCCTTGAAGAAGATCTTTGTTCCATCCTTCCCTATCCCAATGGGTTCAGTGTCAAAGTCAATGTTCACCTACAGAATAGAGTATCCAAATTAGAAAGTGACAGCAAGTTTTGAAATGCATACTGGAAAATTGAAAACAATTTACAAATCACATACTGTGCCAGCAAGGGCATAGGCAACAACAAGAGGAGGAGAAGCAAGATAATTAGCTCTTGTTAATGGGTGAACTCGGCCCTCAAAGTTCCTATTTCCAGACAATACAGCTGCAGCTACTATATCTGGAATATTCAAAAAACCAATGCTTAGGTAACCTCATAGATTCACAAGTAACTACTAACAAAAAAAAAAATACCATTTACCAAAGGATATGTACCATTTTCGGTAATTGCAGATGCAACAGCTTCATTAATATCCCCTGAATTTCCAATGCATGTGGTGCATCCATACCCAACTATATTAAACCCTAGCTCATTCAAATACTTCTGCAAGCCACTGAAAGCGCCAGGAGCAATTCAGGAATCAAGACATTCAGCAACATAAATGTGAATTCCACCACGTTATGGATGTATACACTTGACTATATTCTAAAGAGAATACCTCCTCTGTAAATACTTAGTTACAACACCAGAACCTGGGGCAAGACTTGTTTTAATCCATGGCTTCACCTAATATTCAATATCAAATTGTGAAACAATTGCAAGCAATTAGGAACAAACAACACTGGGAAAAGGAAAAACAATAAATCTTGTCATGTATTCTATCAAATATGTATCTAACTACTTGAATGTAAAAACAACGGGAAGCCTAAAAAAATTGCTACTGTAACTTCAACATTATTCATAAATGGGAAAGCAACAAGAATACAAAGTTGTATGAGGTGCTACATTAGCCAAGACAATAATGTTATATATATAAATGCAATCCTGTTGCATTTAAACAATGTTATAAAAATATAAATGCAATCAGACACCAAATGTAAAACCAGATCATGCTTGTCAACACTCTCATATAGCCCAATTATGGCACCGTAGCATAGCAAGGGGCAAACCTTGTTGGACTTATGCATATAATTTGTGCAAGCATATCATAATTGAGTAAAATCATAAAGTTATAATGATGAAGGTACAAAATGCAGAGCCATCTACTAACCTGCAATCCCAATTGACATGCTTTCTTTGCAACCAATGCAGCTCCAAGCATTACGCTAGGATTTGAAGTATTTGTACAACTGGTGATAGCAGCTATAACAACATCACCATGCCTAAGATGTGCTGGTGTCCCTTGGAATGTGAACTCTGCAACCTTATTCTGAGATTCTTTTGGTACAGCAAAACCCTGTAACAATGCAATATTATACAGTTTGAACCACAAAAACGACCAAGGCTGTAATATGGCACAAACCACAAAATGCTAAAAGCATATCACTAGTATGAATAAAGAGTCAATTGCACAATTTGACTTCCTGGTCACAGATCTGCAGGAATGTAAATTCAAATTTCACCCAAGGTAGTCAAAGGTGAAGGGAATTCTTGAGGTGCTAAGGGGTTTTTAACACCCATGGAGTAAGGGACCAAAACGTGCACACTTCACACAAGATAGCTATTAAATTAAAAAATAAAAAGTAAAATATATGACTATTTTCAGTATTTTGTATTAATTGCCATATGAATTGAATAAGCAGCTCTCATTATAAAAATAAAATATTCCAATGAAATATATAATAATATTTTTATTTTCTGACTATTTTACGACCTTTAGAATAACAAAAGTTAAATTGCTGGGCTTTTTTAGTTTCTTCTTTTATATAAATAAATCAGTAAGGTGCTAGAGGTGTTCCTCATCTGAACCATTAAGATGCTAAAACTAGTCACTACTGTACCCTTCTGTCCTTGGATTAGCACATCTGAAGGGTGATTTCATGGCGGACCCCTCCCCCCAACCACATGCATGCACGCACACAGAGAAAGAGAGATGCTGCTACTAAGAGTGCAACACCTTTTGAAAAATCATATTTGAGAAGTGAAGATATAAAACTTAAACACTATAGATGGAACAGATAAGCTATGCTACTATATATTTAGCAATTAAAAAAAAAAATGCATACCTTAAATCCAACTTTATTGTTGAGGCAGGCGTGCCAGTCTACCTTCATTTCTCTCAAAGGGACACGGTCATGAGGCCTGCAAAGATTTAAGCAAGGGTACACCATTAAAATCTGAAAATGTAATAAAATATGTCCTCCACCCTTCTAATTTGTGCTTACTACATAGACCCTCCATTTTGAAGCCATACACAAAACTCCACTGTATTCATTTAAAAAATAAAATAACTCGTTAAAATAAAAAAACACAACACCCCACAATGTTGTTAGACCATATTTGTTAACTGAGTAGGTTACAGGTGTTTTGTAGTCAAATTTAAGCATCAATTCTGCCAAGCCAAATGAATGTGTCCCCCCCCCCCCCCCCCCCCC
>CM023941.1:34027241-34045847 GCA_013407115.1 Glycine latifolia
CCCCCCCCCCCCCCCCCCCTTTTCTCTTTTGTCAGAAGACATACTGAATAAGGGTAGGAATGACATTTTCAACAAATCTGTAAGATCTTATAGCATTTAGGAGTTAATGGTAATATTTTAATTTTTCTAAAGCAAGGAAGTTCTATATACAATTTTTTTAATAGAGGGAGGGTATGTGTAGTAAATGCCAAATATAAGGAATGGTGGAAAAGTTTACCCTTATTTTTAAGTGGAAAGCATAAGAACTTGTTACCTTTTTGGACCTGAGACACAGGGCTCTACATCCTCAAGATTGAGTTCCAAATACGATGAGTACACTCTCTCCACTTGGGGCTGTACAAAAGCAAAATCCCAGTCAGACCAGGTCCTTCCATAACTATCCAAAAACAATACAAGCATAGCATACCTCGCTGTAATCCACAAACATCTTATTTGCACGTAAATAGGATTCTATCATAGAAACCTGTAAGAAAGACACATGTAAGCACATGTAGACACCCTAAAATACCATGACACAGATGTTTGCTTACAGTCTCATCACTTCTGCCAGTCAGTCTCAAATATTGCAAAGTGACATGATCCACAGGAAAGAAGCCCATGGTTGCACCATACTCAGGAGACATGTTTGCTATAGTGGCACGATCAGCCAAAGACAGTTCACTCATGCCTTCCCCTGCATTGGTTAGAAGCAGTTATCCAGGGAAAGATTAATCAGCTAGACAGATGAAGCTACAAGAAGAAGATAACATTGCATCGTTTGCATAAATTAGTATTTACCATAAAACTCTACAAACTTGCCAACAACCCCATGCTTTCTTAGCATTTGAGTAACAGTCAACACCAAGTCAGTAGCTGTGACACCATCTCGTAGTTTGCCTAATAATTTGAAGCCAACGACACCCGGTAGGACCATGCTCATGGGCTGCAAAAATATGAGATAAATAAATATTTCTCACAATAACTTCTCCATTGGCCAAAACCACACAGGTCTATACATTATTACGAACAACATGCATACTGTTAAAACAAAGGAGAGAATTAGAATTTTTCAGAGATACTCAGTGAATAAATCAATTTCAATCTCTAATTTTAAAAGTAACTCAGAGGACTCTATAACAAATTAGCATGTTAGTTTTACCTGGCCAAGCATTGCAGCTTCTGCTTCTATTCCACCAACTCCCCATCCAGCAACACCCAGGCCATCTATCATAGTAGTGTGTGAATCAGTTCCAACAACGCTGTCAGGATAAAGCACACCATTTGTGTTGAACACAACTCTACCAAGGTATTCTAAATTAACCTGCAAAATTAAAATCACAAAACCTGATTCAGAAGACAAACTGGAACATGGGATGAATTTTTTTTCTCTTTGCATGTAAAATTAAAAATATTCAGAAATTAAATATTAAAGAATCAGATAAAATATTATGTCTCCATGCATACACATTTCAGTATCACTGGTCATGGAATGATGCAATTACCTGATGAACTATCCCTGATCCAGGAGGAACGACAAGCATATTATTGAATGCATTAGAACCCCATTTGAGGAAACCAAATCTTTCCTTGTTTCTTTGGAATTCAAGTTCCATATTTGCCTGGACAGCATTTTCTGATCTTGCCACATCAACTTGAACAGAGTGATCAATAACAAGATCAACTGGTACCTGAAGGAAACCAATTTTAAAATCATCACACATACCCAATGTACAAAAAAATAAAAAATAAAAAACTCAATGTTAATCCAAATTCATTAATGTTCACAAGAGTGGGGCTTACCAAGGGGTTAATTTTATTAGAATCACCACCAAGTTTGTTCATTGCATCTCGCATGCAAGCAAGATCAACCACAGCAGGCACCCCAGTAAAGTCCTGATATTAACATTCAAAAAACCTCAGTTAAAACCACAAATACAGCTAACACTCAAAGAATTTCACAAAAGCAATACCACTCAGCTTCAACATCTTCATGTTACACACCTGCAGAAGCACTCTGGCTGGCTTGAATGGAATCTCCACCAGCTTGGGAGAGGTATTCTCCCAATCAATAATTTTTTCAACGTCGTTACTCTTAACTTGAAACTCATCACAGTTACGGATTGCAGATTCCAAAAGTATCCTCACAGAGTAAGGAAGTTTATCTGTCGTGACAAACACACAAATGTCACCATCAATTCTCAACCTCCCAGATCCAAATTTAGCTCATCGAATCATCACTGAAATTGCAACATTACACTCCCCAAAATACAGCAACAGATCTCACCAGACACAAGCAGTAGCATCATAGAAAAATGCAATTGAAAAATAGAACCATTCAATTAACACCAACTAATAACACACACACAAATAAGACAATATTGAACAGTGCTTCCTTCAACATTTTCTCTCGTCAGAAAATGAAAATCAGTGACTCACCGATTCTAGGATCGTTGAGAGCGGGCAAGCTAAAGTACTTTCCAAACTCGCCAGCGCCGCCGGGCTTCTCGAGCGTCCTCAAAATGCTATTGAAAGGATTCTCAGTCGCTGCAGCAACAAAACAAACATTTCCAAAACCAAATCCAAATAAATAAATAAATAAACAGAAAACCTAATCGTGTTTGATTCACAAAAAGAAGTGAGAATGAAACAGGATCGTGTTGTGTTACCCATGGTAGCTAAGAGAACGATGAGATCGATCGATGGTGCAGAAGAAGAGAAAAAGTGAGAGAGGAGAAGAGTAGGTGGGTGAGGAAGTGGAAATGTTGCTGCGAGTTGTGTCGTATTATTTAATTGTCTTCATTTTGGTTTGGTCGTCTCAAATATCCTTTTCTTTTCTTTTTGTTAACAGTCTGAATTCTGAAATATCCTTTGGATCATGTGCTATCGTAATCACATCACATGATTCAGTGTATATCCTCAAAAAAACCTTTGTAGAAGGCATCTTTACCTAATTCCTTTTTCTTTTCTTTTTTTTTGCGAATATCTTTGCCTTATTCTTTGCTGTAGATATTACCCTACAAGATGAAGAGAAGGAAAATTCTCGCACGCATCCTTGGAGAGTTGGAGTTTGCATATTACTAACATTTTTCACTTTTTATTAGCAATTTAGCACTAAACTTTGTATTTGCGTAATTTAAGATTTTATTTTGTAATATTAATCATTTTGAATTTATTACGTATACTAATTATCGTATTGAAATTTAGTTTAAATTTCACTTTTGATGATTTATCTTTTAAAATAAATAGTATTAGTTTTAAATTTCAGTTGTATTTTTTTTCTATAAATTATAGTTTCAAAATAAATTCAGTCATATTAAAATTAGTTTAATGATATATTTTCAAGGTGATGAAGATGATAACAATACAAAAAATGACATGATTGCCGTGATAATAGTATTAACGATAATAATTTTATCAATTATAATAATAATGACAACAATAATCATTAGAATAGTGATTTTATTGACAATGATAATAATAGTTGCAAAAATCATCATCATTAAATTTAAAACTAAATTCATAAATAATTTCTTCTTAGTTTTAAAAATAAATGTAAAAATATTTTAAAATTAAGTGAAAAATTACTTTAACTCTATTTTTTATCAAACTTATTTTGTTTCAGAAATTACATTTGAAAAAAAATAAAACCAAATTATTTATAATTAATTAGTTCACAAATTTATATATTTAACCTAATCACCCAATCAATTTTTTAGTTTTAGATTTTAGTATTTCTTATTTTTTTTTTACAAAAGATTTTAGCATTTCAGTCTTATACTTTCGTCATTTCCCCTATAAAGTTCAGTTTTTATCATATTTTGGACAAGCAGACGAATGAGACATTCTTTCATCATTTCTCTTATAATGTTCAGTATTTATCATATTTTCGGCGAAGAGACGAATGAGACATGTAAAGTTATAATTAAAATTGGCTATAAAAAAAGTTATAATTAAAATAAAAGTTATAAATGAATAAAATCAATATCAATCATTATAATTTATTTAAATATGAATTTAATTTATATGAATTATTACTGTAAATTTTCTTATATATACATTTAATAGGAGTTGATTATTTTACCATAGCATCTAGATATCTTGTAAAAATGTTTTATGGTGTATATAAATTAAAATCTTTAACTATTGTTTGAAATGATTGATTATTAAAAAAATAGTTTGTAATATTAAAATTTAAATTTTAAAATACATTTTTTATATAAAAAGAAGACAATTCGTGTAGATAAAAGGGTAAAAATATATAATAATTTATTTTTAATTTAATCTGAAGATCTAAAACAAACTAATTACTTAATTTAATCGAATTGATTTAAATAAATTATCTGAAAAATTAAAACTAAATTAATTAAATATAATCAGATTAAATTTCATTTTATCTCAAACTTAAATTAAACCAACTCATAAAAACAGATATTTAATTGGTCTGCGGTGCCACTCGGTAGACGGTAGTAACGTGTTCCATCAAACCCACCACTTGAAATAGGCACATTGTTGTGAATTTCACCTTTTCTTTCTTACGAAACATGATTGTTTTTTTTCTTTTTCTTTTTGCCATATTATTGGGCCTGAAATGGATTGTTAACCGATATGCATTCGGCTGTTGCTTCTTGCACTTCCACTATGCTTCCTGTACTTCCTATATTGTATTTCAAAAAATTCATTCTAGAATGCAAATTATATTTAGGAATGAGATGTTGAGATTACAATGGAAAATGCAGGAAATAATATGGCAGTGCAGTAAGTTTTACCCTATGCATTTGAATACGTTATCCTTATAAAAGAAATGCATACGTTATTCAATACAAAAAAATACCAATATTTTGGTGCAAATTGCTTAGAAAAAGTTTATCTACTATTCTGATAATATAAAAGTTAATTACATTCGCATCAAATTATATTTTATCATGTATGATAAAGTTAATAATTATGTGTAAAATTATCAACATATAATTTTGTGCAAAGTTTTTAGAAGATAATTTAATTACAATTTTATGATAGTTTTTTTTAATCAGCTTATTTATTAATAGACAAAAGGTATCAGAAGTACATGGTTACAAGGAATCCATGGAACAAAGTTCAAATCGATTGGAAATCTGCTACACCAAAATCAGTGGTTATTCAATATTTGATGAAATGTCCAAAAATCTCAACCAATGCAAGGCTACCAACAAAACATAAGTGATATGTGATCTATTTCTAATTTTCTATTCATTACATCATAGCATTAGCCATTGAATCTATAAACTAAAGCTAGCAATAACTACACTTCTAGCACATAATAAGAGCAAATTTTACACTTACATGTACGCAGAGCAAAATGTGTTTTTCCACTATATCTCATAAAAATACAATATGTCTTGACCAACGAAAAACCTCCATTGACCAACAAAAGACTATTCATATTAAATGCTTTCAAGCCATAACTAGTGTGCCATATTAATTATGAGACAGACCAGGGCATGCATTCGTGTTTTATTGTCACGAGATGAAACTTGCCGAAAAACTTGGAACTTTAGACTTCAACCAAGTCCATGAAGTGAACTTAATATCATCTAAAATATTTTCCAATTCGTGATTAACATTCTCAATCAAGACTCTGTTTCTCACTTTCCAAATACAAAAAAGTAATAAACACCAAATGATCCTCAAAATATCATCATCAACCAGAGATATAGCCAAACCACATGAAATTGCCAAAAGTGACCATTGATACTACCATGTGAGGCAATATGTATTATTCCACCAATCCATTCATGATAATGAAACCCTATTTTTGATGCAAAATGACAATTAAAGAATAAATGTGTTGCCCCTTCAATAGATGACTCACAGAAATAACAAAGAGTATTTGTGTTCTCTATGATATTTCTTGAGCAAAGATTGTCCAAAGTTGGTAGACAGTTCCTAAAAGTGCGCCAAACCAAGAAATTCACCTTGTTGCGTACTTTGATCTTCCATATGACCTTAAAAAAGGCTAAACTTGTGATTCTTCCACCGAGTTCACCAGGTATGCATAAGTGGGTTTTGTTGTGTATATTCCTAAATTTTCCATTTGCCACCACCATGAACCCTCCAAGATTTGAGACCCCTGCAAAGAATAAATACTTAAAAAAGGTTGGCTTGATTTTCCCTCTCCCACTCAAAGAGTTCTCGCCTCCATGGCTCCATGTGAGGTCGCAACTCCAAGTGTTTCCCCTCAATAAGTCCACCTCACTAATAAGACTTTTCTTTTGTTTGGAAACCGAGAATAACTCAGGGAAACAATTTCTAGAGTTTGTTCATCTAACCAAGGATCTTTCCAAAATCTACTTTTTTCACCATTAGCCACCTTCCAAGTCATTATAACACTTCACTCCACAAACTGTGCTCATGATGAAAAGTTTTCTAGTGCCACTTGCCAAGTAATGATTTATTAAAAACTTGCAAGTTCTTCACACCCAAGTCACCATCCTCCTTTTTTTGGCATATGTTTTTCTAATTTACCTATGCACCTTTGTTATTTTCTTCATATCCACCCCACAGGAATATTCATTGAATGCTCACTAGAGTCTTTCAAACCGTCTTTGGTATTTTAAAAAAGGATAAGAAAAATAATGATATTGATGTGAGGAAAATTTTTATGACAGTACAAAGATGTTTTACATTCCTATCATTTAATGATATATTGTAGGGGTGCCCAAATGAACTGTTGTAATTGAGAATTGCACTTAATTGAACCAAAAAAAACTAAACTTTTTTTTGTAAAATAAATTGAATTAAACTATTTTGTAACTTTAGTTTTAAAAAACTAAACTGTTACTTTGTTAGATACTGGTGCAATGCAAATGTTAGAAAACTGAACTGTTAAGAGTTAAAAAGAAATAAACAAGCAAGGCAATGAGAGAACTGTTTCTTGAGTTCATATTTACAGAAAAAGACTTAGGTTGTATTTGTTATCCGCGATGGAAACAATTGATTGAAGACATATAGGAACTATGCGCATTTGGTGTCAAAGAAAGAAAGCATAAACAATTTTGAAAAGAGTGGGTTGCACACGCTGTATTTCTCTCTGCACATTAGACGACAAAAGAGGATCAAGTCTGTCCTTTCACAAAAATGATATCTATACCCTTATATTCTCTTTTTTTTCATTCGTGAGTCTGTGATGTGTTATGCGTTTTTCCAGGGCATAATGGTATTTTTTGTAATATTATTTCTATTCTACTTTTTATCTATTTCACTCAAAACAAACAACCAAATATATAATTTTATTTCTATTTTAGTTTTTCTTTCAATTTATTTCTCTTACATTTTCATTCATCGTATTTCTTCACTCTAAACTGAACAAAGCCTTATAGTAGCTTAAGCAATTGAGTGTAGCAATGAAATTAAATTATAGCTCTGCATTAGAATGTCCTTTCTGAAAGGCATGAGCTTCTATGGGCTGGTTTACTTGTATCTCTGGTGCATTTTTGTCCGTGAAGTTCTGTTTTTAACTCTTTACTACGGAACTTAGCTGGGTCACGAAGAATTCCGTCAAAAATGTATTTATTAAATTTTCACTACTATTATTAGTTTAGTTGAGTTTTTAAATATAGAAACAGTTAAGTTTAGTTTCACTTTAAAATTAAATAGTTTAGTTCATTTTTCTAGAACTGCTTTTTAATTTAGTTTAATTTGATTCAACTTTCTATCCCAAACTGAACTATGAACAATCCTAATATATTGTTTTGTATGATGAACTTGTTGGTTTTATATTTGTTATCGTGTGAATATTCTATGTTAGTTGAAGCTTTGATTTGTTGTCAAAATTGGCTGAGGACCTCTCCTTGTCTTAATCATATTGAGCTATGATATGAGATGGATCAATCACCAAAGGTTGATTCAGGTAAATAATTATTCTTTTATTCTCAAGTTTGATTTGTTAATTTCTACTTATAGATTTATGATTGAATTTGTATTTGTATTTTGTAGAGTTGTCTCGACTAGATGTAAGTGATGGTAGAGCTACTCATGCTAAAACTGAAAGCAGTTCATCTTAAGGCTATGCATTTATGTTTTGAACTAAACAATAAACAACTTCTAACATTTACTTTCATTTAATATCTTATTATAGGTTGACATTTTCAATAATAATTCCTCAATGGTCGACAAGAATACACGAAGAGCAAAAACTATAGTGTTGACTACTTGGTTTATGACTTTATGTTGGACATTTCTTTCATTTTGGACAATTTAGTTATCCCAGATGATTTGATGTATGTTGGACTATTTGGTTTGTGACTTTATTTTGTTGGACAAAGTTAGGTGTGTGTTGGCAGATTTGGTTAATTTGATGTATGTTAAACACTTTGATTTATGTTGTATATTTTGTTTTATTTTATGTCTATTATTATAGATAGAGTTTTATAATTTAATCAATTAATTATAATTAATTAATATTTGTTTTTTATTTAGTTGGTGTAAGTCAATTATACTTAAATATGTTGTTGATATTGATAAAAAAATATATTATTTATTAATTTTGTGATAAATTTATTTTGATAGATTTTTATAATTTAATCAATTAATTATATTTTTTTATAATTTATTTTATAGTTTAGTCAGTGTAAGTCAATTATACTTAAAAATATGTTGTTGATATTTATAACAAAATATATTATTTATATTTTTTTTATGACAATATTATTTGTTAATTTTGTGATAAATTTTTATGTATATATATATATATATATATATATATATATATATACTTTTAGGTTGGATATACTATAACTAAAACAGAATCAACATGTTTAATATCATGTTTGTTTGGTTCAAGTTAGGAAAAAAAATTGAAATTCAAAATATATTAAACTAATTAAGTTTAGTTGATTTAAATTTCATTTTCTTTAAATCTGAATCAAACCAATGCATAAACAGTCATAATTTTAACAATCAAATATGCCAGAAAGTAAATAAAACTATAAACAAAAGTTGTAAAGAAATGTGAGAAATAAAAACACACTTGTTATTTTCGGTGACTTCATCCTTAAACACATTGATTGACCTACTTATTGTCTGTAAGGCACTCGTGCCAACCGATATAGTTGCCCTTCTCTTTAAATTTTAAAATCCCACTACCGCTTTCTCTACTTATTTTTAAAGAACCACTGCTCTTGAGCCGGTAACAAGAATTCAACTTCGAATTAATTCCAACGCCTCTGCTAATGTTTGGATTGAAGTTAAAAAGGTTGTACACGTATTTCAATATAAATCTAAAAAAAATATAATAATGATTTTGATCCTTTAACAAAATTATTTTTACCTTAAATATTTTTTTTTCATCTCAAAATCAAACAAAAGCACCCTATTGTTCACTGACAATATATGGAAGAAATTTCTTCAATTTATTTGCTATCATCTTTGTCACCAATTTGAAGAGCACATTTCATTTTCATAAACTAATTAATGAACCGGAATTCACTAGATACGTTGGCTTCTTCATTTCGGGTATCAAAGCAATCGAAGTCTCAATATAAACAAATAATGTACAAAAAAAGGCAATCAAGTTCTTATTGACAGCCGTTGGATCACCATCCTCATTTGGGATTTCTAGCAGCTTCTTTGCTACATTATTCAAAAAATGTGAGTAAAATAAAGTAGGGGTTCCGTCAATACCTGTTTTGGTAGGATGCATTTGCTTAGGAGATTGGAAAACCTCTTTCTCTTGTAAAATTCCATTTGAGAATAATCTCTTTTAAATCACGAGCCACCCGACCTTGAACCAGGCTAGATACATGAGCAATATTTGAGGATTGGATGAAGTAAACAAAAACAACTTAGAAAAATAATGAGAAACAACATATATACCTGATATCCTCTTCCTCATCAAACATCATTCATATATACGATCAATGGTATTTTGCTTAATTTCATTGAGAGGCTTTGCCCATGACATTTGTGACCACATCATTTCCTCCTGTAACAACATTTCCGCTTCAATAAGATTGTTTGACATCATTTTCAGAATTTAATTTGGTGTTTCTGGAGATGGTCAATTTTTAGTTTTGCTTCTTTAATTCGTTTTGCCATGCTCTTACCAACTCAATTCTTGCCAAATTTGACTCCACCTTACCTAGCTCCCTGACGCCATGATATATGCACCATGTCTTCACATTAATTCTTCATTAATTTGGCAACCTCCTCATGAAACCAATATAACAACATTTATTTTCTCTTTAATGCACTACTATAAGCATGTGAATGTGCTTCAACAACATTGGTTCAATACGGTTCTACCAAAATCGAAGTCCAAAAAAATGCGATGGTATGAAAATGAGGTTGAAATTAAATTTGTCATCAATATTTCTTCTACCCTAAATCCACCTGTCCTTATTACGATTAGATCGAGATGATGAGTGTTAAACCCGTTCCATGCATCCCAGGCTTAGAGAAAATTTATAAGAGTCCGCTTATATATAATTGCTTCTGCTGCATATATTTTAACGTCCTCGTGATGTGAAATATTTCAAACAAAGAAATTATTAGAGAAGCTTCAAATAAAATGGATGAAATACTACCACGAGAGATATTTTCTTAAGAAAAATATTTGGATATTATTTACCTAATAAAAAATATTTTTTAAAAATTGTTTTGAAAAAATTTATAATTATAATTATAGTAGCAAATACAAGTATATTTTGAGACCTAATTAAAGCGATGACTTTAAGTTAAGCTGGCATTGCCTTTGATTATGTCTTACACTATTTGCTCCAATAGAAAGTTGATAACATCATGCGCCCGTGTATATATGAGATACTTTATAAGAACACTTGAGAAAGTTGAAATGGTAAAAAAAATATACTACTCTTTAATTTGCAGCTTGGATATTGTTCTTGAAGCTCTCTTAGTTGACCTTAGGCGCTATAGAATCTAATATCTGAGTTTGAAGGTCAGTGTGCAGTGGAAAGAAAAGGATTGCACCATAGACAAACATTAGATTTGATGACACTAGCGGTCTAAAAATATAAAACTTTTTGTAGAATTATTTCTCATATTTCTCATTTATTTTTTTGGAAACTAATAGTTATAATTAATAATTAATTTTAATCATTAGATTTCAAAATAATCAATTATTAGGATGAAAACAAAGTAATTTGGATCACTCCATGCATGCTTGGTCAATTAGCATGAGAACATAAATTTGAGAGTATATTTTACTTCTAATTGATGTTCTTCTGGGAGCCTCCCGAACTTAATCAACGTATTTGTTGTTTTAATTTGTGCATTCAATCTCATCCATACATTATTGTCAAAATTTAGAAATTGGTCACTCCAGAGAGTACAACCTAAGTTAACGGGTATAGGCAATGTGTAGAAATTGACGTAGCAACTTCCCATTATTCTAGTCGTGTTCGTTTAGGAAAATATCAAAATAACGCATTAGCATATAGAAACCTTCGCATATAACATTAGGTGTAGTTGTTTTAGACTTTAATGCATTAACCAACAAGCATAAATGACAAGATATTTGGCAAATTGGAGATAGATTCTCCCAAGGAATTAAGTGCATGCGTTAGAAAAACTGCCTTTGTTTTAATCAGTGAAATTAATGTTGCTGAAGTCTTCTCTCTCTCTCTCTCTCTCTCTCCCTTTTTCTTCTAAATTTAAGACAAGAAGTAATGTTTTACTCAGGTGTGACGCAAATGATATGAAGGTACAGCGTAATATATAAATGAAAAAGACAATGAATTTATTATTTTAATATTATATTATAAATCAAAATATTTCAACACCAGATTTACATGTCCTTTTTACTTATATAATTTGTACTTTATTTATTTGTTTGTTTTTTATGTGTGGCGGTTGCATCCAAGTTTCATTCACATTTGAAACTTAACAATTTATAATATTTTTTTTAATAAATCAAACACAGCACTGACAATCTGACATCACAACTTGTAAGGACGATAAGCACTAATTTATTTTAGAATTTTTCTTCATTTATTTAATTATGGGGTTGTTACACTATTTTTTTATTTTCAAATATTTGAATATAAAATATTAAAAATCAGAAAAAACCATTTTTATTATTCTTTTACACAAATCATAAATAAAATAAAGATAATGTATCATTTTTATAGTTAAAGGAAAATTTAAAAATAGAAATCATTTTTAAGACATGCAAGTCTAATTTATACACGCTAGGAGCAGTAGATTACCACTTTACCATTAGCAAGCAATATTTTTTCTGAAACAGTGAAATCAAGGTGAGTAAGTGTAAATTTGAATTAAAATTTGTAAATTTAAGTTTATTTAAACTTTTAAAATAACTAAAGTCTTATTTATATAAAATTGTGTTTTGAGGCAAAATTTTAATATATAAATATACTTTTAAAATAACTAAACATGTCATAAAATTACATTAATTAACTTTCTATGAATATATTTAACACTCAAAATTACTTTTTAAACAATTAACTAAACATGTCCTAATTTGATAATAGACAATAATAATAATAATAAATCTTATCATTTATCATGAGACAATATGTAAGAAAGAGACCTAAATAAATTTTAACATATATATTTTATATTAATAATTTTTAAGATTGTATATTTTCATATAAAAAAAGAGAGTTAGAGTTTGCATATCCAATGTTAACAACAAGAGAGAGAGGATCAGGACATTGTGTCCCTGCATTTGTTAGCATATACGTTTACAAATGTTGTTTGACTCATTAAAAATCATATAAGCTAAGTTTTATTCCAAGGAATCCAATAGTCACTTGAAATTTGGTTCAGAGATTCCGTCTATTAGGTTGTTAAGACTATTGCATACATATCGTTAGTAAGAAAATACTACTACATATATATCTTCAATCTGGTAACACGTACTCATGCGGGACATAGCTCATGTCAGATTTGCTATAGCTCTACATAGTAATTAGCCGTGGAATTTTTATTTGTGATGCACGATGTGTATGTATTATGTAATATTCGGATAGAAACAACGGCAATTCATCATCAGAACTTCTTAAACAAATTAAACAATCATTAATATAATCTTGAAAAATCAAAGGTAAAAATGTCCAATAAAAAGTGTGTCAAAATGAGATATCTCTATTGTATTCTAATAACTTTAGACAACATATTATCATCTTAAATTCTTAACTATGTTAGTCCTAAGAACTCAAAATTGAAAATATAAATAAAGTATAAAATATTAATGAAATTAACTTTATAATCTTGAAAAATTAATTAATTAATTAATTATTATAGAGACATAAAGTTCATGAAGGCATGAAGGCATGAAGGCGTGTTAATGTGACAATGGATCTCACTTGTTAGCTATCGATAACTTCGAGTGAGTGGATTGGGAATGTATCCCATGGCCCATTCCTATAAAAGTCTCCTGCTACCCACCTACTTGACCCATCGAATGCAGATATTTTTTCATCAAGAGGGACCAAATAAATCAACAAATAAGCACGGGTCTTAAAAAAAGAAAAAGGTTACATGAACACACGTTGTTATCATATAGCTATTGCTATTCTTATATTATTGGTTAAGAAATTAAAAAAAAAATATTTATCTTAAAAATCATTAAAAAATGTCATGATGTATAAAAAGAGACATAAAAAAATAAAAATTGTTGAAAAGATATCTATAATAATAAGGCGTTTGTGTATATTATTATTTTAAAAAAATGTGAAAAATAACTAGTGTGGTGTGGTCGTACCACTTGCAGAGAAAACCGTGGCCAATGAAAGCCTCCAACCCCAAGCTTGAAAGCACGCTCTGACCAAAAATAAAAATGAATAATGCAAAAATCAATATTTTAGAGAGAAAAAACAAACTAAATTCTCGTGACCCTTCCTTCGTGGTTGGTTTGGTTTTGGGACGCCTGAGATGAGTCTCACGCAAACCCGTCAAACGAACCCTTCTTGGCCATTTTCTTTTGTCACCGTCCAGTGTCAATTGAAAGTGATTTTTTTAAAAATTTTAAATTATTATTTTAGATTAAAATTAAACCCAATATATTTTCTTGAAGAAAAATAATTAGCCAGAGAAAGAGAGATAGAGAGAGAAGGGGTCGCGTTAAGGCACAGAAGCTTTAAATGCGAGTTGGTTGATTGTAGCTTCCTTTCAATTTTCTCCTCCTAATGCTTATGGACTAAGCATTGCCCCAGAGCGCGTTTTTTTATTCTTATTGATATAGATATAGATATTTCTCTTGTTTATTATTAATAACACTTTCTTAAACCCAAATCTTGTGACATCACACACCGTACCCTTTTGCTTATTTCCTTCTTTGTGGGTTCTCAATTCGTGCAATTTCTGCGACACCCAGATGGATTTTGCGCCGAATCCTTGTCCTTTGCGTTCTTCTTCGTTCGTGAATCTCGTCGAGAGGGTTAAACAGCTTGGTACCCTCGCCGTTTCTGTAATCATTGGGAACATCTTCTCCGCGATCTTGACCTTCTGCTTCGCATTAGGTTTAATTCATCTTTCCCTTTTATTAATTTTTCATTTTCATTCGTTGCATTTTCGCTCCAACGCTTGATCTGCTTCTGTTTACCTCGTATCATGGGTTTGGCCTTTTTTTTAATCGTTCTTTGTGTGTGTGTGTGTGTGTGTGTGGATTGTTGTCATTGTCTGGTGTTGTACGATGTTGTGTGCTTTCGATTAAGACAGAAAATGTGAGTTTTTTTATATAAAAAAAGTGAAACTTGAAACTTGGGGTGGGGGTCTGCTATTTGTTGGTTGGATTGTTTTGCTTAGGTTGTCTTATTTGGTTATTTTCATATTATTAAAAAACGTTCAAAGTTTGGTTAGTACTTTTCTTCTATTACCTAGTGTTTTAAACATTAAAATGTGGTGTGTGCTTTGTTTCAGGACAATGAGTTCTAATGGGTTGTTTTTGTCTGCTGCAGTTGGCACTTTGTTGGGGGCTCTGACTGGAGCTTTGATAGGACAAGAAACTGAGAGTGGCTTCATTCGAGGGGCTGCTGTTGGTGCCATATCAGGAGCCGTTTTCTCCATTGAAGTGTTTGAATCCTCTCTTGTTCTCTGGCAATCTGATGATTCTGGGATTGGCTGTGTCTTATACTTGGTGAGTTACTCAGCTTTCAGAATGCAGTTCTCTAGGTGCTTTTGATGCAGTTGTTCAATTAGAATTGGAGTTTTACCGTAGTCTTTTGCATAATCCTTGGATGCAAACCTTTACTATTGGGGTTAGCTAGATGGAATTCCAATTCTGATTGAAGAACAAGACAGAAAAACATTTAAAGAATGCCATGTAAGTTTTGACTCTTGTCAAATTGGGAACATTTGTTGGGTATTATGCTCATGATGTAGCTACATGATTACAATGGAATGAATGTTTTGTTGGTTTGTAAACTTATTGTGTTGTAGCCTTCTGACTCCTTAGTTTTCTTTATCATTTAGAATTGCATGTTGTGTAACCTGATCTTTTTGAGTTATGCAGATTGATGTTATTGCCAGCTTACTGAGTGGAAGACTTGTGCGTGAGAGGATTGGTCCGGCCATGTTTAGTGCTGTTCAAAGTCAGGTAATTTGCTTTGCACAAAGTTAGGCTATGTTTGGTTTACCGTCTGGTCTCTTCCAGCTCATGCGTGCCCAGTAAACTCAGTTTGTTGATATGTTTAGTTTCCCTTTAAAGTACATTATCATACTTACATTTGGCTTGTGAAACCAAGTTTCAATTGAAAGCAATATCAAGGTTGCTTTTGTAAACTCAATTTGCAAAATGAAATTCATTCAAACTCAAGTTTGCAAACTTTAATCCAAACATGCACTTTTGCAGTGATGTGATGTGACTTGAGATTTGCTTATGAACTTCCTATTCTTGCTGACAACTCTGCTCTTGCTTATCAGATGGGTGCTGTTGAAACCAGCTTTGATGAGGTTCAAAACATCTTTGACACCGGTGGTTCCAAAGGTTTGTCTGGAGATTTGGTTGACAAAATCCCCAAAATCAAAATTACAACTGATAACAATTTTGATGCATCTGATGATAGAGTTTCTTGTTCAGTTTGCCTGCAGGTTAGTTTCTACACTTTACCTTGTCAATACCACTAGATGTCTATACCTTAAACTTAATGTTTTCTAAGATTGTGTATTGTGATATATGAACATTTCTGCATTTGTGCAACGTATAGGACTTTATGCTTGGAGAGACAGTAAGAAGCTTGCCTCATTGCCATCACATGTTTCACCTACCTTGCATAGATAAGTGGCTCTTCAGACATGGTTCTTGCCCATTATGCAGAAGGGATCTGTAATTTTGTATATGCATGGTACAGACCGCTAAAAATGTCCTATTTTTTTGTTTTTGTTTATAAGCTTATTTAATTCTAGGACTTACATCTAGTGGGACCCATTGCAGTTTGAGTGGTATCATCATTGTACTAAATTAGTGTAAAGAAAATTTTGGGATAAAACAGTTTCCACTTGTTGTATATGGATGAGAGTGATTGACCCATTTTCTAGCTCGTCTCCACTCTTTTTCTGCTCTATTTTTTATTTTATTTTATTTTTTGGAATAAGGAATAAGAGATGGTGATATAACTAGTGATTTCATTCTTGCCAACTATATGTTTGGTTTTCGTTTGGGGTGTTTCAAACTTAGTTCAGAGAGTAAATTCAGTTTTATGACACGTTTAGCAATTCTCAAAAGTACGAGCAAATGAATGGTTCCTGACATTTCGCATTCTGAACATAAAACGCCCTGTATGGTTTTAAAATCTCATTTAGACTATACAGTAGAATATATATTTTGAATTTAATTCTCCTATAAAGTGAAGAGACATGTAGTGTGAAAAAATATGGACTTGATTATTTGATTTGTAGTGGGTTGTGTTTATACAATTAATGGTAAATTGGTTTTTATTTTTTTTACTTTATACATCTTAGGAGTTAAAATCTAAAGACGTTTAAGTCATTTAAATTTTTAGAGAAGGAACGATCTTGGCAGGGTATTTGAGATTATGTACATTATTGTCAGAGCAAGATTTATCTGGGGATTTGGATTCCTTAGTTAGAGAATGCACGTGCTTATGCAGTAGGTCAATTAGAATCATAGGATAAAGATTGGATGATTCATGTATTTACAATATAAATCGCTCCATCTTTATCTAATAGTTTGGATTTATGAATGCATGAAATTCATTCTCTGCATTTGTATCTATCTCATTCGTACAACTTTTGTTTTGATTTTTAAGCAGCCTTTCGACATCTTTTTGGCAAACCATTGCAAATTTGCAATAACAGACTATAGATCGAACCTAAACAAGTTGTAACAATATATATATAACCTAACAAGTAACGGTCACTTGTTGGTAAGTGTCCATAGTTGTAATCCGACAACTCAGATGAAGCCCGGGGTTTAAGTGTCTAATCCAAATAAGCATCGTTATTAATTACAAAAGAAAAGAAAAGCAATAACCATTATTTATTTATTAGTCCATAACCTTACATGGGTATTGGTATAAAATCATGTACCCATCAGAGTCAGTACAAAAACGATGGTTTGATTAACTCAAAGTCTAAATTAAATTTAAGAAAAAAAAATCGAGTTGGTTCTAACAATCAATTTAGTTCAGATTTTAATATTATAAATCTGATAATATCAACTCAAGTATCAAGGCAAATTTTTAAAAATAATACAATTTAATTAAATAATTAGCAAAAGGGGGCGATTTGAACAATATTTAGGGATTTGGGGTCACCAAAAACGCCTTGCCTAGGCGTGTTTAAACACGCCCAAGCTGGGCGTGTTTAAACACGCCCTGGCAAGGCGTTTTTGGTGCCCTAAATGCCTATAAAAGCCCCTGCAAATGGCATTTGATCCATTCCGCCTTCTCTCTAAAAATCGCTCTGCCTTCTATCTAAAGCTTGGGTCTTGATATCCTCTGAAGCGAAGCCCTGTCGAATTCGAAACGTTGCTGACAAGTAAGTCGATTTAACTGACTGTGCTGTGCTTTGTATTTAGTTTGTTGTATTATCAAATAAGAAAATTGTTTGGATCATACGAACTTGTTAGCGACATATATATTAGGTTAGTGACTAGGGTTTTAGGTATTGTAGTTTAGTTTAGGGTTTAGATTCATGGTGTGTTGTGTTGACGTTTTAGGATTTAGGGTTAGTGTTAATACTGTGATTAGGGCTTATGGGGTGAGTAGGGTTTAAGTGTTCTGCCTGAGGGTGTAGGAACCGGGGTACACACCTAGGGTTTAAGTGTTACCGCTTTATGGTTTATGGTGCGTGTGTTGATTAGGGTGTAGGGTTTGGTGTGACAGCTAGGGTTTAGGGATTTAGCTTAAGTGTTTATGGTTTATATGGTGATGAGGGGTTAGGATAGGGGGAACATAACTAGGGTTTAGGGTTACATAATTTAGGTTAGTATTAGGGTTAACATTGTTAATAGGGTTTACGGCCTGGGGGACATATCTAGGTTTAGGGTTTAGGGCATATGCTGTGATTAGGGTTTAGGTGTCCAGGTACAAACGTATGGTTGATAGCTTGTAGTTTAGGTTAGGGGTTTACATTGTCATTAGGGTTAACATTGTTAATAGGGTTTACGGCCTGGGGGACATATCTAGGTTTAGGGTTTAGGGCATATGC
>CM023941.1:34055376-34079784 GCA_013407115.1 Glycine latifolia
CTTTTGCTAATTATTTAATTAAATTGTATTATTTTTAAAAATTTGCCCAAGTATCAAATATAGGTATGTGGAAGAACATATTTGACATTAACCAACCTAAACTTATATTATTTATGTTATATAATCATATAATTTTATAATTCTGACTTTTAAGACTATTCGTTAATTTTCTTTCATTTTATTATGTTTTTTTTATTTTTCCTAAATTTTATGATGTCATTAATAAATCCCAAAATTAACCCAATCAAACTTGAATATGATGGAGTTGGTTAATAACATGTTGTCAATGCTTTTTTTTTTTATAAAAAAAAAAATCCTATATGAACCCGGATCTATATATCCTATTGACTTGATTCAATGTAACTCAGGTCTATCCCTAATCGCAAGAGTAATAGAAGTTTTTTTTTACACCAAATAATAAAAGGTGAAAATAATAATAGTAATTGGGGGGCTTTCATTTTTCCCTTTATTTATTTTTAAAAAAATTATCCTTAAGTTTCTTTTTATAAATAAATGTATATCATTTAAGTTTTTTCCTTTGAAATTATTAACTCTAATATTTTTGTTCACGTTACGATATTTTTATTCTATTTTTTAAATGCACCCTTATTTAAGTATTTTTACAAAAAGTGGAAATAATTTAAGTTTAATTTCTTTACATATCGTATGAAATCTATTTTATTATTTAAACAAAGTTTTTACTAACACAGATTATGCAATATAACAACACCTTAATAATTTTGTATTTTGGCTAAAAATATATATTTTTTTAAATTTTAACATCTATAATCCCTATATTATAATAAACTAATTAGAAAAAATATTTGATTTTAATTAATAATGTTAACAAAAATAATTTGAACCAACTAATTAATATATATTAGAATAAATTGAATAAAATAAATATTTTTTCTCGTTTCAAATTTTTTAATTTAAATAGATAATGCATTTATACCATATATTGTAAACACTGAACTTTATTGGCGTATTAAATAAAAAATAATAAAACATTACTATTTCCATTTGTCTCTTGTAAAATAAAGTTAAAGGAAACACTAAGATAGCAACCGTTGGCTTGATATTCAATGGATATAAAATGATAGAATACTTTTACAGTAACTATTATTTTAGCCACCATATAAATATTTATTTTATATAATTACAGTTTATAATAAATAAACATTTTAAATATAAAAATTAATGTTTTAAATTTACGACATATAAATTATATTATGATGTGAAGTTATTTTTAATTATTGACATGACCAATAGTTAGTTTTGAGCATCTACTATTAATTTTTTATATTAGAAGAATAAATTAGAAATTATATATCTAACAATAGAGATATTTAAAACTTCATTTGACGCTCTAAAACTATTAAAATAATAATAAAACATTTAAAGTTAGTCTTCAATGATACTCAAAATAATAGTAACAAATTATTCAAAGGCATAATTATATTTAATAATACTATGAATATATCCATTTACATTAGAATAGAATAAAATATAATATATTTTGTATTTCCAAAATAAATAAGAGAAAGAGTAATTTAAATTTTTAAATATCTTAATTGATTAAAGAGATTTAATTTAATTGATTAATAATTTCTGTTTGTTTTTTTTACAATTTCTATGAGTTATTGTAAACCTTTATATCAGAGTTCAAATCCTTTCTTTAAAAAACAAAAAAGATCTTGAAAGTGTCATTTGGTCGGACCATCACAAGGCCACGAATGCTATCACCCAGTTTTTAACCCAAAAATAGAAAACGAGACAATTAATCAACGAATTTTTCACCTAAACATAATAAAAAAAATTAATATATACAAAAACATATATATATATATATATATATATATATATATTATTTACACATTGATACATGTTTACTATTTAAAGTATAAATTTTGAATTTTGAAGACCAGAATTTACATTGTATTTTTTTTAATTCAAAACCAAGTTAAGAATTTGTCTGAATTCTTAATTGATTTTTTTAATAAAATAAAAATAAAAATAAAGGAAATTAATTCAAAATAATAAAATTAGAGATTATAAATAATGATAAATTAATTTTAAGAAGTATTTTAATATGTGTATTTGCATATAATAATAATAAAATATTTTTTTATTTTATTCCATTTTTTAAATTTTTTTATTAAAATATAATATAAAAAATTATAATTTAATATAAAATAGTATTTATATTTGTTTAAGTTATGATAAAAAAAAATTTGTCACAATAATAGTTAAATAACTTGTAAAATTAACATAATTGAACTTTTATTTAAGTGGCTAAAATGATTTTTTGTTGTTGTTTTCTACTACAATTATAAAGTTGTTGTAGATTTTTCCAAACTTCATTTTTTGTTTAGTTGAATTCCTTGACATGAAAATAATCATATTAAATTATGATATAATTTTTTAATTACCATGAAGGTACAAACTTAAGGCACTTGAACATGTTGTGAATTTTTCTGAAATTTAATTTTTGTTTTGTTGGTGGTTTTTTTCCCCATATGTACATTAATTAAAAAATGAGAAAATTTAATTAGTACTCTTAAAATAAAATAAAAAGGGAAAATGATTTAAAAATTTAAATTGATTAAAAATATTATGAATAAATAGTTATTACATTTAGTGTTTTAAAGACCGACCCGGTGATTGACCTGGTCAGGACACTGGGACAGTGGTCGAACCAGTGAGTTAATAATTGACCCGCATGACTTGATTTGTAATAAAAAAATATATAAATTTTATATTTGTCTTAAAATATTTACAAAAAAATCACAATTTAATATAATTTCATAACATAGTTTATCAGATACCAAAATGTTAAAAAAATATCATTGTCCAAGTTCAAATAAACAAGTAAAAAATATCACAAACATAAATAAATAGTTTTATCAACATCATCATCCAAATTTAAAGAACCTATGACAAAAAAATAGAAAGATTGATAATGTAAAAAATTTAAGTTTAATTCGAAAATGTAAAAATTAAAATGTGAGATAGATTGATTATGTAGATAATCTATTAACAAATTAGTACTTAAATTTTTGTAATTTATTATCAAATTAATTTATAAATATTATACGTTAATAATAATATTATCTTACAAATTTAATATTGATTAATTTATTATATTTCTACCATTTCATTTATGATATCAACATAGATATTTAATCTGAGGGGAAAAAAAAGCTGAAAAGGGGAAAGAACGATGTCTGAAACATATAGTTTATAGGCATATAGCACTAGCAAGTAGTAGCTGTAAAAGCCAAAAGAACAGCCCCTAAGCCTTCATTAACATCACCCCTATCTCCCAATCCCTCCACTCCACATGAGAACAAAAAAAAAATTGCAGCCACCCCTCCCCGGCCAAAAACCCGTCGCCCCCCACCACTTACAGCGACCCCCGCACCCCCCTCCCCTCCCTCCCCCTACCCCACCCCCAAAAAACACACAAAACCCACTTTTTCCCACCCATCCCTACCCAAAACCCGTTACCTCTCCTACCCCCGTAAAAACAGAAAAATCCATTACCCCAACCGTCTAATAACACAACACGACTGCTTGGCGTGGACGGAGAAGACAACGGAGAAAAACTAGTGTTTGTAGCGTTTTTTTCCAAACAGCAATCCAATCCGAATTAACAGGTCACGCAGGTCGACTATAACCCGTCTGGGTTGTCCGGGTGGATCCGAGTTAAAAGCACAGCCGATCCAAGTCTTCACCCGACCCGGTCCAGTTTTTGATTCACTGTTGGATCGATCAGACCGGTTAGGTCGGTCCGAGTTTTAAAACGCTAATTACATTTCAATTATATAAAGAAATTAAAACATTACAAGTTGTAATTGAGATGAGAAACAGATAGACAAATATAATAAAATGAAAATAATGAAACATTCTAATAATAATAATTGAAATGTAAAAATGACGAAATCAAGTTACTGTAACATGTTAATCGATTATTAGGGCTGGTTGAGTTAATGGTTTATTAAAAATAGCTAAAAATTTTCGTGAACAAAATAATGCTTAGAATTAATTTTTCCTTATTTATATTCTCTAATTTTATTATTTCAAATTAATTTTATTATCTTTTAAAAAATCAATTAACCCAAATTCTTAATATGATTTTGAATTTAAAAAAATGTAAATTTGATTCTCCAACCCAAATTTATACTATAAATAGGAAATATATATTAACCTGTATATAATAATTATATATGTATGTTTTTATATATATTAAATTTTTGTTGCATGTTTGGGTGAAAAACTCATTACCCAAATGCACCAACATCAGCCACTCGTAGACCCTCAACATCTTTTCTAAAAGTAACCAAAAGTCCAAAACCCACAACAGGCCAAGGTTATCTCGCTGTCGTTGTGTCTCCATTACATACATCGCACCTTCTTTCCTTTTCGTCGTTAGTATATGCATGTGTTTTGTGTTTAATAATTTTGTTTACAAACTTTCTTTCCTACTATTAAACATTTTTACAATTCTAAATTAAACAAATGAACACAAATAATTAATATGTCAAAATTAAGAGTAAATCATTAGATAATAATCAAGTTGATTTTTGATAAAAACAATTCTTTGTCGAACTTACTTTTATGTGAAACTCCAACTTAATCATAATCAATTTCCTTATATGAACTAAAAGATTAAAAAATATATTTTATAATTAGAAAAAATTAATAACAAAGAGGAAAGTATAAGATAAAATAATTTAGAAAAATGTGCTTACAAATAAGAAATACAAAATTATATAACTTTGCATTTCTTATTACATTGCAACTAGGTAGAAGGAGTGTTCTTCACTAACCATGCTACTTGAATATGTAGAGCAAAGTTCGATTTCTAGAAATCTATGGTTATGAAAGAACATTCATTAAAAAAGCTATCAATTCCTCTCAATTAGGGAATACCTGGTTAATTAAAAAAGACTTTGCTAGCTAGCTATCAATCATTTTTTGCTTTGTTATTTACCAAAATGTCTCCCCCCATCATATAATGTAAACCTTTTTTTTTCCTTTTATTTGAAAAAGAAGTAAGTCTCATGTTTGCATCTGGTCAAAGAAAGAAAGAGAGAAAGTCACCCACTACAACGGTCAAAATGTTTCTTAGAAATTTTGGAATTGAGAATCCAATGGCTTTGCTTCCTATTCTATTTTATTATATTCTCCCTGAAATGTAATTTTCATCACTATTTTGATTGAAATTTTTAGTTGAGAGGTCTCTGGCGCACAATGCGGAGACCAACACCAACTAGCTACGCAGCTTCCCATCCTTTTCATGCATACTTCACGAAAGTGGGTAACTTCCACAGTTCCACCAATCTCCATCTTTTCATATGTTGACTTAAAACTCTCACTTGCCTGAACCAAAAGCATCAAACTCTTTATATAATTATGTTCTTAAAATCAGTCCTTCAATCAATGAAAATATTCATTTATTATTTATTAATTAAACTATAATCAGTGCCCAACAAAAACTATAATCAAATGAATGATAATTAAATATTTCTTAAATATCATATCAATATAATAAGTAAAAAGTAATATAAAATTATAAAAAAATTAAATAAGATTTTAAATTAATATATATTAAAACTAATGATTTTGAAATATATACTAAGTTTCTTATAACTTAAGTTAAATTAATTTTATTTTTGATATATATCAAAACTAAAAAGATTTCTGGTCAGAAGAATAAAATAACCATAAATACACATATACGAGAAAATTAAATAAATGTTGGGAAATTGAAAACAAAAATGTACGAAGACGGGTGGAAGGAAACAAAGAGGTCTTTTAATGGAGTAATTCTTTTAGCATTATTGTTTTCTTCCAATTTATTTTAAAAGTATTTGAATAAAATAATGCTTTTAAAAGTTGACAAAACAAAAGTAAATAAAAATGTCGTCTTTACCATTGAAAGTGTAAATAATTGCTGGTCGTCCGGTTTAGCTGATTGGGAGTTTTGTGTTTGAATATGAAAAAAACGTAGCTGATATATATATCTGTGTGTGTGTATATATATATATATATATATATATATATATATATATATATATATATAAACCAATATTTTTGACATTAGATCAATTATTAAACTAATAAAGATATTGATTAACTATTAATTAGTTTAATTGTAGTTAAGTGGGAGATGAACTCATAACAATTAAATATATTTTCTAACATTATATAATTTATTAACCGATGAGTTAATACAAAACTATAAAAATAAGTTAGGCAAAATTTTAAATTAATATCAAAAGATTATATTACATATTTTATAAGATTAGAATTTATAATAAATATAGTTAAATAATAGCAGTATCTTATATGTAGATATCACGAACATTTATGTATTTAGAAAATATTTTACAATAAAAAATTAAATAATTATAAACATTTTAAATTAGTACTTATGACGTTATTAATTAAAATCATATAACTTGATTATTTTGTTGACGAGAGGATGTTGTGTTATTGGCCCATGTTTCACTTTGTTTCATCGTATTCATCAACATTATGGTAATATCATTTGAATTCATATTTTGAGGGAAGCTAATCAAATAAATTAACGAAGTATGGTTTGCATATCAATTGCTATAGTTGTACTTTTTATGTTGTTCCGGATTTCTTTTGTAATGCCATGAAGACGGACCAGCTAGATTAGTTTTTCTAGAGATTTTTAGTTGTTCTTTTCTTTTTGTAATTCCAAAAAAAAAAAGCAAATACTTTGAAAAAATTGTAAGATCAACCTTAATTATTCATCCAAGATGTGAAAAAAAACCGTTTATAACTTGTAGTAATTATCACGAGTCCTTGCTCAATCACATTCACTTGTAAATACCTCAACTTCCCTTTTATGCAGGTATCCATTTTTGTTTTCTATCCTTTTCATACTATCACTTGCAGTTGTCACCATTTCTTCTATTAATATTTACCATGCTCAACTATTATGAGAGCAGCGGTCTTCAAACATGACCACCTGTCTAACCCTTTGTTTGATTGGAAAGGAAAAGAGAGAAAATGAGAAAAAAAATTTAAAAATTAATATGAATCTTAAACCTTTACATCGGTTTTTTAATTTAAATATATTTTTTTTCTCGTTTCTTTCCTTTTTTTTTACACAGTTAAACTCATCCTAAGTGTAAATTGAGTCTCATTAGATCGTTTGAAATCATCTTAAAATATAAATATAATTAATTAAGTTTTTAGTCCTTTAATTTTTTACGTTATAATTTTTAGTCTCTCAAAATATTTTTGATAACTTATTTTTTATTAATTTTTTATCATCATTTTTATCCCCTTTAAAACCTTTTTACTTATTTTTAGTTCCTTATTTATTTTTATTGTTAAAAAATAGTCTTAAATATAAAACAAACAAATGACTAAAAATTGGTAAAACAAGAACTAATTATAATTAATAAAAACAAATAATTTTTTAAAAAGAAATGAAATTATTGATATAAAATTTACGAAGGAATAAAATTTACATATTTTTTTTTGAGAAATTAAAAATTGAAATTTAGAAAAATTGAGAAAGTAAAAACTAAATTAATCCATATAAATATAGTCATCCGAAGGGGTCTAGGATGAAGCTGCTAGGCATCCACACTAGAAAAAAAAACATTATATTAGACTATATAATAACATTCCTTTTGAATAATGAAAATCAATGGTCGTGACAGAAATAATAAACATTTGGAGAAAGGTTGAAAAGGCGCAGTTGGCTTCCCGTTTTCGTTTTCGCCAGCAAAACCAACTTCATGAGATAAGATACAATTTTTTATTTTTGAAGGAACGGCGATTAGATAAGATACAATTTCCAATGGTTCCTTTAATATCCGCTCGCGCGTATAAAAAAATTACCGAGAGAAATATAATCTAGTCCTCGAATATTTACATTTCAGAAGCATTATTCTCTTTATGAAAACTTCATTAAAAAAATAAACATTATTCTCTATCCCTAATTAAGAAAACACTTTACACAGTTTTTTTTAACCAAAAAAATATGTAATTTTTTATTTGACATCTAACTAATCATGATTTAATATTCAAACCAAAAATCAAACCCAAATCTTAATTTAAAAAAATCAAATATTAAATCACTAGTACCAACATCTTTTTATAATTTAGAGTAGAAGGAAAAAGAAAAGTATAAAAAAATATTGATTAAGAAATTGAATACATAGAATAGGGACCCACAATGTACCAATGTGAATCCCCCTTGATGGTAAGGGGAGAAAGAGGAGTTGGACTTTTCCCTGCAACTGGGATGCTTAACCAAACTCAACCGACTTTTGACGTAGCTTCCTTCTCCTTCCCTCTCTCTCCGTGTTATTTATATATTTATTTGTTTATTTGTATTTATTTTATCTATTTCGTGTTAACAACCACAGTCCACGGACCAAAAACACGGAACCTTCTCAGTTCTCACACATAAACACATACCAGAACAGAGCAATATATCTATCTATCTATCTCTCTGTTCTGTTCTGTTGTCTCAGCAAAAAAATAAAAAAAATCCTCTCATAGCTACCGTCAACAACTCATGTTCATGGGGTGTCACAGTTGGCTCTGTATATCACTGTTGCTGCTGCTGAGTTTAGCTTCGCAGACTTGCCACGCTCTCCATTCGTTCGGGTTCGACATTCACCACCGTTTCTCCGATCCTGTGAAAGAGATTCTCGGCGTTCATGATTTACCCGACAAGGGAACTCGACAATACTATGTTGCTATGGCCCACAGAGACCGAATATTCCGGGGCCGGAGACTCGCCGCCGGTTACCACTCGCCTCTCACTTTTGTCCCCTCCAATGAGACTTATCAGATTGGAGCCTTTGGATTGTACGAATTCTCTGACCACTTGCAAAAATGTTCATTTCTCTTTTTATGTTTTCTGGGTGCTATTTTTATTTATTTATTAGAGTTTTGTATATATAGATCTGTGCAAAGATGGAATATGATTTATGTTTTTGATGCTTGAAAAAAAGGTGCAGGAAGAGAATCTCAAGGGGATATGTTTTTTTCTTTCTTTTTTAAGATACCATAATATGAAGTTTGGAAAAGAAAAAAAAATGGATCTTTCCTTCTTTTCATTTTTGGGTTGTGAGAATATTTTATTTACATTTTACACCCTTTGTCTCTCTTTTTTTCAATACGGGAAATTTTGAATTAGTTTTGTGGTGTATGGTAGCATCAGAAATTTATCCTCCTTATTTGCATTTCAGCTTGCATTTTGCCAATGTTTCTGTTGGGACTCCACCGTTATCGTTTCTGGTGGCATTGGATACTGGTAGTGACTTGTTCTGGTTACCTTGCAATTGTACCAAATGTGTGCGTGGTATAGGCTTATCAAACGGAGAGGTATGCCATCTCATTTATCGTTTTAAATATTTTTCTTTTAATTATATATATGTTTTATATTTTATCTGATTACTTGCTAGTTTGTTATTTATGAGTGTTGGTGAATTCCCTATGTGAAACTTCATTGACATAATTATTAGTTGCTGAAGGATATCTTGATAGTTAGTCTTTTGGATAAATGGAATCATATTGCTCTTGTCTTCTGATGTAGAAGTTTAAATTTAATGACACTTTCTTAATACTTTTATCTGACAGAAAATTGCTTTTAATATCTATGATCTTAAAGGATCATCCACAAGCCAACCCGTTTTGTGCAATAGCAGCTTATGTGAGCTACAGAGACAATGCCCTTCATCTGATACCATCTGTCCATATGAAGTAAACTATCTATCAAATGGTACTTCAACTACTGGATTCCTGGTGGAGGATGTGTTGCACTTAATTACAGATGACGATAAAACAAAAGATGCCGACACACGAATTACTTTTGGGTAAAATTCTCAACATCTTACTGAAATATTTTGTTGGGAATACATACACTGATCTACGTATGAAGCATTAGAGTGTATTCTTGCCGCCCATAATAATCTTACTCGGCTTGAACATGATTGTGTCAAGTGAAGGATACATGTGGTTTATACAAAAAAAAAAAAAAAAAGGTGTATTCTTGGCCATACTGCATTCCACTGCCTTAGGAAGTTGGCAAAATTTCACCCTTTAGGAAGGTTGATGATACCCACCATAATAACAACATCCAATAAACCTTTATTGGGTTTTGAGCAGGAGAGTATTAAGTTGCCAGGATGATCCTTGAAATTAAACTATTATTTCACCATCATAGCTTCAGTTTGATTCTTGTTCTTTGAAATTGCTAAGTATAATCAACTTTTTCTTTGGCCTCACTTGTCTTTAACAACCTGCTCATTGTTATTTGTCATTCAATATGTTGCAGTTGTGGCCAAGTTCAGACTGGTGCATTTTTGGATGGGGCAGCTCCAAATGGTCTGTTTGGACTAGGAATGGGCAATGAATCTGTCCCGAGTATCCTAGCCAAAGACGGGCTCACTGCGAATTCCTTTTCAATGTGTTTTGGATCTGATGATCTTGGAAGAATCACATTTGGGGATAATAGTAGCTTGGTCCAAGGAAAGACACCATTCAACCTCAGGGCATTGCAGTAAGTAGTTATTCTTCTCTCCTTTTAGTCTAAACAAGAAGTGGCCACTTAGATGCACTCTGAAACATACTAGAAAAGAATAAAAATGAGTTAGTGTTGGCTGAATTGGTAACTAAAAAGTCTTTGGTTTGATTCAAGTTGAGGCTCATGACATGTCTTGACCTTAATAGGACCCTCCTTTCCCCTAAACTTCTTTGGTAAAAAAAAAAAGAAACATACAACAGAAACTATAGAAGAGATTATTGAGTCTAACTTAATTTAACTAGTGCTTATTTTAACATGTGTATTTCTTTCCAGTCCTACTTATAACATCACCGTTACCCAAATTATTGTGGGAGGAAATGTTGATGATCTCGAATTTCATGCAATATTTGACTCTGGTACCTCGTTCACATACCTAAACGACCCGGCTTATAAGCAGATTACTAACAGTGTAAGTAATCTTGATTTTAGTTGATTAAGAAGGTAACTAGAGCTTCATGTGACATGAGTTTATAATTTTTTTCCATTATTTTTGCAGTTTAATTCAGAAATTAAACTACAACGGCATTCATCTTCTAGTTCTGATGAGCTCCCCTTTGAGTACTGTTATGAATTATTAAGGTGATTTATAGCTTGAGAGAAGCCTCTACTACTACTTTTTCCTTTTAAATTTAAACCATCGCACTGATTTTGACTTTACCTGCAGTCCAAACCAGACTGTTGAACTTTCCATTAATCTGACCATGAAAGGTGGAGACAATTATCTTGTCACGGACCCTATAGTAACGGTCAGTGGTGAGGTGAGAACATAAAATCCAACTTTGGATTTCCTTAATATTAATATCTAATGATTTTCAGCCCTCTTAAGCTCAAATGTTTCTTGTGATGTCCAGGGTATTAACTTACTTTGTTTGGGAGTCCTGAAAAGCAACAACGTGAACATCATAGGACGTGAGTATTTTAATTGGAAAAAAAACTATATTATATCTGACTATATGATCTTGAAGCTATCATTTCAGATTACTTTGTCAATTCATGCTTCTTATCAATGTAGCAGCCACAACTGCTACATTCTTATCAAACCTTCTTATGTTTCTTCTGGAATTCTTTAGCATTCACCAATGCCTGTCTTGTTTGTCTGTTTTTAAGTTTGACAAATCACACATCAATACTATGACAAAAACACCTAAACTTCCAGTTATTGCTGATGCATTGATACATACCTGAAATATTCGTTGTATTTATCTTCATGCAGAAAATTTCATGACTGGTTACCGTATAGTCTTTGACCGTGAGAACATGATTCTTGGTTGGAGGGAATCTAACTGTGAGTACAGTTCACCCATATTGCTTCAGTACACTGCATCCTTTCTCCATTAATTATTGTTAATGAGACATGTTATTCACAGGTTATGATGATGAACTCTCTACTTTACCTATTAACCGATCAAATACACCTGCTATTTCTCCTGCCATAGCTGTGAATCCTGAAGCAACATCAAGCCAGTCTAATGATCCTGTGTCACCTAATCTCTCATTTAAGATAAAACCTACTTCTGCGTTTATGATGGCCCTTTTTGTGCTTTTGGCCATATTTTGAGCATATCTTATAGGCTATTCAGTGTTATATTACTAATATTAGTATTTTTTTTAGCACACACCAGAGAAGCATTATTATTTATTACTACGCATTTTTTGGATTCTTAGTAGCACTATTTTGATAATGAGTTTGTAAATAATGTAACATGTCAGTATAGTTGTGAAAATATATATTTCCATTCTTACATTTAACTTTTATGGTTGTTGTCTGACTTCATTTTTACTCGGTCTCGAGACTTCCAATGCAAATCCTCACAGGTCAGTTACAAATCCTCAGTTGTAAATGCAGAACTGTGTTGACTCGTGACTTGGACAAGCACCAATCAAATTGCGCTGGTTGTGCAAGAAAAACGGACTAAATGTCTCATGAGATTTGTTACAAATCCTCATATATAATTGTCAATGAATTATACAAATTTTTATAGGTAGAAATTGAAAACAATGTCAGAGATTTACAATAATTCACTTATCTTATTTAATCAACTGAGTTAGATCGTCTAACAATGAACTATACATTTAACAATAGTTAAACCTTTTTATATTTTGTGGATTTAAATGGACCATTAGATAGTATAAGGACACTTGGCATAGAGATTAAACCATCTGACCTTGAGCTTTAAAAGGGCCGACCTAGATCTCTTGGGGGAAGTCAAATTACTACGAAAACGGTTTTATTAATTCTCATTAACTTTAATTAATCTTCATTAACCCTCATTATTCTGTTATTTCTGCTATCAATTTACTTAGTGTGAGCAATCCCTAGGAGGCAAGTCACTTCAAGACATAGTAGCATTCACCCTCTACATCAGAAGAGTTTAAATAAAGAACAGCTTATACGAACCACATAAAAGACCGATATGGGATGCAAGCCATCCAATTAAAAATGTTACCGTCCAAGTAGGCCGTGCATAAATCAGGTCAACCAGTTATGAACACATATATTGACCAGAAAGAGTTATGAACTCTTACCAGCCGCCTTTAGCTTCCAAAGTTGAAACTAAATTTATCACGCGAAGAAATTATTTTTTCAACAATTGACAATCTTGACATAAATATCGGATGTTATTTTAAGACTATTGAAGTAGTAGTCACAATTTAAAACTTGAACTTAGGACTCATCTTCCATCTATACCATAAATGTTTGTAAGAAAAAGAAATGCTATATACTAGTAGCTTATAAATTGAGTTGGTGGGATCAATTACTAAGTTCAAAAATTGATGCAAAACGTGGACCATCGGCACTTAGCAGCTCATTTTCTACCTAATCAATACACCATTTTTCCCCTTTTGTGCCCTTGAATTGCTTCTTAAAATTTTAGATAATATCCCAACCTCGATTAGTCCACTTGTCATTGGCAAGGAAAGAGCTCTTATGTTCTTTCACTTTGTGATCTACTTAACAGCATGCTCCTAAAGGAAGATGCCATCTACTTCTTCAGTTGCATCTTTGATCAGTATCGCAACTATTATCATGCCTTATCAATATATTATCTTACGAACACATGCACACACATAGAAGAATGAAAATCTAGGTCCAGTATGTGAAGCAAATCATAAAAATTAAAAAATATAAATTCACTTAATCTATATATGAACAACAATATGAATATCCATTATTCTCCATTTCTTCGTCTAAAGAATATACGAAACAAAATAGACAAATACGTATCTACATAACACAGGCATTGCAAGTTATTAATTCACAAAGCATGTTTACACAAATGATGCATTCAGGTTCATGACATGGAAACTTAAATAATTTTATGAATAAGCGCATCATCTGGGCTGGGAATAACTAGAACTTCAAGCGGTACGTTCGAATCCTCAAGTCTAACTCTATCTATGCAAAGTTTTTTTCACAAAGAAAGAAAAATTATCCGACCAATCAGATCCAATTTAAATGGTTTGGAATGGACCGATATATAATAAATATTTAATAGGTGATAAGATATATAATAGATATATAAAAAATATTTTAAAATATCCAATATTTTATTTATATGTCATTATATAATTATAAGTTATGTAATAATTTTATAAATATATAAAATAAAAATATAAACACGAATGATATTAAATTATGAATATGTATATATAAAAGTTTGATTTGGATTGAATTGGATGGATTTTGAAAATTAAATATGAAATCTAATAAAAAATTGATTTTTCAAATTTTTGATCCGATAGATTTTTGATTTATTTGAGTTTTTGGATTCTTTTTATTGATTTTTTCAGTTTTCATTATATTAAATCGATTCATAAATATTTCTATTTTAGTTTACGCTTGACTGAGGGACTCAAGTTACTGCAGGACACCCTACGAAATTATTCTAGTGCTTAACGCAGGAGTCAGCACTAACTAACCTATTTTCTTAGGCAATTTCTCAAAGTAGCTAAACCATTGAAAAATGCTAATTCTTGGTTGTTTCTCACTTACTTTTTGTTTGGATAAAAGAGAAGAAATAGGAAAGAAGAAAAAAAAAGAGATATGAAATATAAAACATGTTATTTAAGCGGACAATTATTAGTAAACATAAAAAAAAATTTCCTTCACATATTTGAATCAGTAGAAAGAAGTGTCTCACGCACATTCTAAAGATAGATTACGATCCCCATCATAGACATTCCATTTGTATTCTAAAAACATGCAATTAATGTCGTCTTCAATTACCCAGTAACACAATAATAACACTCTCAAACTGAGTGTGACTTACATAAAGCAATATCCCTTAACCAAAACATCATCTGACATCAGCAGCACGTCGACTAGGGACAATTATTTTGGACTAAACTCACATCACATCCCGTTATCTGCAAAGTTCACAACATAAATCATCTTACATTTGTTATCCTGATGAGGTCTTCGGAAAAGACGAGTTATGATTTTATCTTTATATAAAGCCTTCCTACTTTCCTTATCTCATTAATGGTAATTTTTTCTTAAAAAATAATTAAAATAAGTAATAAGATTACGATAGTTACGAATATTGGAAGTTTTTATTTGATCATCATTCTTGGTTTAAAATTATACAAGCAATTGCTAATATATTTAAAAAAAATATAAAATTAAAAAACAATAAAGTGAAAAACTATCAGAGGTTTAGTCTAATGAAAACAATTAGTCCCTACAAAATAGTGAATTATGGTTTAAATTTTCACTGAAAGTACTCATATTTAGTGTTTAATTGATGCTTTGAGTATATGCTTCTAATAAAAATTGAGAGAACAATTTTGTAGATTTATGCACACAAACATCCAATGTTTCAGACTTTTAGTAGACATAACTCCACAAACATGCAGTACCATCAACACCAAAACTGGCCACATAGCCACATTGTATGCATCATCTATTTTATCTTTTGACAAACAAACAGCTAATTTGCTTATATTTTCAACACAAAAGTGCACTACAGACTCATTATTACATTACATGAATTAAATATAGCCCCGCTGATTCAATAAGCTACTTTTTGTCTTAAACATTCAAAAATCACATTATACTATTTGCTTTTTACAAATGCACCGGACTATGCGGACACAAATCAGTGTCGTTAATAATTAGATTCCTTTGAACCGTAATCCACATCAACAGGAAAGCTCCTTCAATAATTATAGTTTTGATAAGACCTGGCTACCATCAAGGATTGCAATGCAAGCGTTGGCACCAAAAAACAAAATTACGATGGCTCAACCTCAACCTTAACTACCGCATACATCCTATAACTCAGGCGCAGTTTCCTTTGCTAGTGAAAACCACTAGTGTATCTATCTAATGGTTGATTTGGTTAGTGCTAATCAGACTTTGAGTGACTTTTTTATGTCGTGCCATTTTCAATTAAATGTCTAAAAAATTTAAGATAATTAAACAACTTTTTATTTTTAAAAAGCTAAAACACAGAAAAAGAAATGAGTACTTTTCTTGTAAATTGAGAATAATGGTTTAAAAAAAACAGTAAGTGTGTCTTACAAAAGAAAATCATCCAAACATAACACTAATATGGCATGGACAATTGGCCACGAGGCTGTTGGCCTCAATTTCCGTCGAAAAGCCTAAACTGAAATATGGCAAGAGTTTGATCACAGAAAAAAATGCTCGAGGTAAAATCAAACATTTCACTTATTACATCAGGACAATAGGGGAAGACCAAGGATAATGTCATAATCAATGAATCATTATTATGTATCATGGGGTGGAGGATGACATTGTGATTTGTGATCTTACCAACTACTCTTGAAGAGTTTAGACCATGAAACTATAGCTTAAGACTGGATTTAGTATGAATATGTAATTAAATTATTCTGATTGAGAGTAACCTACCAATAAAAATAAAAATAAATAAAAGAGGAACATCATAAGCCACAGAAAGCTACCAGAGGCTTGAAAAGTTTAACCTTCATTTAGTCCACGGAGCATAAAGTGGATTGTCTTTTAGTAATGAGAATGCTTCAACATTACTACTCTTCATTGACAGTACTTCTTAACGAATTGATTTCTAGGGCCACATTATCTCAAACAATAATTAATCTCTTTTATATCTATAAAAGTCCATTTTCCCCATCTTTGATTTCCACGGCTAAAAGCTAAATATCATCAAAGTACTCAAATTAGCATGGGTGTCATGGTTGCATTCTTGAATTTGATCATCATCTTTTCAGTGGTCTCTACAGGCAAGTCACTGAGCTTAAACTACTATGCAAAAACATGCCCTGATGTGGAGTCCATTGTTGCCAAGGCAGTCAAGGATGCCACTGCTAGGGACAAAACTGTTCCAGCAGCAATTCTGCGAATGCACTTCCATGATTGTTTCATTCGGGTAATGCTATTTTGACCCCTCCTCCCTCCTTTCCTCTTGACTGCTTCTGCTTCATTTGATGCATCATGAAATCAAATCATATTGTTTTCTTTTTTCCTATATTCTTGAAGGGGTGTGATGCCTCTGTGCTGCTAAATTCAAAAGGAAACAACAAAGCAGAAAAAGACGGGCCACCAAATGGTTCTTTGCATGCATTCTATGTCATTGATGCAGCAAAGAAAGCACTAGAAGCTTCATGCCCTGGTGTGGTCTCTTGTGCTGACATCCTTGCTCTAGCAGCAAGGGACGCGGTTTTTCTGGTAAGAAAACTTTGAAAAGTACCAAATTTCTCATCATTCAGATCCTAAATAATCATTATGTCTTCGAGAATTGACAAATGCAGCTAAGGTAGCTTGTATTTTCAAGTCTTGACTAATGGTATAAATATATTCTGCAGTCAGGAGGACCTACATGGGATGTTCCTAAAGGAAGAAAGGATGGTAGAACATCTAAAGCCAGTGAAACCAGACAATTGCCAGCACCAACCTTCAACTTATCACAACTGCGGCAAAGCTTCTCTCAAAGAGGACTGTCCGGGGAAGACCTGGTAGCTCTGTCAGGTAAGTTATTCCTAAAGTCAAAACTGCCAAAACTTAACCATTTTTCATTTATTCCAATTTATATCTGAATAGAGTTTAGAGTAAATGTCTTTTGACCCATATGTAGGGGGGCACACTTTGGGTTTCTCTCACTGCTCATCTTTCAAGAACAGAATCCACAACTTCAATGCTACACATGATGTTGACCCTTCATTAAATATGCCATTTGCAGCAAAACTGATATCAATTTGTCCACTAAAAAATCAGGCAAAAAATGCCGGCACCTCTATGGACCCTTCAGCAACAACTTTTGATAATACATATTACAGGTTGATCCTCCAACAGAAAGGCTTGTTTTCTTCTGATCAAGTTTTGCTTGACAACCCAGACACTAAAAATCTGGTTACGAAGTTTGCCACCTCAAAAAAGGCTTTTTATGAGGCTTTTGCCAAGTCCATGATCAGAATGAGTAGCATCAATGGTGGACAGGAGGTTAGAAAGGACTGCAGAGTGATCAATTAATAAGTCTTAAATCAATTCAAGTTAAATTGATGTTCCAAACAAGTTGGATCAAATTTCCTAGATGCCAAGAATATTATGTCTTTTTCCTCTATTAAAGAAATATGTATATTTATCTGAAGTTAATAAAATCTCAAGCATGTCTTGGGAAATTAATTTAGAGCTCAGTTAAAAAATATATCATTTTGATAGTCTTGAGTAATGAGTCAGGAAAAGTCTTAATCAGATACATGCAGGTATCCCTGCGCAATCAAGCATGGGTCATGGAAAAAAGTAAGAGCTCAATCTTGTCAGATACATGCCTAACAAACCTAGCTTACCAAAGACTACAATAGCAGATTAGAAACCATATATTTGTCATGATCCCCCCCCCCCCCCCCCCAACAAGGCTAAATAATGAACATAGAACATTTGCAATGTAGCTTCACAGAAAACTACTGATGCAGACTGTATTTTAGGCATGCTCCATGTTTGAGCATCCACTTTCCCCATTTTCATCCCAAAACTATTGTTGGTTGCTAAATGTAGTTTGAGATATAAGGATGAATAGTTGTGAAGAATGCAACTGTTTTCATCGCAAAAGAAAAATGTTTTAAAATCAATTTGAACTAATTATATGGTTTCAGGCTCTAGCCACTTGACAGCACTGCAAATATCAACATGTAAACATTTGTTTTATACATGTATAAGAACAAACCTAGAGATTCTTAAAGGTAAATTAAAAGTTCAAATGTAACTCAAAAACCTATTGAAAAAAATAAAATTAGAAAATTCCTCAACAGTTGGCATCTCAGTTCCCCATCCATAAAGATTGCTGCTTGATACCATGTCTCAAGATTAAGCAACTGCAAAATAAAAAGGAACAGTATTTTTCTTCATCTAATGTATAGCAGAGAAGTGTGATAACTGTTTTAGGAGGAATTTCTGTAGCATGATCATGCCCAATTCAATTTCTTGATCATCTAGATATAAAATGGAAAATTTTCATGCGAAAAGAACATAGATAACAATGGCTGCCTGATAAATAAATAAAAAAAGAACTGCTAAACTCTCACAATTTTGAGCTACCTGAAGCATTATCTTTTGAGATAAGACCTATCTCTGCCAATTGAATGTTACCACTTAGCATTGATGCTTTGTCAGGTGGCAAGAAGGAAAACCCATCAATAAGCTTCAGACACTTTAAGCCCCATTTTCTCATCAAAAACTCAATAAGGTGATGCCCACTGCAAACAATTAGATAGCTAAATTGAAATCACAGCGAAACAAATATCAGACGCAAGTTGTAGAGCTATGATTAAATTCCCTCACAAGTTTTGAGCATCATATAGAATGAAAGGTACCTTCGGTTATGGTATGAGGTTATAAAAGTTGACCCAGGAGAATTTCGGAGCAGGAAAGTCACAGTGGCAAAGAGGTTATCAAAGGCTAAATAATACATCAAAAACAATACTTTAGTCCAATAGACAGAGGAAGGTGACAGATAACTAACAGCCCATTTTTTCTCACCGTTTGAATCATACAGCACATCAGCCCCTAGAATAATTGTCGGCTGTAAACTGAATATGGATGAATCCCAAACTCCCCATGTCAATCCCAACACCTACAAATAGAAGTCCAACAATCAAACAACAGAAACGATATGATATAATTTCAACATCATGAACACACACAAACAAGCATAGATTGACAAACTTTCGCTTATTCACCACATGCCCAACATTATCACTTATCAATGGCAGAAGGCCAACTTTCCGCCATATAAATGCATCATTGTAGCCTATGGTGCCGCCATAGCGGGCCTCCCTTCACAAATTGCCCATGGCAGTGGGCAAAAAATCCACCACACCATTCCGCCATGGCGGCCAAGGTGCCACCATTTAACAACAATGTCCATGCCACAGACATAGTACTGTCACAATATTCTACTAAAAAATTAACACATTATTCAACCATGCATGTTTTCGCCATGGGCTTTGTTATCAGGAAGATGTTGAAACAATCACTATAATAATAGCTTACATTGCACTCAAGTTTGTTCAAGTCACAAACCCTTCTCATGTTGTCAAGCACCTGCAGGCCCAAAACAAGAAGCAATCAGCTGATAGATTTATTAACTTTCAGGATCCAACTAGTAGTTTAATCACAAGCCTATACTAACAATGAATCGTATAAGAGTACTGTTAATAGAAACCAATGAGTCATATTGACAACCAGTTTTTTATCCGGTTCTCTCTCCAAGTATTCATCGCAATGCAGCTGTATACCCAAGGCAGGACTCAAACTCAAGATTACTGATTAAATCAAAACAATCATGTACCAATTGATCCACATGCTTGGTGGTTCACAATATTTTTATTTGAAAGCTCTATAATAACTATACAAAATAATAATAAATCAATAACAACTGGGTGATAATAGTGTAATACCTCTAATCTGGTGGAGTCATCAGTAAGAGTGACACGGGCACCGAGTTTTGCTGCAACCAAGCCAGGCAGGGAAGTTCCAGCACCTAGCTGCATGAATATAATAATAAGAAAAAATGGAGAATAAAGAGCACATAACATAAGACACGAATTTGAAATGAGAGGGTACCTCAACAACGGTGGCTCCTGAAAATCGATGCTTGTGTTGCCAAATGTACTCGGCGAGAACTACGCTGCAGGGCCACACGAATAGGCCATAGTCTTCCTTCATGTTCTGCGAGAAGAAGAGTAATTGTTAGTTGGTTGGGAAATTCATGGGGAGTGTAGTGGGGTTGGGAAGTGAAGAACCTCGATGATGGAGACGGAGAAGCTTGGCGTTTCAGAATCATCGCCGAAAAAGTGCTGAGAAACAGTAGTCATGGTGAGGGTGTCCTCACACTGTTCATCATTCCAATCCTCCATGCCTCTCATCGGAAGGAGTTAAACTGAAACCTCCAAATTTCCAGGGAGAATCGGAGCTTCCAATCTTCTTCCGAAAATGTTACATAAAGCCAATATAGTGTTTGACACGTAGAGAGAGGGGAGAAAAAAAATATAAGAATGATAATGTGTGAAAAGAAGAGACGGAGAAAAATAAGACATATTAAAAGGTTATTTAAAATAATGAATTATTTGTATATCATTACTTAACTTCTTTTTAGCAAAAAAGTATAAAAAATTAAATATGGTTTTTATCTATGATATATATCAAACTTTTATATGTGATTCCTATTAAAAAAATTTCTTTAAATAGACTTTATGATATTTAAATAATTTTATTTTAAATTTTTATCACCAGATATAACATATCCATTAAATATATAATTAATAACTTGTTCATTAAATATTTGATAATTTTAAAAAATATCAAAGTATTTGTTTCAACTCAATTAGCCTTCTTTGTACACCCCAATTCCACGAACCGCAACCCTTTTCGCAAGCACCGCCTCAGCGATGGCGTTCTCAAGGCCAACCTCGTAGTCTTTCACCAAATCCTCCGTCACAAACTTCGCCTTTACCCACTGGTTGGCACCACCGCACAAGATACTCCAAATTCTCACCCTTCCCTCTCCATTCCAGAATCTACTGCACCTCCGCGTACTCGAACACTACCCCTTCCAACTCCAGATCTATCTTGCCAGATCCAACGCCGTTCTCGGATTCACACCTTCAAGTCCAATCCTGCGTCCGAATTGCATCGGATTCCCCTTTGGCGTCACCTTCAGAATCTCCCTTACCAGATCCAATGTCGTTCTCCCGCGGTTGTCTGCCACCTCGGGATCCGTGCCGAGATCCAAGAGAACCTTCGCCACGCCGGGCCTGACGTACCCCGCCGCCATGTGCAGCACCGCGAGGCCGCCGCTCCGGTCGCGGTGGTCCAGATTCGCGCCGGCCTCCGCTAGTAGCTTCACGCAAGTCCGAATTCGCAAGGACGACACATGGTGATGAAGGTAGGTTGTCTGTTGTCTGATGCTGATAAACGGTGGTGATGACGCTGAGCTGAGCGGTGGGCCCGGGACTATGCATGGGAACTATCAACAAGGGTTTGTGGTCGAGGAGGTGGAAGGCGAGGAAGTCGGGCGAGGGGGTGTTGGGTTGCAAAAGTGGAAGATGAGAGCCCGGGAGGAGGATTCTGAATATTTGATTTATTTATATTTTATTTTAATTGATTTTGGCAGTTTTTAACATTTAAAAAATTTAAATTCGATTTTAAAATAAATACGAGTTATTTTTTAGCCCTGAAAAATCACTTATTAGTGTTAATGATCAAGTATATCATATTTAATTATGAATCTTATATAATTGGTTTTTTATAATAAATATTCTGAATTTTATTTTTGAGTGATTTTAATTAAATAATAATATAAAAATGTTAACAGTAGAAAATTAAACTCCATAAATTATAAGTTTTAGCTTTGAAATATAATATGGTTGATACTTGATATTGATGTTTGATAGTGTAGTTTTTATTTGTTTAAGGTTGATTGAGTTTCTTTTTTAATTTTAAATTTGGTCATTTTAATCTACTATACATATATAAAAGTAAACTACCAGCAAGATGATCAAATTGGACATTTTATATTATCTATTATCTATTTATACATATATAAAAGCAAACTACCAGCAAAATGATCAAATTGGACATTCTATATATATAAATGATACATTACAAAAAATAGGGGCAAAATGGTAATGGGATATCATTTCAAAAAAATGAAATTTGCTAATTGCACCTCCTTTTTAATAAATGCACTCCAATATTTCTAAATTAAAACTTGCTAAATGCACTCACTTTTTTAATAAATTCACTCCAATATTTCCAAATTAAAACTTGATAATTGCACCTTCTTTTTTATCTTTTAAATCTTAAATACTCATTATGTCATTTCTTTCATCCCTCTCACACGTTATCTCTTTAACGCGTAGGCAGTGGTATTATCTGTGTACGCAGAGTATCGTACTAGCCAGTTACAAAAATGCAAAATCTCAATATTATTTTAATTTTTCCTTCCGAAACGACTCTAAATCATTGGTAAAATAGTAATTACTCTCTTATTTACTTGATAATTGTCTAGAAACTTTCTAAGTGCAGTGATTTCCTTTCATTTTATGTTATGATTTCCATAATCTCCTATTTTGGGTCATTCATATTTCTCAATATTGTCGGTTCTCACCTCAATTAGCTGAGTTTAATTATTGGCACGTTTGCACATGCGTGACAAAAGATGGTACCTTAAATGAACCAATTACTTATGGTCTGATTTCAACATAGGTACATTATCACAAGAAGAAAAAATTATCGTTGAACTTTACTTCTTTATTTCTCTTATTTTTGCTACACATTCATTTTGTCATTAATAAACTATGCTAGATCTTACAGTTTTTAAAATATTTTTTTTATCTAGATGATATGTTGTCTTAACTACCTTTTTAAGTGTTATGTGTATTCAAATATTTTCCTTATCATTTTCTCTCTTTTGTTCCTGTTGTTAATTGAAATTGATAGCTTGTAGGCATATCAATGGGGAGACTTTGGTTATTTATAAAAGTTATTAAAGCTTCAGATAACAAGCAATATGGTCCAACTCTATAATTTCAAAATGATTCTACATATTATATATTATTTATATGATTTTATCTATTAATAAAAAAACTCAGGAAACACACGTTTGGCTAAGGTCTCATATCTATAAAGTGTGGGCTCGAGCATTTCCATTCAAGCATGATAGATTTTTTTTTTACATTAAAATTTTCATCACTTTATTATGTTTGCTCCTATAACCACCATATCATGAAACTGACAAAATTTGATCATGATAAACTATGATCTATAATTTGTGTAAATATGTCCCTAATTCTTATAATCTTATTGACATCTCAAATTTAGAAGAAGATGTTTCACCTCTACACAAATATGTCTTTTTAATGGATTTTTTTGTTCCCACTTTGAAAGAAGGTTTCAGGCCTATTGATGTTGATCCACAGTGTCTGGTACTCGGTAACAACTATTTGGAAATCTCAAATGTCTTTGTATCATTTTTAGCTGATACATAACATGTTTGACCATATTTATTTTCTTAGTCATATGAAAGGTACAATTTTAAGATTTGGGGAGTTTAAAGGAGCTAGAACAATGATTGAACAAATTAAAGAGTTTTCATATTCAGTTTTTCCTTTTCTTGGTGTAAGCCATTTCCTTCCAACAACAGATGTGCAAGAGGAGCATAGTTAATCAATAACAACTACTGAGAAGAGCAACAAGTCATGATGAAGAGTTTCCTGGGCTTCTCCAAAAGTTTGGAACTCAACATCATTACGGTAATATGATGATATATTTCTATTTGTCTTATGCTAACAATGTCTTATGCTTACTAGATTTGATTGTA
>CM023941.1:34109784-34156368 GCA_013407115.1 Glycine latifolia
AGTTCACTCATTCTTTCAAGGTGTATCTCACAATTAAAATATAAAATATTGGAAGAAAAACATGTTGGGTATGTCCACCTAATGTGAATGTTAAAGGAAAAGATTTCATCAATTGATTTCAACAGATGAAAAAATAAAAAAATATATATATTTTAAATTATGCATGATTATATTCGTCAGACTTTTAGGTAATATAACAAGCCATGGGTTCCCAATATCAATTCATTAGTTGTTATTATTATTACTGATAACAAAGACTAAAACTATTAACAAAATATAGAAATTAAAAATATTATAAAAAATTTATAAAGACTAATTGTAAGGTGTTGATTCGGAATTTTGGTATTATGTTCGTAACTTTAAATTAACAAATAAGTGTTTAATCTTAGGACTAATTATACTAAATCAAAATACTTTTAGGTTCTTTGTTTTCAAAATTAGCAATTTCTAGATTTTTAATTTAACAAACATGTATCTTTTGGTAGACTTATTGCAAGGACAATTTTATATTAAGTATAAAACAAGTATTTGAATTATAATAGTTAATTCGTACAAATATCAACAACTTTCATGGACAAACACAAAATAATACTTAAATTGATAATATTTATGAATACATAAACATGATTACGATAACATAAGACTAGGTAAATATTCAAATATAATAAAGAATGAGTACTCATAGGTAAAAGAATGAGTTATAGACAGTTATCAAAATGAGAATGAGTTATAGAAAGTAGAATGAAGATGAGAATCACAATTGAAAATAAAAGAAATGGTTAAGAACGTATATGTTCCCATTGCACCGAATAAACTATAGTTGCAAAATAATTGGTTTACGGGAACCATGCAAATGTTGATAACCAAATAAAAATTATACATTCTTGCCTATTTATAAAAAAATACAAATAGCTCATTTTCGTAACTGATCACTACATGTGTCTTTGAACGCAAATTGGTCCCTTCAGATTTCGTAATTTGTCTCGCTCTTCTTTGTTGTTTTGAATAATTGTTGATCGTTTAATAACTGTTGCTCTGAACATTTGATTCATCATTGTCGATTTCTTTTCTTTCGAATTAATGTACTCAAGAACATCATATCACCTCTTTTTAGTCTATCAAATCGAATCTATCCTTTTCAACCTCATATGTCTCTATTTTCATAGTCGTCCTTTAGTGAATTTCGTGTTTTGGATATTACTAAAAAGATCTTTCTTATTGCATCATCAATATTCAATCTTAATAGAAAGAAAGATAATCTAGCATAATTTCAAAACAATTCTATCGAATGATCCTAACAGGAGGATAAGTCTCAAATAATTGTGAAATAATTATTTGAACTTAAACTCATGTTTTAAAGGTCAAAGTAAGGATAAAAATTAGAGTTTTATGAGAAAATTTTGTAAAATATAGTGTATTGTCGAGAAAATAGTTAGTCAGCGTAGGATTAATATTATAACTTGATGAAACTAATAAAGTGAGTTCATTCTCAAGTCACATGTATTAAAAACATATTTTCTGATAAAATTTGAGAATTTATAAAACTAAAATGAAATGACTGTGAATTAAATATAGAAAAAAGTCAGATAAATCAAATAATTAAAAATATTAATGGAAAGTTTAATTTAAGTTATAATAATAAATAAGAAATATAATTTAAGTTTCCTAAAAAGTTTAAATTAAAATTAAATGTATTTATTCAAAAGTTAGTTAAAACGCAGAGGAAATTTTAGCTGTGTTGATCTCTCGCTCAACCAATTTTAACGTCATCCCTCTTCTCTCACGAAGCTGACGTTTTTCCCCACTCATCCATCTCACGCGGCTTTTTCTTATGTCTGGATCCTCTCCATTATATTACTCAAAAGAAATGGACATTTTCATTTCATTTAATGAGCATATGACACATGGCTTAAAATGGAATGAATGGATGAGATTTATTCAGCGGCACATTTTCACTCACTCAATGCACTTCTTTCTGCACGTTCTAAGATTTTATTTTTTTTGCTGAATCTGCACGTTTTAAGTCCAATTTTACTATTTATTAAAAAAAAGTCCAATTTACTAATTCTCTTCTTTCTTTTTTTTGTTTTCTTTTTCTTCTTTTTTTTATAATAAGTTGTCTTATACATTCATTTCACAGTGATAATGTATAACAGTCAAATCATCTTCTTCAGGTTTCCACTTTTTGTTTTCTCTATTAGCAGGATTATTTACTGCTTTGAGGGATTCTAGGAATTTTCATACTGGATGCTACCAATTGTAGGTTAACATCTGAAAAGATGACACCCAGCAATTCTTCATTTGATCTTCATCTTTTTCATCCTGCATTAAAAAAATACTTTTATTTAAATTTAACAGTTTATAACACTACCTTTTTTTAACCTTCGCACCGTTCGATGCCGGAAACATCCAGCGGTGGGAACACATACTGCAAGAATGATGAATTTTTTTTATTATAAATGAAAATCATTCCCTGTACTGATGGATTTATGACTGTGATTGTTACAAATCTTACATAATGTGAATTTAATTGACAATTATAAAGCTATTGGCAGGCATTAATGTTCTTGTTTTGTCTTGAACAGAATGAGTTTTGTGTGTGAAAAATCTTCTTGCATGTGAATCATTAATATCCACTTCATTATGTATTAAGAGTTAAAAATACTTGCAATGTTTAAGACATGAAAAATGGCGCCTCTTTGCAGATGCAAAGAATTAACTAACACACTAACAAGTTTCATCAAAGTAAAGGACTATTACATATAGTATAATACGTTTATGATTAGTCGCTATGTAATAAGGAAGAATTTGTTGCTTGACTTGCATTTGATGACAAAGTCCTAACCGTGGTTGTAAGTTGTTTTACTATCCACAACATGTTTTTCACATCCTTGAAGCTACCACATGTTCCTGAGCTGAAAAATTGCCTATGGCCTTTGTGAAGTCACTATTGAGTATGGACAAAGGAAAAGGGATCGTGCACTTTCTTACAAGTTAATTTTCTGAAAGAAAATGGAAGCTGAGCAGTAATTCCTCGATTCCCAAAAATGAGAGAACGAAAGAGAGAAAGGGATGGAGGGATGGAGAAAGGCTTAGCACGTGAAGAAAGAATAAAAAACTAAAATATTTGAAACAGTCATGAAGTTGTGTCATGACTGTTAAATAATAAGTTTCAATTGGAAAATAATATATTTATATATACAAAGATAAAGTTGTATACAGTATATTTTTCCCTTACATATGTTGCATAGTGTGGAATCTTTTGGAGAATGAGAAGAGAAAGTTCTTGACTTTGAAGATTGCACAAAAGTAAAGGGAAGCTCAAATGCTGATGGTGGTGGGATCTGCTTTGAAAATGGCACAAAACTGCTCCGAAGCTCAAACCTTGGTTGGATCCCTGGCATAACACTCCTGCTATGCTTCCAAGTTCTTTGAAACATTTTTTTTAAGCATTTGTTTTTTTTTTCAAGGACAAAATGTAGTATATGATTTCATATTATTTTTACTCCTATAGTGCTTAAAAATAAGTAATCACCGTTACATTATCCTTCTGAACCAATGGACTGCTTCATTTCTAAGGTAAGGTGGGGTGTGTAAATAGAAATACTTCCAGCACATTTCTTGAAGTATATATTTCTTTTCACACGTGATTTATATTTATTTATATTTTATATTTTTATGTTTAATAATAATATGCTTATAAGTTGTTTGTCATTTGTACTTTTATTTCATTTAATATTGGTGCTTCAATATAACATATTTTTATGATCATGATGAAAAATAAATATGACACACAAGCAGGGGAAGGTGGGGACTGGGGAGTATAGAATGTGGAGGGGAGTATTGATCGTCTATGTGACAAATGCGGCTGCAGTGTGCTCTGGTTCCCCAACAAGCAAAATCTCATATTCAGCTTTCTGGAAAACCTCATACCGCTTCTACAAAACCGCTGCTACACTGTGCACTTTTTCCTCATATTCATAATGTTACTTCCTTTTTGAGTTATTATCATTAAGTTTTTAATGAGTATAGTTAATTAATAACTTTAAAGAGAGTGAGAGAGAGGAGGGAGGTTGACTTGAGAGAGAGAGAAAATAGTGAGGGGTGGAAAATAAAAAAAGTGGGAGAGAGAAAAAAAAGGAGGGTAAAGCGATAAAGATATATAAAGGAAAGATGTGGAACTTGAGGGTATTATTGTATATAGGGTTTGTTTTAGTTAGTTGGAAAATTAAGGTTAGCAAGTTAGTTGCAAGGTAGTTTATCTTTGTATGCCTTGTATATAAGAGGAACATATCTCACCTCATGTAATCAATCAATTACATATTCAATACACTTTGATTGATCCTTTTTTATTATCTTCTTCCTTAAGTTAACTTTGTTCTTATTTGTTCTTTATATCATTATGTCACCATACAACTTTGATATGGTATCAGAGCACTTCAAGTGAAGAACTCTGTTGCGTAACTCACCATCTTGTTTTCTATTCATCGTTTTCTTTGGTTGTGATTGATTTGCTTATCCTTTTCTCTTTTTCACAAAGTTCATCATGAGTGCAGATTAAGATCAATCTTTGAATGTTCATAGCCCCTATTACCTTCATCTTAGTGAAAATCTTGCAACAGCCTTTGTTTCACCAGCAACGGATCCTACTAACTACAATTCGTGGAGTAGATCGATGATTACAACACTTAGTGTGAAGAACAAAGTGGAGTTTGTTGATGGTTCAATATCCAAGCCCGCACCAACCCATGCTCTCTTCACAACCTAGAAACGATGCAACAATATGGTATTATTGTGGTTGGTACACCCAGTCTCAGTTTTGATTCGCAAAAGCATTTTATGGATGGACAATGCAGTGGACATTTGGAAAGACTGGAAGTCTCGATACTCTCAAGGGGGTTTATTAAGTATCTTAGATCTTCAACAAGAATTGGCATCAATAAAGCAAGGTGATACCACTATAACTGAATATTTCACAAAATTAAGGGTTATATGGGATAAATTGGATAGCTATAGACCTGATCTTGTATGTACATGTGAGACTAGATGTTCTTGTGATGCTTTTGTTACTATGATACAAAGAAAGACTCAAGATCAAGTAATGCAATTTTTTAGAGGATTGAATGATAATTACAACAATCTTATATCAAACATTCTAATGATTGACATTTTACCTAAGATCACTAAAGTATTATCTTATGTGGTTCAACAAAAACAAATTAATAGTTCAAATATGATTGAAAATTTAAGCCTAGTTAATGCTGCAAGTTCTTGCTCAAACAAAAATTTTGGAGTTTCATGTAGTTATTGTGGTAGAGAAAATCACACATTGGATAATTGCTATCGAAAAAATGGTTTTCCTTCCAACTTTTCATCTAATAGAGGAGGGAAGGAAAGTCAACGATCATTTGGTAGGGGCACCACAAGTGGAAGAGGAAGCAAGGTATGCACACATTGTGGCATCGCTAGCCACAAAGTGGAGGAATGTTATAAGAAAATTGGATACCTTCCTAGCCATAAGTTCTATAGACCCCAAGGGAATTCAATAAATGGTGCAGTAGCAGATACTAGAAGTAGTGTTGATAATGGTGTTAAATCACATTCTGACACTTTAAATCCAAGTACTTCTCAATCCAATCAAATGAAATTGACACCACAATAATATCAGACATTGCCTTCTTTGATTCAACAACAATCTAATGCAACAAATCCAAATTCTACTACTTCCTCTCACATCAACCACATTGGTACATTTCCCTCTCATGTTTCAGTTCACACTTTGTAGGAAATACAACTACTTGCACTATAAGTAAGCATGATTCAGTTTCCTGGATTCTTGATTTTGGAGCAACTGATCATGTTGTTTCCTCATTGAGCTTATATTCTTCATATAAACAGATTCAACCCATTATTTGTAAGTTACCAAATGTTGAATCATTTAGGGCCATTCATTCGAGGACAGTTCACTTTATTGAGTCATTTTACCTTACAAATGTCCTATATTTGCCTAGTTTCACATTCAATCTCATCTCTATTTCTAAATTGGTCACTTCTTTGAATTGTAAGCTCACTTTTTGTGCCACTCAATATTTCATACAAGACACTAGCAACCAGAAGATGATTGGTATAGTTTATGTGAATGATGGTATGTACAAGTTTCAGATGCAATCAATTGCTGGTCAAGACTCAAGTTCCTTAGCAAATTTTGCTCATTCTGCTTTTTCTTGCAATAAGATGTCATTTGATCTTTGGCACTATAGATTGGGACATCCATCTCATGATAGGATTCTTGTAACGAAAGCAAATTACCCATATTTGTCCGTTAATAAATAATTGTTTGTGACGTTTGCCATAGAGCAAAGCAAAAGAAACTTGTTTTCCTTAATAGTACATCTCATGCTTTTCTTCCCTTTGCTTTGATTCATGTTGACATTTGGGGCCCTTGTGTCATTCCCTTTATACATGGTCAAAAATACTTCCTCATTATTGTTGATGATCACACTAGATATGTATGGATTTTTCCCTTAAACTCAAAAGCCGATACACAAACACTTTTGAAAGCATTCATTAATCAGTTTGATACTATAGTTAAAATTGTCAAATCTGACAATGGTGCAGAATTTATAATGCATCAATTCTTTAATGAAACAGGCATCATTCACCAAACCAAATGTGTTGAAACCCTTCAACAAAATGGCATTGTTGAGAGGAAACACCAGCACCTATTAAATGTCACACAAGCCTTGCTGTTTCAATCACATTTACCCTCTCTATTTTGGTCATATGCTCTTCTCCATGCATCATTACTGATCAATTGCCTTCCTACACCTTTCTTAGATAATGTTTCCCCACATGAAAAGTTGCATAAGACACCTTTTGACATATTTACACTTTGTGTATTTGGTTGTTTATGTTATTCTAGTACATTAGTTTCACAAAGAAAGAAGTTATATCTTATAGCTCTTCTTGTGTTTTCCTTGGTTTTACACCTCACAAGAAAGGTTACATTGTATTCAATTTACACACAAAACCTCATATTTTCCATACACCCTCACATCCAACCCTTTTTCCAATTCATTACTAGACACAACCATCAATTCTTCACTAAAGTCCACACCATCACCAAACACCCATCACCTTCTCTTGTCTTTGACCATGAACCATAACCTTTTATTAATGATGTCATTCCTCGTAGATCAGATAGACAGAGGCATAGACCAGGCAGATTTAAAGACTATCACACCAAGTTCAAATTAGTTGTCACCACGCATTCTACAGGTATTCGTTACCCCCTTTTTTATGATCATTTGTCTCCTAAATAGAATAGTTTCATCATGAGTATTTCGTCTCAAGGTGAACCCAAATCTTACTTAGAAGTTTCCAAACATCCACAATGGGTTCAAGCCATGGATAAAGAAATTGCAACTTTAGAAAAGGACACATACTTGGATTGTCACTGATTTACCTCCCAACAAAACATCAATTGGCTATATATGGGTTTACAAAATAAAGCACAAATTTGATGGCACAATTGAGAGGTACAAGGCACTCTTGGTTGCCAAAGACTACACTCAAATAGAGGGACAAAATTACTTGGATACTTTTTCACCGGTGGCCAAGATCACCACTGTCAGAATTCTCCTTGCTCTTGCAGCCTTCAATGGCTAGCATCTTAAGCAACTTGATATCATCAATGTTTTTCTGCATGGTGATCTCAATGTGGAAGTTTACATGATCATGCCCCCTAGAATGCAATCTCCTAAACCAGGTCAAGTTTGCAAGCTCCAATGATCTTTATATGGACTTAAACAAGCTAGCAGACAATGGTATGCTAGACTTTCCACTTTTTTAATCTCCCATGGTTATCATCATTCTCAATTAGATAACTTCCTCTGTACCATGCAATCAAATTCCTCTTTTACAACATTATTAGTGTATGTGGATGATGTTGTTCTCATTGGCACTAATATGACTGAAATTTCCCATATTACAAAGTTGCTTGATAATGTTTTCAAAATCAAGGATCTTGGTGATTTGAAGTATTTCCTTGGATTTGAAGTTGCTAGAAATTCTGATGGTATCAATATTTGCCAATGTAAATATGCTTTTGCCATTTTGAATGATGTTGGACTCCTAGCTTCTAAGATTGTTTCGACCCCCATTGATTATGGCATTAGACTACACTAACATCCAAGAGAGTTATTACCTGACATATATGTTTCTTCTTTTCGAAGGCTTATTGGTAGATTGATCTATCTAGCTAACACTTGACTTGACATCACGTTCACAATTCAGCATCTCAATCAATTTGTTGCAAAACCAACCACTGCTCATCTTCAAGCAGCTCACAAAATTCTTAGGTATATTAAGGGTGCTCATAGATCAGGCCTATTTTTTTTTCTAAACATAGCATACCTCTACTAAAGGGTTTCAGTGATTCTGACTGAGCTGATTGCATTGATACAAGGAAGTCAATCATTGCTACTTTATTTATCATGGTGATTCTCTAATCTCTTGGAAATCAAATAAGCAAGCAACAATTTCTCGTAGTTCCTCAGAGGCAGAATATCGTGTTATGCTAGTGCCACTTGTGAGATTCAATGGTTGACTTATTTGCTTGAAGACTTTCGAATTCCTTTATTCGACTAGCTTTGTTATTATGTGATAGTAAGTCTGCATTGCAAATTGCAGCTAATCCAGTTTTCCATGAGCGAACGAAACACATTAAGATAGATTGTCATATTTTTCGGGAAAAGCTTGTTGTTGGTAGTCCTTAGTTCCTTCCAATTTCCTTGGCTAACCAGTTAGCTGACATTTTCACTAAGGCTTTGTCTCCCAATGCTTTCATATTCTTGTATTCCAAGCTAGTAATGTCTAACATATGTTCCTTAACTTGAGGGGGGATCTTAGTGTAAACAGAGTTTGCAACAGTTAGTTGGAAAATAGTTAGTTTGATTAGCAAGTTAGTTGCAAGGTAGTTATCTTTGTATACCTTGTATGTAACAAAAACATACCTCATCTCGTGTAATCAATCAATTACGGATTCAATACACTTTGATTGATCCATTTCCATTATCTTATTCCTCAAGTTAACTTTATTCTTCTTTGTTCTTTCTATCATTATGTCATCATACAAATTTGAATGTGAGAGAGAAAAATTATATATACTTTTGTAAAATGAAAGAAGAAAAAAATCTCACATTAGCTTTTTTAAGTCACATTTTTAGTAGTGGTATGAGATATAAGGTTGTTTGGTGGTTAAGAAAGAAAAAAAATTAAGAATTTGATCTTTCTTACTAATAAAATATTAATATTTACTAATAAAAAAATATTATAATCTTTTGAAAATAAAATCAATAAACACGAAATTGAAAATAGATGGAGTAAAATTTTTAATCTAACTAAATACTGTTAATGCAAAATTTTATAAGACAAAATTATTGTAAATTAGAAATTCGTTGTCGTCCAGCGGTGAGGATATCTGGCTTTCACCCAGGAGACCCGGGTTCGATTCCCGGCAACGGAATAAATTTTTGCTGTCTTTTTCAAATTTCGTTTTGGTTTTCTCGGTCAAACTTAGGCCTTTTCACTTGACAATTGACATTGGGTATTTGGGCCAGCTGAAGGCTCTACCGTATACATTGGGCTGATGTTTATGTTCAAAGTGTCTCTTTGTTTTTCAATTTATTTTTCGAAAATGTCATCTTTAGAAAAAAAATACACTCTCCATCTAAACCAATGTCGGCAGCTTGTCGTTGCAGCTGAGGACGCCAATGACAACAAAGTTGAACAGGAGGAGAAAGGACATTATGACTTCGACGTGGATGGAGAAGCATTGGAGGAGGGAGAGGCAGATAGAAATTTTTGTCAACTATGTAATGACACTGTACTAACAAATTCCATTCTTTTGTGAAACTTGGGTGGTAATGGGGAGTGCTACTACTGCGGCCCGTCAAAGAAAATTCTTGCTTCTATCAATGAGTTTCTTTCTTTAATGGGGTAGTTTTTTTTAGTGGTGTTTTCCGTGCTTGGGTCATGCAAAGTGTAGCACTTCTTGATATAAGATAAGAGTGTATTTTTTCTAAAAAGGAAACCGTGTAAGTATGTTAATTGGGGAGTGTATTTTTTCTAAAGCGGATATTTTTGAAAAAAAAAAAGAAAAAAGAGTGAATGAGTAACGAGAGAAACTTAATATAGCAACTATCGGGATTTTATTTATTTATGTTTTCCTTAGCACCTCATTTGCCTTCTTTTATTTATTTATTTTGACAAAATATTTTTTTGGAAAATCATTTTGAAATGTATTTTTAGAAATGTGTAATTCTTCAAAAATTAGTTTTAAAAATTTGTTATTCAAAGATTTTAAAATTACTTTCGAAATGTATTAAAAATTATTACACTGAAAACTAGTTTCTAGTAAAATTAAATTTTTTTATTTTGTAGAAACTAATTTCCGTAATGTATTAAATGAAAGTTTCTGGAACAACTATCATTTAAGTTTTTAGAACAACTATCATTTAAGTATATTTCAAATTTTGTTTTCTGAAATAGGATAAATTCATAATAATTTTGAAAATTAATTTCTGAAAGTAAGTTAAGTTAGTTAACTTGAATTCTATACAATTAATTTTTTCCATTAAATAACTTGATAAATAAAATACAAGATGAAAATATTAGTCAAATAAAAATAAATCAAACAAATCAATTACAAATAGTCAAACATATATCAAATACAACTCAAATACAAAATGATCATTTAGCAGTCTTCATCCTCCTTTGAAAAGTACCATTACCATACTTTTTAATCCATTTTGATAGCTGAGAGTGAGACTGAGGATATATAGCTTTTTCTTGGTTAGCATGAAGATATAGAAGATATTTTCGTAATACATCCAAATGTTTTACTTTAATCCTCTTGATTATATGTCTGGGTGTTCGTGTTTCTACATTATCAACATTTTCTCTTGACTATTGAAATACTTCTCTGACATAGTAGACACTGATGAAGAAAGGTTTGTGAATATATTTTTATTTAAGGTCTCTGCAGCATTATAGATATAACCAATTTATGATTTATGTGCATGCTAAGGAGGTAATTATTAATAAAGTTGTGTCTTAGTAACTTATTGATCATAAATTTTAATGTGGAAACAACCTCTTTATAAATACAAAGTTAAAATTGCGTACAATATCCCTATGAGATACGTAATTTTAAGGGGGTGATCGTTGTCATAGAGCATGTTATACATTTGCTAATATCCACAGAAGATATTGTAAATCTGCATAAGCATTATTTCTTGCAGCACTTTTTCTAATTATAAATGTCTTTTTGTGCTGCCGCGAATGACATGTGATTTTACAACATAAGCACACTAATGAGCTAAAAATCGTGTATCTTATCCAAAATTACTACATTTTACAAATATATCAAAAGAGAAGCACAAGCAATACATAATCTAACATACATTCTATTATTGGTTATTATTTTATTGGAAATTATATAATCATGAGTGAAACTCATTAATCAAGAAATAAGATCTACAAATTTTTATAATTTTCAATAAATTTCAGTCAATAACAAATAAAGAGTGTGTTAGATATTATAATCATTTTTTTATATGAAATTATTGGATGATTCCAGGCTTAAATAGACCTGGTGCTCCTACTGAATGTGAATTACTTCCTTCCATGCTACTAATGACATCATGGTATTAAACAAATAAAAACCATGGCAAAAAAATTAAAAAAATTGCAATTTTATTACAAAAATACCAATATACTGCTGTTTCAAAGTAAATTACGTAACTATGGCACTTAGTCGCGTCCATGGAAGACGCGATCAGTGGAGCCTCCAGAAGACGCGATCAAACACGTCTGTGGGAGGCACGACAGGGGGAGAGTGACGTCTGTGGGAGGCGCGATAGGGGAAGAGTGGCGTCTGGGCCAGGCGCGACCATGCAGGGGCTATTTAAGGTCCATTTTGCTGTTTGAAGTCACTTTTTCACTTTCTTCCTCTCTCTCTCTAAAAGTGTTTTCTCTAGCTTCTCTCTAGGTTTTTGGGTGCGTTTGAAGATTTGCGTAAGGAAACTTTGTCCCAAGTAAGTGCTCGAATATTTATTTTATATATTACGTTAAATAAATGATAATATTTTGTTAGAAAAAATATTGTTATTAATGTAGAAAAATTTTAGTGACTTATATTATAAATAGTTAGTCATGTAATGTAGAATATATTTATTATGTTAGAATATTATATGTTAATGACATGTAGGAAATTATTAGTGACTAATATTATAAATAGTTAGTGACCTAAGGTAGAAATTATTTATTGCCTTAGAATGTTATTGCTTAGTGACCTAGGAAATTGTTAGTCATTTATATTATAAATAGTTAGTGACATAAAGTTTACTATATTTTGTGGGTTTGAATATTATTTTTTAGTGATGTAGGTTATGATTAATTTTTTTAAAAAAAACAAATTAAACAAATTATGGTTAGTGACATGTAGAAAATTGTTAGTGACTAAAATTATAAAATTGAATTATTATTTTTGTTTTCTTTTTTTAAATAATTCTTTTTCGTTTATTTTTTTAGGAAGTTTTGTTTACTTTTAAATTACTAAAACAAGCATAATTAAAAAATTAATCAGTTAATATTTATAAAATTGAATTATTTTAAATTTTAGAGTATAGTTTAATGATAATTGTTAATTTAAAAAATAATAGTTAAATTAATTACAATAAATTAATAAATTTTGAAATTATGGAAAATACTTTATTCTAAATTAAAAGACATATTCATCTTGTTATATGACTTATTAACTAATTAATTTAATAATATGACGACATCATGTGTTATTTTTTAAAATGAAATCATGCACTACTTCTATGGTGTGACATAATATTCTCCACATTTTCTTTTTTGACAAGGAATCTCAGCAGTTCTTTTAATTAAATTATCATCATGATAATAATGTTTTTTACAAAAAAGGAAAAGTTCATGATAAATCTTATAATAAAGAGGAGAACAAATGATTATAATATAAGTGTGAAGTAAAAACTTCACATCGAGTAAAAATTAGAAAGTTAAACGCTATAAGTGAATAAAATATTCATAATAAGAGTTTTAAGTAATGTAAGTTCAGTTATATATTCTTTGCATTGATGTAAATTTTCTTCATATTTATACTCATATTTTCCAACACAAATGATAGGTGAATAAGAAAATGATAAAGTGAATCATAAGAAATAAAACTTGTGCATTTATAATTTATATTTTACAGTTTAATCAGCTCAATTGATTCGAGAAAAGTAAGTGATATTCTTTCAACTAGTAACTATTTTCTAAACAAATGAATTATCGTTAACCAAGCTTCTTTATATGAAATATGTAGTATATTATTATGACTGAGTCATCGTCATCTGAGTCACCTCGTTCTGGGTCTGACAATGAGCCTGAGCCTACCGATCCCACTACCCATGTTCTTCCCGGACCATATAGATGGGATGTACTTAGGAGGCGTAGACAGCGTACACATATTTCACAGTCAATTTGGAATGACGGAACACAAAGAATGTTGAAGATTCGTCGCGGAGGTAGACCTAGTGCTGGCCCCTCACCAGAGGATATTCCAGACTTAGTAGCCCAGTATTTGACTGAGGCGGGTTTCATACATGTCGCACGAATGCGATACATGCCGGTACCTATTAACCAATGTTCTTATGTTAAGCATGTTTAAAATATATGTCCCTGTAATATGTATATTGATATATGACTTGTATTTTTCAGATTGATGTTGCCTTGATTAGTGCTATGGTCGAGCGGTGGCAGCCAGAGACACATACTTTTCATATGCCGCAGGGTGAGATGACGATAACATTGGAAGATGTCGTTGGAATACTAGGCTTGCCTACTGATGAGCAAGTTGTTACCGGGCAGACATACGTTGATTGGCCCCAACTATGTAATCAGGTGTTCGGTAATGGACCCGATCCTGCCACCGAGCTAACCTCTAGCAATGTGAGGTTATCATATTTTGACAGAGTGTATTCGTCATGGAATGCAGTTGCTGGTCATGACCAGAATTTGATATACTTCACGAAGGCTCACATTGCTCGCATGTTAGGATCTTGGATCCTTTGCTACCGATCGCGGGGAGCGTAGTAGGATGTCGATAAATTGCCCTACTTGCTGGTGATTTTGCTGATATTGGATCGTATAGCTGGGGGTCTGCGGTACTGGCACACTTGTTTAGACAGCTGTGCGACTGTTCAAACCCAGATAAAAAAGATATAGGCGGTTGCACTGTTTTGCTGCAGATTTGGGCATGGCTCCGCTTTCCATCTATTGCGCCCCCTTTGCCGTCTACGCATGAGGTGGACCAACACTTTGGACACAGGTTGATGAACCAGGTCTAGAGGCACCATTGATGCAACTTCCTCCGGAGCCTCAGTTGTCGCTAGATGTTGGCCGTCGTGCCAAAGAGGGACGAGGACTGGGACATCGTCGCCGACCTATTCCAGCAGTTCCGGAGCCTATTCACGAACCTAGGCAACCTACGACTTCTGGATATTTTAGGCCACCATTTCTAGGTCAAGAATACGACATTCAGCAAACATATTTTCAGCCGGAGCAGCAGACTCAGTCTGGCACGTACTGGCCACCATGGGAGACACAAACCCTGACAGACACCCATACATATTGTCAGCCACAGTGGCAACCTATGAACACCCAAGCAGGGTCGTCATTTCACGATAGTCCAGTACAGATGCCACAATGGGAACACGGGGGGAGCAGTAGTCAGGGAGGTAATACTTGGGATGATGATGATGTTGACGCATTGTATGACAACATTGATTTTTCATTAGTTGCTAAAGCAGGGCATCATACAGACATCCCACATGAGGCCTGTCCACCTATGACTGCTGAGGCACATGCAAGTCATACTCCAACTCGACGGTATCAGCATGCTCGTGGTACACGTAGAATGCCTGATCGGCAAGCTCGTCATAACACCTAGCCTCCACCTTCATCTTAGTCTTTGTGTGTTTTGTTAGTTACTTATTATGGACTATTGTAGGGATTTTATGGACTATGTTTCATACATTGTTGGCATGCTTGAGTATGTGTATGGATTTGATGGCATTACGGATGCGTTATTATTGGTTTTATTTACCCCGATAACACAACAAATACTACATAACCGACAACAAATAATACCATAATAACAATGGGTAACATAATAAATTGATGTTTATCACGGGTTGGTAGATTGATGACTAGGACAATTGCGACGGTTATGCCCAGGTAATCTACATATACTACACCTAATATGACTTTGGCTAGACTCAACTTCATCCATCTCATTGCGTATTCTTGTTGCCTTAGGACGACCCCTTGCATGCAACATAGACCTGTCAGGTATAAGTACTAAATCTGCACTCGGTGGAATTGCTTGCTCGTTACCAATTGGATGCCATGGAAATGAATACGCGTTCACCAGGTTTGTCACAAGGAATACGTCATCCACATACAATGTCGGTGACTGACGAACATGCAAAGCGGCTGCTGTGGCATGACTACTAGGATACTTGAATGCCTTAAATTGCCACATTGGCGGAACTGTTCTGCAAGGTTAACGGAAAACGATTTGTCATAACCATCATCAACCTCAAATACAGATTGTTCCACATTATATGTACGAATATAATGACAAGTAGCAGTTGTTTCATTGGCCTTCAACATAACAGTCACATTTTTACAAAGAGAATGTCCACCTTGCAATTGGTTAGCAGTCGATTGCCCCCTGCATACAAAATATTCTACCAATCTGCTATATGTGTGTTTAACCAAAGCCATTATTGGCATGTTTCTTGCACCCTTTAAAACCCTATTAACAGACTCTGACAAATTTGTGGTCATATGCCCATACCTTCGCCCTTCAACATCATATGCACGCGTCCACTTTTCCTTGGGGATGTTATCAATCCAGTTTGCAACCTCAGGATTAACGTCACGAAAACGTGCAAAGGCAACATCAAAATCAATCATAGAATGAGTATAACCTGCACACACATACATGTTGATTACAATTTGGTAAATATGTTCATCCACATAATAAGTGTTGGTTCACCATACCTAAATTCATTAAGGCCCTCTTCAAATTTTCATTTTTGAACTTTTGATTGAAATTGCTAGCAATATGACGAAAACAAAACACATGATAAGCATGCGGTGGTTGCCATCCAGGGTGCCTCTCAACTGTAGATAGTATGCTTCGGTGCCGATCAAAAATAAGACAAATATTTGTCTTGCTTGTAACATGAACACGAATGTTATGCAGAAAGTATTCCCAAGCTTGCAGTGTCTCACCCTCAACAATAGCAAATGCAAGTGGCAAACACTCATTATTATCATCTTGAGCAGTGGCAATGAGCAACTTTCCTTTGTACTTGCCATATAAATGAGTGTCATCAATTTGAATAACTGGTTTACAAAAATTGAAAGCCTCACAACATTGTCTAAAGGTCCAAAAAATGCGATGAAACACGCGTTTATGATGAAATATTCTATGACCCACATAACAATATTTGGTTTGAATATTATAAACAGAACCTGGTGAAAAGCGAAGCATATAGTCACACCACCTCGGCAAGAATGCATATGATTCCTCCCAATCATCGTATATAATTGTCATTGCTTTCTGTTTTGCATACCATGCTTTTCTATATGAAACTTTGTATCTATAAAAATGCGTTATCCTCTCTTGGACTAGTCCAATTGAACATGATGGATCATGCTTAATCATCCCTAATAAAAAAGAATATGATGTAAACATTAATAAAATAAAAAAGATACAATATTATGATGTCATTCAATAACGTACCTAGTACCAGTGAAACAATAACATTAGCATCAAGTTGTCTGTGGTCCTGAGAAATGTGCTCATTTAAGCAAATGTGATCCCCACCCCATTTGGTAACGATTCATCTCTCAACATATGTTGGCTTTATTACTCTAACCCTCCACGGACAATTTTGGTCATGCACATGACATTTCATGCTTAACTTTGTCGGCGTACTTTCAACAACAACACCTTCCTAATGCTCTATATGAGGTTTTGCTTTATTGCCAGTTGCGCCTCTTCTTTTGATGCAAATTCTTGTTTAACAAACAACTTATTCCCTAATATCCACAGACCTTCAACTGATCCAGAACCAGTGCCAGAATCTTGTTCACTCGGATAATCCCAATCAATGTATGTGTAATGTGGGATTCCATCCCAAAAAGCATTATTACCCTGACCTAGAAAACCAAATTCCAAGATTTATTACAATAAAGTACATTAAATAAAAATCACATATGTAAATAGTTACTGTTCGGCAACACACCTTGATCTTGATATTGTTGTTGCTGCTCATCCTCCCCCACATCATCCTGTTCTTGGATATGAGACTCGAGCACAAAAGAGTTACGTCCTTGTGTTTGACTTGCGCTTGGCCCATCATCGTCCGAAGCACTAGCATTCTCCGCAAGAAGACGATCTTCCATTGCGATGTTTTCATCATCGTCATCGTCAATATCGTCGTCCATAACCCAAGTAGGGTCATTTTCATCTTCCATAGACAAATTAAAAGGTACAATAGCAGCTGATTCATTATGGGAATAATTGAAATGTACTGACCTCATTGATAAATCAACATCCTCTGCTTCATGAATATCCACATACAACTCTAGGAAATCTTTCTGTGACTGGTTGAAGAATTCTCCTATTACCATTTTCACGTCTTCGTCATCCACTACTTCCATGCTAATATATTTTTCATCGCACCATATTCTTGTAGTTATACTGATGGATTGATTACCTTTCACATGTAATTTTTGATTGATTCTATGTTGCAATTCGTCATAAGTTGAGTTGCGCTTCAAACGTGTTGGCCTTTTTTCACCTTCAGAAGCAACAGCACGTCGGTCCTCAATTTTTCTACCATTATAATATAGAACAATACGAATAGAATCAGAATTTGAAGACATTTTTTGATATCAAACACAATAACAATGCTCAATACCAGTTGTGGAGATTGCCTTCACCAAATTTCCTTTAAATAGACTATTGGTGGCTAAATCGCACCTAGGAGAGGCGCCTATGCTGCAAGATCACGCCCACGTGGGGCGCCATTGGTGCAAGATTGCGCCTGGGTGGGGCGCCTTCAAACACGCCTGCAGGAGGCGTGACTGTGCCTGGGTGGCGCTTGAGATGGACATGTTTGATCACACTTTTCTGGGGTGCCAATGACTACTATAGTTATGTAATTTACTTTGAAACAGCAGTATATTGGTATTTTTGTGATAAACTGCAATATTTTATTTTTTTTTGCCTAAAAACCATTGCTAGTTTGACTTTTCAACTATGTATATCTTGTACCCTTTGTTGCCATGTTTGTGTGGAGAAAATTGATGGATGCCTCAATGGTATATGAACCTCTTATCTCTTATGTGCCAATATAGAATATTACCATCGGATATTTTATTTATCAAATTAGGTGATATTTCATAACTAAGAATGTCACTATGGACAGAGCATATTGGCATGTTATATGAAACTTTTGAGGAACCATAGAGATTGAAGTGTGTGCGTAAAGTGAATGCAATTGCTTACAATAATTAGAGAATATTCGCCTCTGAAGATCTCTCACTTCTGAAGGAAGAAATTTAGGTTGTATATGATGAAGATGATGTTTTCTTAAAGAAAATAGAAAGCATCATGCTGAATGAAATGCCCTCGGGAAGTTTTCTATAAAATAGACCAAGGCTCAGAAGTTTGATGAGAATGAAGATAGCCTCGGGAAGGAATGGACATCGTATATTGAGTATTAACTTATTATTGCCTATTATGTAATTCATTATCAAATATTGGGGGATAGATTCTCTTCTATGTACAGAAGACAGGCACCGTATATTGAAGAGAATCGATCCCCCAATAAGGTAAAAGAAAGGTGGAATGTCAATCATTTCCCCTAATGAACTTGGTCATTTTCATTCATAAAGAGCAGGCATGATAAGCCATAACAATTCGAATAAGCTTGCATGAAATCAGATTCACAAGCCTTGCATCAACAAAACTTGGAAGCAAAGCAAGGCTCTGCTTGGAGAAAACTACATATAGATTCCCTGGTGAAACTTAGATCATTACATACCAGCTACATGGAAAGAAGAAAACCATATTAACATCTCTTCAGTGAACATTTCGGCAAGATGAGACTTCTCCTCGGCTCCCATTGAGAAACGGCAGAGTGGACACGTTTTGTGGCGACCCTTAAGCCATCTATTTACACAACTCTTATGGAATTTGTGCGAGCAAGGAAGGACACGGATTTCATCTTTGGTCTTTAACCTTGACAAGCACACACAGCACCAACTATCTTCATTAAAATTGGATGCTGATGCTAATGCAGATTCAGATGATTGTTGCTTGTTACTTTGTATACGGCTGGATAGCATGTAAGAAGGTAAAGGGGCATCATTGTTCCTTGTTCCCTCAGCTAAGCCAATTAAATTAATGACAAGTGATACCAAGCCTTTGAGAGTCATCTGATTTACTGGTGGGGAAGCATATTTATTAGACCCTTAACAAGAAATAGAGTTGCAAGAAATGGTCACTCTGTCACAATTATAGTTCTCATTTGGTCATAATGATGTTTGGCTTGCTTGGTTTGAAAGGGTGGTTAGATAAGGTTTGTGTGACAGTTTCAATCGTCCAAACACAAAAGCGGTTACACCAGCATAAGAGTGTTACACTTGACCTAGATACCTCATTTCTTTGAGGGAGAATAACACTATAAACTACCGGATTCCTAACTACAGTGTAGCACCTAGTGCTTTGTAATATGTGCTTGCTTATGCTTTTTTAACAATTTTTTCTTCTTATTCCTTATTATTTCTTACTTTCTTTTTTCTCTCTCTTTGTTTTAGTTGGTCTTTTCATTAATTAGGGATGGCGTTTCATGAAGGCATCATAGCTTGTCGTCATCAATTGAGAAATAGAGGTATTTTGATACCCCTATCACCTAGGGCACTCATGCTGAATATTTTCACCAAATATTATACGGGTCTTAGTCAATGAAAACTCATATTCTCTTCACTGTGCCCACGTTTAGCGATTAATATGCAGAATACATTGCAAATGTGAGGATTCTTCTACAATGAGCTTTACACTATGTTTGTTTTAGATGATTTGAAAGGAATGAATTGAGAAGGAGTAAAGAGAGTAAAAATAGGAATTTTGGGTACTTTGGTTGGCCCGCAAATGAAAAGGAAAAAGATAATAATAATGTGCTACAACACAATTGTTTTCCCTCGTTATACCCGTCAAATGGAATGGAAATTTGCTCGTTGGCATTACTTTTATGCTTTGAAATATCGTTGGTAGTTTTTTTTTTAAAAAAAAATATATTTTTTGTAACATAAATAAATAAATACAAATTTAATGATTAAGAAACTAATATAGGAAAAATTGTTATATCTTTTTTTTAAAAATTGAATAATTTTTTTGTAACATAAATAAATATCACTTTATGATTAAAAACTAATATATTAAAATTCAGATTTATCTTTGTATTTTTAATTTCTCAAAATATTATAATAAAAATTAAAATAATAAACAATTTTATGTTAAGAAAAAAAATAATAGAGTTGATTTTTTAATTTGTATAAAAATATTTTCCATATAACATTTAATTCTTTCAACTCTTTTCCAATTCATCCAAACAAAATGCATATTTGGAAATGAACAGAAAACATTAATGTGAATAAGTTCTAAATAAAGAATTAATCTTATATCCCAAAAGATTTAAAAGATTGCCGTGATTATAAAAAACAAGTGAAAAAGTTTCTCTACTTTTTTTATCTTTTTAATTTTCTATTCATCTAGATAATATATCTTCTCCTCTCTATTTCTCTTTTATTTCTATCACCCTTTTTGTTTTCTTCCTATTTCTTTCTTTTTTATTTTACTCATAATATAAACAAAGCATTTAAAATTTTATCTGCTTGTTTTAAATTATTTGGCGAATAACACACTAACTCGTGACATTAACTAAATACTAAATACGTAAACATTGTTAAATTGGGATGATAAGAAATTACCTATGAATTGGTCGAAGAGGTTTCCATACCATGTGAATGATAATTTTTAATAAGTAAAAGCTGTTTTAGCACAAATGCACATTTTGTTAGAAGAAGAAAAATTGCACACCTGTATTTTTATATATAACTTTTTATTTAAAAGAATAAACGGACAAGAATAAAACTCTTGAACATTTAGTGCAGATCACAAAATACGATTGCAATCACTTTGATAGTTTTGTTAGGAAAAGGAACTATCCTTAACAGGTAACAAAACTATCGTATTGTGATCAATACTTCAATGGACCACTTTATAGGTGATCCATTATGAATCATTAATAATAATCTTTTGATTAGTCTAATATTCACGATGTTATGGTGTATCATCTGCATGATGGTATTGTTTATTTTTTTCATTGTAGTTGCTAGCATCGACAACTATTGTTCGCCACCGTCAAAGATGATTTTTGACAATGACTTTTCATTTATTTTAATCTTTTCTTTCATTCCAAAACCAAAAATTGCTTCGATGCAACCACCATTGACCACCACATCCAGATCACCATCGTTAAACAAATCCAATAGTAATGTTTCCTCCAATAGAACTCCTTTGAACCTCATCGCACACAACCACTTGCTCGCCACAATTAACCGCTAGTCAATAGAATGCAACGACATCAAATATGCAACACAAACACAAAGTTCCACCAATGAAAATAAATACATAAACAAATAAAGAGAAATTTCATTATTAACTAGAACGAAAATGAATGCAGATTTGGTGTCGTGGGTCTAGGCTCCGACAAACTCGATAAAGTCATAGATCTGGTACATGCGCCTCATGAATCGTGGAACCAAGATTTTACCATGACTAAAATTTTAGAGAGACGTAAGAGCGATTCAATGTGTCAGATGTTAATCACACACAGTAGTGGTTCAAATCATGAAGTGGTGCCATGAATCTGGGCTCCAACGAACTCGACAATGTCGTGGACTTGATGACGAGCGCACCATGGATTTCAAAGGTCAGACGTGAATCTCTCGTGACAATTATTCAAATTGTGAAAATCATGAAGTCGGTGTGATTATGTTGTCGTGAATTTGGTGTTGTTCCGATGAAGTTGATGACGTTGTGGATCTGGTGTAGATCACAACAGTTGAGGGAGCAAATCTAGGGAGGGAGGGAGGGGAAGAAGAGAAAGAAGGAAAGGAAAAAAAAAGAAACATTGTCGTCGAAAATTGCCTATGACAACGGCTTGCGACAGATGACAAAACAGACCAAAAATAAGCTTGAATCTAGTGGGAGAATTGTAGGATTCCAGAAATGAAATCAGATAGTTTGATGATAAGTAATGGTGATCCATTATACAACACTTGTTTGGGTGGTTCATCCTAGAATTGGCCCCATAGTGTTGTGACTACAACCATTTACTTAACATCACATTGCAAAGCCACAAATATATTTGAAAAGACACGTCATATAATTTACATTTTACACATCTGCTCTTTTTTTTTCTGTGACATCTTTTAAACATCACAATGAGTAATGAACTTATAGATACTGCAATAACTAATTATGATGGGGAAGGTCTCACTTATGGATACAGGTGCAGAAAATTACTTGCAAATTTGATGGAGATGAGTGCGATTACAACTTACAAGTACCTCATTCACCCGGCTTCATACCCGTACTCGTGTATGTACGTGTGCATACATGCTCGTCTATATATATGATAATAACAATAAATTAAAAATAATATGAAAACTTATACGACTTTTATCTTTATTTCTTGCTCTATGTGACCACATGAAATATGAATTACCAAAGTTATAACCGAACCAACGTAGCAAGCTTCACATACTGCCACATTAGAGGTGCACCAACAACACATTGGACATAGAAGTTTCTAATTTTGTTATTGCAAAAACTTATCAGAGAGGAAACAAGACATTCACTCGATTGAATTGAAGAGGAACAAGTCAAAGAGGCTCAAGAGAAGGTAAGGCAGGGGTACGTTCTCAAATAAAAAAAAACTAGTTTATCAAAGCTTAAATGGATCATCTACAAGTAGAAGAAAACAAACATGAGAGGTCTACCAATCAGAACTACAATACTTTTGTAGCTTTCCCAAGCTCACTTAGTGACCACCTATAAAATTAATAGATGTCAAAGAAAAAATTGAAAGTACTCACGTTTTCCATGCCTCACAACAGATGACTTAGGTTGATTGTCATTTATAAACCAGTAAGTAAAATATAGTTGAAAAGCCTCTTTCTGCAAAGCAATTGATATTATACATCTCTATATCAAATAGAAAATCCATATATCTCTTCAATAGAGGTTAGTATCCTCAACACTTCTTATTCAACAAGAGTTATAGTTTTTTTTACTTTACCTCCAGAAGAGTTGGAACTAAGAAGGAAGAAAAGAAAGCTTTCGACAAGCGACTCTATCACCACTAAATTTCATACGAGTGAGAATAAACCTTAAATCATGTAGTTAGAGACATCTCATAGATACAAATCAATTATTCAAACAATGAAAGGGAAGGGGAAAATTTTTCCATAGAATAAAAAGAAAGAAAAAGAAAAGGTTTCTTCACGAAAGTGTAAACAGGGTAACTTCTTACTCACAACATTCCACCACCACCAAGGTACACAGACAGTTGATCATAGAAATGGAAGTCCAAACATCTTACACTACATCTTACGCACTTCTTCCTTGATTCTCTTCATTCACTGCAGATAAATTGATATCATGATCAGGTTATGATGCATCTTCCTCCTCGAGTATCTTCCCATCTTTTGGAACCAAGCATGGTATCCCATTTTTTATCTAACAGGTAAAAACAAAAAAGAAACATAACCATTCAAGTCATCACCAAAACTACATGCACATTATTTACACGAAATTATGCCTTTTGTATAATTTATGTTTGCTAATGACCATTTAGTAAACATTTCAACACAAACATTTTATAATTCTTCACAATTCAGAAATTAAAAAAAAAAAAAACGGTACCCTTCCCTGGTGAAATTTACAGAAAAAACATAAATGGTGGAAAATGGGGTTTATGCAGTTCCACTGCAATCAGGAATTCAGTAACAAAACAACATTGTAAGCAAACAAACAAGGAACCTTAAAATTCCCAAAGGATAAAAGGGAAAAGGGCAATTGTCAATGGGTAATTGAAAGTGGAAATCGAAACACCGAAAACTGAAAGAAGGTGAAGGAGGGAGTTAGAACTGACGGGGAAGGCAACGCCAATAGCATCACTGATTAGGGAATTTGATTCCTCACAATACCTACACGAAAGAGAGATGATTCAAGTTTAGTAAAAAACAATGATGATAAAGGTTGCTAAGAGAGAGGGCATACGAGGATGTCGGATAGGGTTTTGGCTGCTTTTTGCAGAACCTATTTGCTTACTCTCACCATTTACTTTCAAGTTTCAACCTCACTGCTACTCTCAAGCGGTTCTCGCTCGGTTGAGAGGTAGACCAGTGAAATAACTTTTGTAATTGCAAAATGGGCCTCTAATGAATTTTTATAATTGCAAAAAAGGCCGTCTTTTCGTTACTGTAGATCTTATCTGAGGCTTATGTGTTCAAAATGAGATCTAAAGAAATAAAAATTTTAAGAGATCTTGAATTTTATATGTAAATACATGAGAACTACTAAAAAACGATTCCTTGAGATCTCTGAACTGAAGAGAAAGAGCTGAGAAGAGAGGCATGTTCGTGAATAGCGATTAAGCTCTCCGCATCAGAAAACCGTGAAAACCAACCTCCAAATGAATGGCCAGAGTCTCCACGCGCCAACGGCTCCCAATCCGAAACACCTTTCTGACGCGCCCCATCGCCATCACCACCAACACTTCACCCCCTGAAGGAAAACGAAGACTCTCCTCCCTCTTCTCACACTTCGAAGCGCTTCTCCAAAACTCATGCCGAAACGCTCACCACCTCCTTCAAATCCAAGCCCTTCTCGTCACTTCCAGCCTCTTCCGCAACCCCTACTTGGCACGCACCGTTTTGAGCCGCGCCTCACACGTATGCGACGTCGCTTACACCCTTTTGATCTTTCGAAGCATCAACTCCCTCGACACGTTCTGCGTCAACACCGTGATCCAGGCCTATTGTAACAGCCACGCTCCCAGCGAAGCGATTGTGTTTTATTTCCGCTCTTTGATGCGTGGGTTTTTCCCCAACAGCTACACCTTCATGCCACTCGTTGCTTCGTGTGCCAAAATGGGTTGCATTGGTTCTGGGAAGGAGTGTCATGCTCAGGCCACGAAGAATGGAGTTGACTCTGTTTTGCCGGTGCAGAACTCTTTGATTCACATGTATGTTTGTTGCGGGGGTGTTCAGCTTGCTAGGATGTTGTTTGATGGAATGTTGAGTAGGGATTTGGTTTCTTGGAACTCGATCATTGATGGGCATATGATGGTTGGTGAGTTGAATGCTGCACACCGACTGTTTGATGAAATGCCTGAGAGGAATTTGGTTACTTGGAATGTCATGATTAGTGGGTATTTGAAGGGTAGGAACCCCGGTTATGCGATGAAGTTGTTTCGCGAAATGGGCAGGTTGGGATTGAGGGGGGATGCTAGGACTATGGTCTGTGTGGCTACAGCTTGTGGTCGATCGGGTAGACTCAAGGAAGCAAGATCGGTTCATGGGAGCATTGTTAGGATGTCGTTGAGGTCAAGTTTGATTCTTGATACGGCGCTGATTGACATGTACTGTAAGTGCAGGAAGGTAGAGGATGCACGGATGGTGTTTGAGAGGATGAGAGAGAGGAATTGGGTATCATGGAATGTGATGATCTTGGGGCACTGCATTCGTGGGAGTCCTGAAGATGGACTCGACCTGTTTGATGTAATGATCGGGATGGGGAAGATGAAACATGGAGTTGAGAGTGATGAGACTCCGAGATTGCTCCCTGATGAAGTAACCTTCATTGGTGTTCTCTGTGCATGTGCTCGGGCGGAGATGTTGGATGAGGGGAGGTCTTACTTCAAACAGATGACTGATGTGTTTGGTGTGAAGCCCAATTATGCTCATTTTTGGTGCATGGCAAACCTTCTTGCAAGTGTGGAGCTTGTTGGTGAGGCAGAAGTATTTCTGAGGAGCATGGCAGAGTTTGATGGGGATATGTCATGTGAGTCATTGGTATGGGCAAGTTTGCTTGGTTTGTGTCGTTTCAAGAGGGATGTGTACTTGGGGGAACGGATTGCTAAGCTTCTCGTTGACATGGATCCTATGAACCTCGCCTGTTACCAGTTTCTGCTGATCATATATGCCGTGTCTGCTCAATGGGAGAATGTTTCTGAAGTGCAAAAACTGGTGAAGGAAAGAAGGTTGGGGATAATACCTGGAAGCAGTCTTGTGGACTTGAAAAATATTGTTCACAATTTCAAAGTTACAAACAAAGGGCAAGAGGGAATTGAAGCAGTAAACTTGATGATGGATGAACTAGCTCATAGATTCAGTTTGCCAAGTTCTGATTTAGGCCAGAAACAAAGTACTAGCTAGAATATCATCAAAAATGATGACAAATAATGCAAACACTTGAACAAGTAGCGTAAGAATTTAATTTACATTCTTTTTATAAGCCGCTGCCAGGATTTTTGTTGGTAGACATCCACTCACTCAACAATCATGTAGGATCACAGTTTTATATAGATCCAAGTGTCTCTTGAGGCATGCATACGGATACTTGCAGCAATCCCAATTTGGTGTTGAGGTTTTGGATTTATGATTAAGCTTATAATCTTGATTAAGTTTAGCATCGCTTGTGCAAGACTTACTTTCCTTCCCACCATGGATTTCTCTGCTTCCCTGCAATAGAAGGATTGGTTGTCGAGATGATTAATCCTCTTGTTATATTTATTGAAATGGATTGCCCAGAGGATGCTAGAAATACGAATTTATGTAAATTTTGAAAAATTATGACAAGCTGATATCATGACATGCAAAACCTCCCCATGTGGGTTTCTTTGCTAACAATTAAATTCATTTTACGCAGTTAACACTCGGGCTTATTTACTAAAAAAATGCATTTTAAAATACTAGGGAACATAATTTTTTTTTTTATCTCATCTCGTAAAAAGAAGAAAAAATAATTTTATATGAAAATATTAGGATATTGAGCCGGTTTGTTTAAAAAAGAAAATAAAAAAGAAATGGCTTTTAAAGAAGAAGAAGAAACTATTTTAAGAGGTAAATACAATTGGCTTCCAAAAAAAAAGCATAATACTTTTTAAGGAAAAAGAGGAATCAAACATCAAAAAAGCACAAAATTTCTTATTTAAATAAAAAACTTAAACAAACAAATTCATTATGAATTATGATCCGAGGGCAACCCAGAGATTTTTTCCACTCTTACCAGAGCTCATAATATCTCACTTAGAACATCTACAATACATAATTGTTTATTGAATTGTTCAAAAACTTTTTGGTAAGTTATACACTCCATTTCAATTTTTTTTTTCAATGAGTTGATAAAATGAGTCTGAAATAATATTTTATTGTTTAAAATTAATTAAGCAATGTCCCTTACATAAACAAGGGTATTTCATCCGTTCTAATAATAAATTTGTTAAACATTATTTAACTTGAACTTGTTAAAAAGAGTGTTGAAAATGAACAGCTATGCAATTTTAAATATGGAAATTTATCATATCAACATTATTAACACCTTTAATCCAATTAATTGAAATCAGGAGAAAAAAAAGTGAAAATAAGACAAAAGAGAGAAAAAAAACTAAAATAAATATCATATCAAAAATCATATTTAAATATGCATCTATCTCTTTTGATAGACATAGAACAAGCGAAGATATTCCTGCAGCAAACGTGCATTGACTAAAAAGATACCTCCTTATCGATTATTCTTTTAACAGCATTGTCCTAATTATATTTAACAAACATACCAAATACCCTTAATCTACAAAAAGTTTAAACGAACAAAAAGGCAGAAACTATTTACTTGATGGGGCCATGCTGGCCAGGTCGTAAGTAAATTCATCTCCGATTTGCTATAGTTTTTTAATTTTTAATGAACATCTGTCGAGAAGAACTATCAAAGTGACGTAGAGCAACGAGTTCACTTGACCAATGGACCGTAGAAGTTTTAGACGACTGTAACGTACTCGGAATGTTCTTTCACTTCTTTGTAGCTTCTTACTTCTTAGACATAAACGTAAACATGACTCGTGATGAAAATAATACGAACCGACCATGAAACATGTAGCAGCTACCACCTCGGTAAAGGTTATAAAACGGTCTCCAATTCTTGTTTTGCTGCACCACCTTTTAGGTGCATACACGTTATTATTAATATACGGGACGAGAAATTTGGAGCCATAAGTTGGCTGTTATTGAACTCAATAACCCTCGTGTCAGAATCAACGCACCCCTCATCATAAACTATTACTTACAGTTCAAAGTGCTCTTTAGTTCATGAAGGAAGATAATTCTGACTAGTGTACACAGTTAACAGAAATAGTCTTAAATATAAAACAAGCAAGTACAAATCTACAAGGGAGATCTTTGATAAACAAAGAAGTATGGCATAAATCCACATGGCAGATCTTTGATTCATGTTTTATGATCTTAACAAAATCATTCAAATGCCCATTGATTTTCACGACGAACTTCCTCTTCTTCCTCAGGGGTGAAGTCATTCTTAATGTTAAAGGTCTTACGAATTTCCTCAGGAGTCTTCCCCTTGATCATGTCGGCTACAGTTTGGCATGTAAGGTCCAGCAGGCTCTTGATGTTCAAGTAGTTCGCAGCCTAAAAGGAAAATTGTCACATTAATATGCATTAATACAGATTTAACCAACCAATAAAAGTATGTGGCATTCCATTGCATAGATAACCATGGGCACCCTTAAGTAAGCAAGTTTCAAACTATAGAAAAGCATGGACTTTATTCTCTCTAGTGAGTCATCGCATTTAGAGATAAAAGCAGCAGAGAACTCAGCCACCGATGAGAAAAAACTGATAAGTTTTTTTTATCATTCAGAAAAAGAAAAAAAGGACTACAACGTAAGGAAAGAGACGCCTCAAATGCCAAGACTTGTGTAAATATGACAGGATTTGGTTAATGCAAGTGCAGTCATTCACATCTAACAACATCATTCAATGAACAAAGAATTGAAATGACCAAAATCTGATAAAACTATAATAATGCCATCAGTGTGAATCTACAAGTTTACACTAATCATTTATTTCTTATCTTGTAAAAAAAATGTTTTGGTTTAATTTTTACTACAACAATGCACAATTTTGGTACCCTAATAATGTCTTGGGACAATCAATTCTAGTGTTTAAAATTCCTGATAGCAGCATGTTGCAGTCGGCCCAAGTATGAGCCAACAATAATGTTGAACAATGAAATTGGACATCATGCAAATGTTGAACCTACAAAAAAATACAGCCATTAACAAAGCAAAAAGCAAATTACATATACCATCAGTTTCACGCGAAAATACACACCAAGGTACATATACACAAACCATGCCGTGCCTGTATGAGCCAACAAAAAATAGCAAAAGAGCTAATAATCAACAAAAGCAAGTATAAAACCCCTGGGCTAGGGATAACCTAAAACATCAGGTCACATAACTGCCACAATTGCCAAATTGCAACGACACGCAATTCAAAGAACTAACCAACTTCATCACCGATCACTGCAAGTAACAAACAGCAAACGAAGAAAAAACACAAACTAAAACCAGATTATACTAAATTCAAAACGATTAAATTGCTAAATCAAAAAAGGAACAGACCAGGATAAGATCGAAGAGCGTGGCCTGGTCGACCTTGACGAAATCGGCGTCCCAGGCCTTGAGCTCGTCCTCGGAGGGTTTGTCTTCGGGATTCGTGGCCTCGACGTGCTTCTTACAGTACTCGATCACCTTCGCCAGGATCTTGCTCGTCACGTTCGGCAGAGGGATGCCGCTGTCGGCGCAGTCGTCCTCGATCATGTGTTTTATCGTCTGAGACTCCAGCGCCACCGCCTCGTCCACCTCGAAAGCCTCGCCGTCCGAGCTCTTCAGCGTGATCTTCTTCGCCGACGACATGATGAATTATTGGTGGTTATTCGATTCAGATTCGCAAGCAAAAGGGAAAGTTAACCCTAACTTTTCTCTGATAGGTATGAAAAGCCAAATACAACGCTTGGGCTTTATTTATAGGGCTTCCGGGACTCTCTTTTTTAAAAATGTATCGTTCGTTGGTTTCGTTGGTTTATCCAAGATCATTGAATAAGATATATTATGATAAATTAATATATTTCTATGATAAATTAATAAATTTTATTTTAAATCCTTAATAAAAATATTTTTTCATTGAGTTCTTAATAAAATAAAATAAAATATTTTATTGTTCTTGATATTTTGTTTTAATCCTTTTAATATATCTATTTTTTTATTTTTGCCTCTACAATTAAATATAATTCACTATTAGTCCTTCTCAAATATTTTTTAAAGGGACTAAAACAAAATGAACAAAATTTTATAAGAATTAAAATAAAAAAATAAATATACTTAAAGGACTAAAACAAAATAACAATAATTAAAAATAATTTCTTGTTTAGTCAGAAATTTAATATATTAAGTTTTTATTAGAGACTTAAATTGAGATTCACTAATTTATTATCATGCAAGTCGGAATCTTTGATATTAATAATTTTTTGTTAAATCAGAAATTCAATATATTAATAATTTTTTGTTTAATCACTAATTCAATATTTCTTCCTACACCAAACGTATTTCCCATACATCCTACACCAAACATATTTCCCATACATCCGGGGTTGGTAGTTAATTTTCAAAAATCAACAAGGAAGATCTTTGATAAACAAACAATCATAGCATAAATCCACGTGGGAATCTTTGATTCATAATTTATGAGCTTAACAAAATCATTCAAATGCCCATTGATTTTCCCTATTCTTCCTCATGGATGAAGTCATTAATGTAAAGAACAGTGGCAGACACTACCTAACAAATAAAATCTGCATTTATTGAGTGGCGGAGAATTTTTTTTTAATAATTATATATATTTATATAATTAACTAGGATTAAAAATAAAATTTGACACTACCTAAAAATAAAAATAAAATTTGACATGCACTAAACAATTTTCCTGGCGGTGTTAAAGAACGTATGAATTTCCTCGGGAGTCATCCCCTTGATCAAGTCGGCTACAGCTTGGCATGCAAGGCTCCGTAGGCTCATTATTCTCAAGTAGTCCGCAGCCTAAAAGGAAAATTGTCACATTAGTATGCACAGTATAGAAAAGTATGCACTTTATTCTCTATAGGAGTCATCGCATTTAGAGATAAAAGCAGGAGAGAACTCAGCCACCGATAACAAAAAACTGAGTTTTTTTTATCATTCGGGAAAAGAAAAAAAGGACTACAACCTAAGGAAAGGAAAGCCTCAAATGCCAAGACTTGTGTAAATATGACAGGATTTGGTTAATGCAAGTGCAGTCATTCACATCTAACTACATCATTCAATGAACAAAGAATTGAAATGACCAAAATCTGATAAAACTATAATAATGCCATCAGTGTGAATCTACAAGTTTACACTTCAATCATTTATTTCTTATCTTGTAAAAAAAATGTTTTGGTTTAATTTTTAAAACAACAATGCACAATTTTGGTACCCTAATAATATCTTGGGACAATCAATTCCAGTGTTTAAAATTCCTGATAGCAGCATGTTGCAGTCGGCCCAAGTATCCTATGGCATGTTAAAGCAGACATTAGAATGACAACTATTCTGAAATTTTTCTTGGTTTATATTTTATATATTGTGTACACGTGATGAAAAAAAAAAGGTAGAGGGAGAACAATAATGTTGAACAATGAAATTGGATATCATGCAAATGTTGAACCTACAAAAAAATACAGCCATTAGCAAAGCAAAAAGCAAATTATATATACCATCAGTTTCACACAAAAATACACACCAAGGTACATAAACACAAACCATGCCTTCCCTGTATGAGCCAACAAAAAATAGCAAAACGGCTAATAATAAACAAACACAATTATAAAACCCCTCGGCTAGGGTTAACCTAAAACATCAGGTCACATAACTGCCACAATTGCCAACTTGCAACGACACGCAATTCAAAGAACTAACAAACTTCATCACTGATCACTACAAGTAACAAACGGCAAACGCAGGAAAAACACAAACTAATACCAGATTATAAACGCGTGAACCATCAATTTGAAAACAATGAAACCTAGAAACGAATGGTTGATTAAATTCAAAACGATTACAGTGCTCAATAGAAAAGGGAACAGACCAGGATAAGCTCGAAGAGCGTAGCCAGGTCGACCTTGACGAAATCGGCGTCCCAGGCCTTGATTTCGTCGAAGAGCGTAGCCAGGTCGTCCTTGACCAAATCGGCGAACCAGGCCTCGAACTTGTCCTCGGAGGGTTTGTCTTCGGGATTCGCAGCCTCGACGTGCTTCTTGCAGTACTCGATCACCTTCGCCAAGGTCTCGCTCGTCACGTTCGGCACAAGGATGCCGCTGTCGGCGCTGCCGTCCTCGATCATGTTCTTTATCGTCTGAGACTCCAGCAACACCGCCTCGTCCACCTCGAAAGCCTCGCCGTCCGAACTCTTCAGCAGCGTGATCTTCTTCGCCAACGACATGATGAATGATTGATTATTATTTGATTCAGATTCGCAAGCAAAAGGAAAAGTTAACCCTAACTTTAACTTTTCTCTGATTGGTATGAAAAGCCAAATACAACGCTTGGGCTTTATTTATAGAGCTTCCGGGGCCATTTTTTTTTTTAAATGTATCGTTTGTTGGTTTATCCATTAGATTAGATTAGATTTATTTTCTATCGTTGATTTTGTTTTTTTTAATGTATTGTTTGTTGGTTTATCCATTAGATCATTACTACCTCGTCTTTCCCGTGTCACAGTTTTTTATTTTTTATTTTTTTTTTATTTTATGTTAATGAATCGTTTTGGAGATATACTTTTTTTCCCACGTTAGATTAGATTAGATTTATTTTCTATTGCTGATTTTGTTATCTAAAAAAGGATATTGATATGATTTTTTTATTGAGAGATACGGACATGGATTTGAAGAAATTATTATTTTACTCAAAAATATGTTATATATTATGTAATTTTGGGTTAAATTTTTTTCTTCTTTTTAATAAAAAAAACACAATTAAAACAGATACTTCTCTCATACAGTCTCCTCTCTTGTTAAATAAAAGATAATGTTCCTTGATTTTAGGAGATGTTATTAATAACATTTGAATATAAAATTAGAAACTAACTTATCCTTAACAACAAAATAACAATTTTGATTTATTCAAATTAAAATTACTTTAACAGTATCTTAAGGCACAATCTCAACAACCATATACAGATTTAATACACAGAAAATAACTAGTAAAATTTAAGAAATAACCGCACTATTTTCCTGCTAAATATTCGAGCCCCTTCACAAATACAGAAAAAGAAAGAGGAAATATATGGTGCAACGGTTTTTATGCTATTACGGTATGGTAGAGCTTACGAAGATTAGGGGTCGTAGTGCGATTATATCATATGGAACATTTTTTTATTATTTCCTCTTTCTTTTTTTGTATTTTTTGAAGAGGTTAGAATTATCCAAAAGAATTATCTCTCAATCATCTCGTTCAAATTACTTTTATTTTTTTATCCAATACTTGATTATCACTTATCTCTTTCATCGTTGAAAAGTTGAAAGAGATAAATGATAAATTAAGTATATGGTTAAAAAATAAATTGTGAACATGTGAGAGTGAAAATACTACTAACATTAAATGAATTTAAAATTGAAATTTAACTAGAATAAAAAAAATGTTTAGAAATAAAGATAAATGTTTAAATCATTTAAGAAAATGATAAAATATGGACAAATTAGATTGAAAAAAAAATATAATCTCATGCAGGAATAATATCTATAGTAACTTATAATGTAAAAATATAATAACTACGAAATAAATGATAATTTATCCAAAAAAATGAAGAAAAATTCAAATGTATATGAAAATGATAAATATGCAAATATGAATTTAGTTTATTTTTTCGTATAATTATTTTGAATTAATTTGGTCAAAAAATTCAAATATATTTTGATATAATAAACTTTTAAATAAATTCGTTAATGGTGAATAAAATAAATATTTTCTCCAAAAGACAATTTATTAATAATAAATGTAAGAAAATATATAATAAAAGAGAATAAATTGATACTAAATTTTATTAGTTTATCCTTTAAATGTATATGTTTAATTACTATTTTAATTATATAATTTATATTTTAGGTTTAATTGATCCTTTAATTTATTTATTAGGTTTAATTTAGTTCCTTTGTTCTTTAAAAGGTTTAATTATATTTTTTATTTTTAAAAATTGATTCAATTTGATTTCAATTTTCTTTTGTTATATTAGAAATAATGAGACCAAAATTGATGGTAAATAACACCAACTTGAACCAATTTCAAAAATTAAGGACATGATTAGAACATTTAAAAATAAATTAACCAACTTGAATCTAATAAATAAAATAAGAAAAATTTATATGCTAAATTAGAACATTTTTTGGACTTAAATGTTTTTTGGTCTATGATAAATTAGTAAATTTTATTTTGAATTTCTAATAAAATATTTTTTGTATTGAGTTCCTAATAAAATAAAATAAAATATTTTTTTTCTTGTTATTTTGTTTTAGCCTTTTTAATATATCTATTTTTTTTTTGTTTTTCCTCTATAATTGTATATAATTCGCTATTAGTCCTTCTCAAATATTTTTCAAAGTGGTATTATGGGCGAAGGTGCCGTGAGATTAACTGCCTCTCCTTTAGCTTTATTTTTTGTCAATGTATCAAGAAAAAAATAACTGAGATCAACTAAAAACTGTTAGCCAGGATTATTGCAGTTCTGTTGTTGCTGTGAGTTTGAATGTTGAATTCAAATTTACTGTTGCTCCAAAGGTTGTTACACGAAAAGTTGACAGAAGATTATGACAACTAATTAGTTATATATTTTGAATAAATGATATGTTGTTCAGTTTGTTAATAACTGTTTAGTTATATATTTTGAATTGGTAATTTGAATAAGCTATAAACTATTCTGTTTGTTATATAATATAACAACCAGTTGTTAAACAAGGCAAGAAAATAATACAATAATCATTCATCTCCTCAACTTTTATCATAAACTAGGGTTAACTAATTGAATGAGTTGTGCATAAACGAAAGATTTTAATTTTATACATGACAAAGTGGGTGTTTGGATCTGAGTCCAAACCCCAAAACGTGGATCTAAATATGTGAAAATCTGAAGCAATGACAAAGTGAGTGTTTGGATCTGAGTTCAAACTCCAAAACGTGGATCAAGTATGTGAAAATCTGAAGCAATACCAAAGTAACTTTAGCTTCAACGTGGAGATTGGACATGGATCTCTTTAACGCATCACACAACTACACATACTCAAAACGAGGTCAGGTGCGGTAAGAATAAAAATACATAATTCCTGCCTTCCTGTGAGAATTCTAATAGCCAAACAGCCTCTATTTTAATATGGTCTTCAAGGAACCTTGAATCCCCAACAACCAAATGATAATCTCATTTGTTAGTTAAGATTCCATGTACTGAGAGGGTGGAGGGCTTGTTTTGGTCTTCTCAGAACCTGCAAAATGGTTCAACATCAAACATTTCGCATGCTACGTGAGCATTGATCACCGAGAATAATAATTTGGAGCCAAAAAGAAAATGCCGCAGGAAAATATAAATAGAATTTTATAATAAGCTGAAGGTGAATTAACAGGTTGAACAAGATAAAGTTCCCAATATTCCATTCAAGCAAGCTGAAGAATTAGGAGGGCATACCACTAAGCCCACGGATCTCCACTTCTCTCCATTCTTGCACAAGGGCACAGCAGCAACACATCAAATGAGAGAGGAAATCATCAATAAAGCCTCCCTAGCATAGAAAGTAGCCGTGGGTAAAACATTTAAAGAGAGCAGCAAAATGTATCCTTAATACTAAATTCCGATGTGTGCTCAAATCCTAGCAAATACATTAACATTATCAATATTTTTAACTCACATTAACACTTGAACAGAACCTAATTTTAAATAATAAGAGTTGGTACTAATTGCATATAAAAAAGGATTAATAATACAATGAATGATATGCACACGCTAACAAAAATAAATGGGGATTATGGAGTATATTCCATGGAATAAAATGAATGCATTTACAATGATGCCAAAGAAAACTTCACATGCGATCTGCATCTTCAAAGTTAATGATATATAAAAAACCACAAACACTAAATGCCAAAAAAGGAGATGAGAGATCATATTTATGCAGAGAAGGAAGGAAGCATTACTGTGATGTTCAACATCTTCCGAAGCTTCCTCCTTACGCAGCAAGTATAGCAACAACAAGACAGAATTAAAGAATATGCCATCAAGTCATTACATGCTTCTCCAGAGGCTGAAAAAACACAAAACTGAAATCATAGTAACAGAACCTCAATAATGCTTAAAGTGTTTCAAACCAACCCGATTGAAGGTAAACATTATAAGTAATGAATTTCATTTTGCAACGAAGAGAACCCTTACCATTAACTTGTAAGTTATGGATAAATATTGTAGGTAAAAATATTCAAGATATAACACTCTGCTTCTGATAGAACACCAGTTGTAATAGATCAAAATAGGATTAAATGACACCAGATCACAGAAATTACAGCAATTTCTTGGCTGTCCTAAAATTCAGAAACTCAGAGGTTTTCTCTCAAAAATCGAGCTCTAACATTACATTTATTAAAATTTAAGTCCAATTTTTCCTAGAATATACTTTCCAAATAGTGGGTCTCTGTGGGCGTGGGTGGTCTGAGTCCTTATCATGATATCTTCAGTTTTCATAACATAAGAAAGTCTATTTTAGCCTGAACAAGATATTAGGGTTCTCTGGAAGCATCAATGAGTGAACTCGTTCTGTAATGCAGTGTGGTGGCTGTAGGAAACCCTAATCTAATCTTCAGCTAAGCTGATGAAGTAAATATTCCAGATTTCATCATTCTAGCTTCCCAAAAATGTCATAGTAAACAAGAAAGAGATTTGAATAAGGTGCACAATCTAATTTGAACCCATACAGTATAGTGTTAAGAACATAAGATTGATGTCGACTTGATCTTAAATTCAAGCTTTGTTGGCAGGAAACATTTAAAATCAAACATCAATCAGAAGTAAATTCATCACTTTAATACTAACACAGTACATTATAGCTAACTTACATATGGGCCTGTTTCTTGCAACAGAAGCAATCTTTGAAAATGTTCCACAAGGGTAGAAGAATGTCTTCATACCTGCAGAGCAAATGTTATACTTGTTATTAGGAATGGGAAGTATAGAGGCATGGGGTGCTCTCTTGAGCTAATTTCTTTGTGTTCATACTATCTCCTTGTTTTTTCTGCCATTCAAAAGACTGACCAGTATAGTTTCTCTATTTCACCAAAAGATAAGGGGTTTTCAAAGCTCAATGAGGCAATCCCTTGACAATTATTCATGCGTGATTCAACATGCAAGTTAAAAACAGAGAAAGGCAGCTTCCACAATTACCAGTGACAGCATCTAGTCTGATTAAGATTCACAGAAGAAAAAGTGTCCAGCAACGTAATATTCCAATTTCCTGATTCAACATGTATTCATCTTATTACAAGTGCATCACACAAGCCATATCCAAGCCTTTTCATACTAAGTGGGGTCAATTACATAGATCAAATAGCACCATAACATTTTATTATGAATACTGTTTACAGAAAAATCATTGACCTCTAAATCTTCTGGATCTACCTCTTCCTCTAGAGATAGGGTACCCTCCATCTCCATCTAATCTACTCTCCTTATCGAGACTTCTTCAAGTCATCTATCCTGTTTTCTAATTTCCATGCAGTCATCTTTTACATCCAATTAGGTATTGAACAACATATCATGCAAACTACATTCCCATAAGTGCAATATGAGGGATTAAAATTTGGTGAAAGAAAATCAAACTTACATTTAACTAATACTTCAATTGAGTAGATCCCAAATCCCCAAAAAGAAAGGAGGGGGGGCGGGGGGGGTCACCAAATCATTTTACCGCAACAGACACATGCTGAACATACAATAGTTTAAAAAGACGAAAAATAAGCCTCAAATTGATGGCACAAAGAAGCACGAATTTTGCAGCATCTGACATGATAAAGGGTTACAGACTACCAAACTAGTAATGCTGACATAATGGAAATGAACAAGAAAAGGCATTATATCGTGGATAAGGCTACAAGTACAAATACAGTGAACCACAATATACAGGTAATAAACCTTGGAAGAATAAATGGTAAACAAAACCTAAAGAAAATCAAGCAAGGGAGAACATACAAAGAGAAGGTTCAGAACAACAAGCAAGTAAATCAGTGTGCCAATTTTCCTGCTGATATGAACCTCCAGTTGATGCCAGATCCTTTTGCGCAACTGAATATCTGTTTGACATAAATATAAGTTAGTAATACAAAAGGTAAAGACAGATAAGTTTATTAAAAATAACTATTATTGACTGCATGCCATTGGAATAAAGGAATGGAAGAAGCAGGAACTTTTAGAGTAGTTAAAACTTAAAACTAAGGGTAGAATTTTTACTTCCTAGATAACAGAAGGGTATGGTTCAAAATTCACATAAATATTCAAATTTTTGGTCAACTAGTTTATCCTGAGTGAACCTACAACACATTGAAGTTGAGGAAGAGAAAAATACATCACCTTGATGGTGAATGCTTGTCAATTTTTGCATGGTATTTTTCATCAGATGAATGGTCCTTGTCACTGTTGGCATCAGAGTAATTGTATTCCTCTTTCTTGTGACTTTTCTCCGGCGAACACTTGGCTGGAACAGAATAAGCTGCAACTTCTGTGACATTTAGCAAACGTTGAATGACTTCACACTGATTCATATCCAAATTTGCTTGTGACCGTTGTAGCTCTAGTTTAAGCTTTTCATTTTCTTTTTTAAGTGCTTCAGTGAAAGAACAGTTGGGGTAAGAACAGGATAGTGTTTTCTTCAACACAGCAGTGTCATCTTTGTCAGGCTCAGGCTTAAAAATAACTGTTTGTGCCTTTTGGTCCTCATCATCCAATGTGTATTCACGTTGATCCATTTCAATAACTTGAAGTCTCTCCTGAATATTCCAGAGAATGAGAAGTAATAGATTGCTAACCATATATTCAGACCAAATTTAACGACGCAGATGCTACCATTAAAATGACAAAGCAGGTCAAAATCCTCATAAATATTGGGAATATGAAAAATCCAGAAACAAAATGCTGCAACTTGTGCAACAGCCACACATACATACATACTCTCTCACAAACATGAGATGAGGAACAGGGATTTGATTAGTTGGTCGATAGCTTAAAACTTGGGCTACTGCCTTTTTTATTGTGTTGTTGATTGGAAACTAAAGGTAAAAGTAAAACTAATACCTAACTCTAATTACAGGACCAAAATGATGCAGTAATCCTGGCAAATGAGTTGAGTCATAATTTACAATAAATGCTTTTTGTCCTCAAAGCAAATAGTACAACTCAAAACATCAGGGGACATAGTTGTGTGTATACATGTAATGAAGAAAAAGGGTCCTTTTCTTAAAGTATGAATCTTAATACAACTTTCAAAGAGTATTCAGTTAAATGCTATTTAAGCAGGTTGTTTCATTAAATGGATCCTTATGGAGACATTTTCAAACCAATTTTCCATACATTTAAGCATACAAGTTGCATATAGTATCAAACTAAACTACATAATATGGTTAGCTGGCTGTACGCTGTACATATTCAGCACATGCATCTAACTAGGGTCGGACCCAAATTTTTAGAGGCCAATATTTTAAATTTTCTGTGCACTACACTACAATATTCCAGTGTGGTAACTGAAACAACAAATAACAAATTATCTGGGGTATCTAGCAAAATGTGGATCATATGCTAGATAACATGTTTAGGACAACACTGAAGAAGTGAGCAACCCCATTTTAATCCTTGATGGCCTCAAACTTAAACACTGCTCAATGTTGAAGCTGACAAGAACATGCAACAAATGTTGAAAACCTAGAAATCCAGAATATTATAAACTAAGATGGCCACGTAAACAATATAGACATAGTTTTGAAGGGGAATACAACTCCGGCATGGTTGATCAGTAGCATCGAAGAAGTTGAAAGAATGTTTCCAGTGAGTAAAAAACCACAAAATTTTTCCTCTATGTTTCTTTTTTTGGGGTGATCAGCAATAAAAAGACCATTCACAACAATAGATAGCATATAATTGAGCATAGCAAAGTATAACAGATACCCTGACTCGAGCATTGTCCACAAGAGTAATGAGAGGAACAAGACGCAGGTATCTATCGATTTCGTTCTGAGCCTTCCTGAACTGATAAACAATGTTCCAGCCCATAGCCAGCAAATAAAGGTAGCTACGGTCTTGACAACTATTGACCAATATGTAAGACCTTCTGAGAGCATCTTCCAGCTGCTCCAGAGGTTCCCTAGTTTCGGGGTACTTCTTCAGCTCCGAGATCTTGAGCTGCTCCAGCAAGTTCCCAATCAACTTCAGATGCTGTGCAAACTGCCTACAGTTTTTCTTGTGCATCCGTGCAGTGCTTGCAGCTCTCACAATCATCCCAATCAACCTCACAGCATCTACACCAGTCAACTGTGCCACACTTGCAAGTTCTCCCATTTGATCCCAAGACGCCATGCTCTCTGCAAATCAACGTAAAATCCAGCCACATCAGGTCAGAAGACTCAGATCACCAGTTTACAAAATTGCATTTTAATCCTTAATTTCATCATAAAAATTGGACTAAATTATAATGGTGATCATAAAATATAAAAACTGGAATTAATTATAATGGTGATTATTAAAAAAATGTCATAAAAATTGGAATAAATTACAATGGTGATTATTAAAAAAAAATTAATGCATCCCGAAAACACATGCATAAAAAATATTTATACCTTGTAAGAGAATTTAATAGTAAAATAGGCTGCTCCACTCGCACAGCCCAAAGTGAAGCAGAAAATTATCAACAATGGAATGTTTCACGCCGGATCAAGCGCTACTCAGAAAAATGTTTCTCAGAGATAGCATTGCCCTTGAAGATCTTGCATATTCAGAGACTAAAACGCTGCAAAAATAGCAAATGCAATTAAATCAGTCAAGAAATAATTAAACAAAAAAAACTTGACACTGAAGAAATCTAAAATCACAACATCCAAGCATGAATTCTATAATTAAAACATTTATTTATTTATTTTAAGAAAATAAAAAAGGAAAAAGTAACTGAGTTCGGAAGTGTGTTAGAATGCATTGGTAAACATGATTACCAAAACAAGCAAAGGAAAACAATGGCATCAAAAGCTACAACAAAAAATGCAGCGACGGTGCTTTTTATTTTACTTATTTATTGTTATGACTGGCTCGTGAAGGAGTGTTACTTACGTGAAAGAGACGAGAGCAATGCGAATAAACGGAAAAGGAGCATGGAATTCAGGTAATAGCAGACATTGCTTTGCACGAAGGAGCTCTTCTCCCTCTGAATCACTCTTTGTCTCTGTCTTGCTCTTATCGCTAACAGTTTCGGTTCGGTGCTGTTTTCTGCAGTGTGGAGCTTGGCCGCATGTGAACCCCACCTCAAACACTACGCAAGTGCCCTCTGCTTTTGACTGTTATTACGATGATGCCACTCTCCGTTTCACGGACTGTCAAAACTGTAACGGCGTGCGTGATACGGACAGGTTGACCCTTCCAGAAGGCATTTTAGTGGAAGTGGTTTTTTAATGAGACTTTTTTTTTGTGCCACGAAAAAAAAATTTTGCGTAAATGCCACACGGGCCAAACTATTTGTGAAAATGTCACGCAGGCTAGTTCGCTAGTCAGACCAGCGAACTACGATGATGACGTGTCACGATGCTGGTGAACACGTAATTCGCTACACCTTCCAACGAACTACGTGGCTGCCCAATGGGCAATCTATACCAAGTTCGCTAGGAAGGCCAACGAATTAGGCTTGACACGTGGCAAGTTTTAAAAAATGCGTATAAACTTCGAAAGGTCATGATTTTTTACTGGGATGTCCGATTGAGGCGAAATTGGTGGCTACGCGTTCGTGATTGAGAGGAGATGCCGCTGGCAAGTTGTCGAAGAGGACTTGGCCAAAACTTTTTCCCAAAAGAGGCCTCTAAGTGCCTCAAAATTGCGATTTAAGATTCAATCATCAAAAAAATTCATTTTTGTCTGCTTTTTTAATTAGTTAATTTAATGTTGTTTTTTATTTTTTCAATTACTTCTCTGAATTTTGAGCGTTTTTGACATATCATACGCCTCCATCGGATAATGCATATAAACTTCGAACAGTGATATTTTTTGATAAAAGTATCCGATGGAGGCGTATGATATGTCAAAATGCTTGAAATTCAGAGAAGTAATTGAAAAAATAAATAAAAAATTAAATTAACTAATTAACTAATTAAAAAAGCAGACAAAAATGAATTTTTTTGATGATTGAATCTTAAATCACAATTTTGAGGCACTTAGAAGCCTCTTTTGGGAAAAATTTTTGGCCAAGTCCCTTTCGGTAACTTGTAAGCGGCATCTCCTCTCAATTACGAACGCGTAGCCACCGATTTTGCCTCAATCGGACATCCCAGTCAAAAGTTATGGTCTTCCGAAATTTATACGCATTTTTTAAAACTTGCCACGTGTCAAGCCTAATTCGCTGGCCTTCCTAGCGAACTTGGTATAGATTGTCCGTTGGACAGCCACGTAGTTCGCTGGAAGGTGTAGCGAACTACGTGTCCACCAGCATCGCGACACGTCATCATCGTAGTTCATTGGTCTGACTAGCAAACTGGCCTGCGTGGCATTTTCACAAATAGTTTGGCCCGCGTGGCATTTACGCAATTTTTTTTTTCGTGGCAAAAAAAAAAGTCTCTTTTTTAATGGCATGCCAGCTGGCACTCTCATAATGATGTAGTTGATGCAATGTGCATGAAATGAAATCCACTTACCAAAGTGTATAGCCATTATAGGGAAAGGTCGTAGGGATACAAGATTCATGTAACAATAATAAAAAATTGTGTCAAGGTCTCAATTTCAATAAAATGTGATCTTTTTTTCAAAACAAAAATCATACAACCAAAAGCTACTCCTATATGTTATTGGACAGAATGCTGTTAGCATCTCTGAATTGTAAATAGAGATTTATCTAGAATATCACCACAAAAGTTCAAATTGTAAGCAGTTTTATATTATTACAATTACTCTTTAGGAATAATTGCCCATCAGCCAAAAATAAAATAAAAAATGATGTTAGGAGAATTCAAATTCGTACCGATAAAAGAAATGAGAGTTAATATTGAATTCTTAATTATTTATGTCAATTTGCACTCACATCTGACTATACAATTCTATTAAATATTTGGAAAATTTATTTTATCATTTATAATAATTTTATTTTATTTTAAAAAAATTATCTTTCATAAAAAATATATAAATGATCTAAACAAAATTACCTACATTGACATTAACTTTTATCTTGATATAAATTATAAATACTTTTTTAATATTAAACACAATTACATATTCAAAATTTAAATTTGTTACTCATGTATTGTATAAAATTTGAATGGATCCGTCGGTTAAAAAGTATTTAAATGATAACTTTAAAAATAGTATAATATCATTTTATAGAAAAACAAAATTATTGAATAAAATAGATTGAGTATCTTTTAATTATATCTTAAAGGTCCTGTCAATAAGATTCTTTTGAAAGAGGTGTGATTGATGAAGGAAAAAGATTGGTTGGTTAGATTGGAAGTTGAGAGAGGTTGAAAAGGAAAAGGACTAGCAAAGAGCATTGAACAAAAAGGGCAACAGCGTCATTTAAGGGAGAATAATGAGATTGATTATGATAAAGAAGTGTTGATTGAAGAGAAACATGTCGTGAGGTGCACGTGGCGTTCATCTTTTAATGTCACACTTCACACTTCTCTCGCCAATTAGTAATAGCGGCACTCTGTCTCCACTCTACCCCCACGATCTACATGCAGCTCCCAACTGTGTATCTATGGTCTATGGATGTAAATGGATATGGATTTCTATTTTCTGTCCTCACCTTTTTCTTCTTTATCTTTTTCGTCAATCAACAAAATTATTAAAAGGTTTTCAAATAAATATTTATAAAAGTATTATGAAAGTTTGTTATAATTAAAAATAACTTTCTTGAAAAGACAAAAGAAAATTTCTATTACAGTCTTATGTCTATTCATAGATAATTTTAATACATGCCATAAAAGTATATCAATGATTCATATCATCATTTTAATTATGAATTTAATTAGACTATGTTAATAATATTTTTTTATATTAGTCCTTCCAATTCAAAATTATTTATATTTAAGATTTTTTCTCAAATTAAAAATTGTAACTACTAGAGTATAAGTGTTAATCTAAAATCTCACGTTAAATAGGAATAACAAATTAAATAATATATAAATGAGAAAAACTTATAAATATATACATTAAAATTCTAAATTGAAATATAATGTGAAATTCATTTATATAATTTATTCGTGGATTGGGTTTTTAACACTCCCTCCCTCAATGTCTCAAGGTCTAACGATTATCATAAAAGTCAATGGTTTAACTATCATAAAATATTTATTTATAAAAAAAGGATTTTACTTGAGGGGGAATATATTATGCATAAATGAGTTACACTTTGAGAAAAATATTGTTGAAATGTAAGTTTAAATGTGAAATATCACATTAGGTATATGTGAAAAAGATTTTTTAAAGATTTTGAGTTGAAGTGTGACATTAAACTCATATATATAATTTGTTAGTGGTTATTAGTTGAGATCTTTTTAATGTTTTATCTCTCTTAATTTTTCAACAACAATAAATATATATCATTTATTAAGATATTTATATTAAAATATGCTTATTATTCATAAATGTATTATTTATAACTATTTGGTGAATAATGGTAATGGTCGAAAAATTGGCAGCACAATGCAAAAAAACACTAGATTGACGTAATTTATTTGAGCAAATTTAGAATAAAAGTTTTAATGTCATAAAAATTGAAACATCAGTTAATGTGAAAATTTCTTGAATGCTAAAAGATCAGTAATTTTGGAATGAAAGATGTAATTTCTCTATCTCATTGTAGTTGTTATATAAGAAAAAATATATTTCAAAATAATATATTTTAAAATTTTAAAATAATATTAATTTTTTCCAGTTATATTCTTATAATATTAATGGTGAAAATAATATCTATATAAATGAATCAAAGACCAAATGACTTATTTAGTTATTTATCTTATTTTTTGGTTGAGTTTTGTCCTTTGTCTTTTTAAATGTTCAATTTGATTATTTATTTTATTTTATTTAGTCATTTTATCTTTTTTTTTAATTTAGTCATTCGATCCATTTAAGATTGATGTCGTTAATCATTTAAGAAAAAAATTTTAAAAAAAATAAAGTGGAGGAAAATGAGAAAAAACTGAATAAAAAAAATTATTTTTAAATGATTAACGATATCATTCTTAAATAGATTAGAGGATCAATCTAAATAAAAAAAATTAAGATAAATGATCAAACTAAAAAAAGACAAAATAATTTTTTTAAAAAGATGAAAGACTAAACTGAACCAACAAAATAAAATAAATAATTAAATTAAAAAATTTAGAAAAATAAAAAATCAAACTAAAAAAAATAAGATAAATGATTAAATAAGTCATTTAGCTATAAATTAATGATGAAATAATATTAATTTTATAAAATTATTATTCTCTTTCATTTATTTATTATTTTTTCTTGATCTAAATAAAATAGGATAAAAAAATAGTTATTTTAGAATCGAACAATAGTTGTTTTATAATCGAGATACTAACATCTAATAATAAATTATCATAAAATTGAAAATTATTATTTTTATAATAATTTTTAATTAGTTGATAGTTTGAAATATTTGATCGATAGTATATCAAAGTTTTAAAAAATATTCTCTACATTAATTTTTAAACTTAAATATATTTTCATGTTTCCATAAATATAACAATAATTCAGTAAATATTTTATTAAAATTTATTTTGTGTATACCCTGATAACACTTTCGTCTCTAACTCTTTTTTTATAGATAACTTTCGGGCTTTGTTACGCATCAGGGGCGTTTTTATTTTTTAATTACCGTTTGGGGGTAGTTTTTAAATTAATTACCAAAAAGGGGTAAGTCGTAACATCTGTTACGACTTCTTTTATTTTTTTTTAATTTTTTAATCTGAAGTCGTAAAATTTTTTACGACTTCA
>CM023941.1:34171368-34211553 GCA_013407115.1 Glycine latifolia
AATTGATCCTTTAATTTATTTATTAGGTTTAATTTAGTTCCTTTGTTTTTTAAAAGGTTCAATTATATTTTTTATTTTTAAAAATTAATTCAATTTGATTTCAATTTTCTTTTGTTATCTTAGAAATAATGAGACCACCAAAACTGATGGTAAATAACACCAACTTGAACCAATATAAAAATTAAGGACATAATTAGAACATTTAAAAATAAATTAACCAACTTAAATCTAATAAATAAAATAAGAAAAATTTATCGGCTAAATTAGAACATTTTTTTGGACTTAAATGTTTTTTTGGTCTATGATAAATTAGTAAATTTTATTTTGAATTCCTAATAAAATATTTTTTGCATTGAGTTCCTAATAAAATAAAATAAAATATTTTTTTTGTTCTTGTTATTTTGTTTTAGCCCTTTTAATATATCTATTTTTTTTGCTTTTGCCTCTATAATTGTATATAATTCGCTATTAGTCCTTCTCAAATATTTTTCAAAGGAACTAAAACAAAATGAACAAATTTTTATAAGAACTGAAATAAAAAAATAAATATATTTAAAGGACTAAAACAAAATAACAATGATTAAAAATAATTTTTTGTTTTATCAGAAATTCAATATAAAAAAAGTTTTTATTAGAGACTTAAATTGAGATTCACTAATTTATCATGGACTTAAAATATATTTACATTTTTTTAATCAAATTAGAACTATTACTTGTCCTCACTAATAAAAATTTATGATCAGTCACCGTAAATATCTACTTTTATTAGGAATCTTAACACTAAAAAAAAAACATCCTCTTATTAATAAACATGATCGAGCCTAAACTTTTCTACTTTGTTTTTCTTTCTTTTATTATTCCTTTCAGATCAACACTTGTCCATAATCAGGGTGATCTGAAACACCCACAATAAATTTGAGTAGAACAAGAAACTCTAATAACTTGGATACTATTGCAAAAGATGACTCCAACCAATTCATTTGAAAAGAAGAGGGGGTTTGCTTCCTACACCAAACATATTTCCCATACATCCTGCGTTGTAGTTAATTTTCAAAAATCTACAAGGGAGATCTTTGATAAACAAAAAGCATAGCATAAATCCACATGGCAGATCTTTGATTCATATTTTATGAGCTTAACAAAACATTCAAATGCCCGTTGATTTTCCCAACGAACTTCCTCTTCTTCCTCAGGGGTGACGTCATTAATGTTAAAGAATAGTGGCAGAGCCACTCCTTGGCCAATGATGGCCAAGACATTACGTAAAAAATAAAATTTACAGTTATTGAGTGGCGTATAATTTTTTTAAATAATTATATATATTTATATAATTAATTAGGATTAAAAATAAAATTTGGCACTACCAAAAATTAAATTTGGTACTACTTATAATTTGGCATGGACTCTGGCTCTGCCACGGTAAAAGAACATGAAAACTTCATCGGCAGTCTTCCCCTTAATCATGTCGACTACAGTTTGGCATGTAAGGCGCAGGAGGCTCTTGACTTTCAAGTAGTGAGCAGCCTAAAAGGAAAATTGTCACATTAGTATGCACTAGTACAGATTTAACCTCCTAATAAAAGTATATGTGGCATTCCATTGCATAGATAACCATGGGCAACCCTAAGTAAGCAAGTTTCAAACTATAGAAAAACATGGACTTTTAAATAAATTAGTTAATGGTGAATAAAATAGATATTTTCTCCAAAAGACAATTTGTTAATAATAAATGTAAGAAAATATATAAAAAAAGAGAATAAATTGATACTAAATTTATTAGTTTATCCTTTAAATGTTTAGGTTCAATTACTATTTTAATTATCTAATTTATATTTTAGGTTTAATTGATCCTTTAATTTATTTATTAGGCCGCGGTTTAATATAGTTCCTTTGTTTTTTAAAAGGTTCAATTAGATTTTTTATTTTTTAAAATTGATTTAGTTTGATCTCAATTTTCTTTTGTTATTTTAGAAATAATGAGACCAAAATTGATAGTAAATAACACAACTTGAATCAATTTAAAAAATTAAGGACATAATTAGAACATTTAAAAATAAATTAACCAACTTGAAACTAATAAATAAAATAAGAAAAATTTATCGGCTAAATTAGAACTTTTTTTGAACTTAAATATTTGTTTGGTCTATGATAAATTAGTAAATTTTATTTTGAATTCCTAATAAAAATATTTTTTGCATTGAGTTCCTAATAAAATAAAATAAAATATTGTTTTTATTCTTGTTATTTTGTTTTAGCCCTTTTAATATATCTATTTTTTTGTTTTTGCCTCTATAATTGTATAATGTAAAAAGATAATAAGAAAGAAATAAATGATAATTTATCCAAAAAATGAAGAAAAATTCAAATGTATATGAAAAAGATAAATATGCAAATATGAATTTAATTTATTTTTTTCGTATAACTATTTTGAATTAATTTGGTCAAAACATTCAAATATATTTTGATATAATAAATGATATGAACCAATATAGGGGTTCATTGTTTTTCTACGGATCGTCCTTAAAAAGGCTTCTTGTTATAACAAAAGAAAAAGACGCACGCCAAGTATTTGGCGAAAAGAAACAAAGATAACGACAATATGAATAAAAGTGCAAGGAAACAAAATAACAAATTTAACATGAACAAAATGCTAAATAAAAAAATAGAATAAAGTAAAAAAAAGGCGGAAAAGACAAGAAATGGAAGAAGACGCCACACCTTATAAAAAGTGATAAGTCCCGTGGGGATTCGCCACAAAGATTATAGGAACCTTTGATAAGAACCAATGTTTGGTCCAATTAAGAACCCAAGAGGAACTTCCTCTCACACACTTGTGCAAAGTTTTATTCAATTCAAATGTGAGTACATAAGACAAATGAGTGGTTATTTTATAACCAACAAGTGGTGTCTCACTCCTACTTCTCTCCAATGTGAGACTTGAGTAACATATTCCTTATTAAAAATTATACTAAAAAAAGTCTAATTTGTGCTAAACTTTATGTCCCATTTTCATCATCATAGATGCAAAATTAGGACTTGAGACTAGAAATACAACTTGTAGGAAATCTTTAGAGCTTTCAAATGCATTAAAGAATACCTAAAACGGACATCTAGAAATCAAGTTATGTTCAAAACATTGGAGGTATCTAGGCTCTTCACTCATTAGTCTTTGGACTCTTCACTTATTTTTCTTGGTGCTCATCAATAAACTTTTAAATAAATTAGTTAATGGTGAATAAAATAGATATTTTGTCCAAAAGACAATTTGTTAATAATAAATGTAAGAAAATATATAAAAAAAGAGAAAAAATTGATACTAAATTTATTAGTTTATCCTTTAAATGTTTAGGTTTAATTACTATTTTAATTATCTAATTTATATTTTAGGTTTAATTGATCCTTTAATTTATTTATTAGGTTTAATTTAGCATACATATTTATGTTTATATTTATTGCAAACCAAACCTGTGCCCGGTGGCAACTTCTAACTGCCACCTATCACTAATTAATTAATTCTACATGCTAGTTATGTTCATAACGTCATCATATCATCATACTTGCTTTAAAAATAATCATATCACCATCTGACCACACACACAAAAAAATTATATCATCAAACTCGCTCATGACATTAAAGATATCCATAAGGTTTGAATAAAAATATTGTCTCATCAAGCAATAAACCATGTCCCAGAATAAATATTTTATATGTATAGGTATAGCATTTTTAAAAGTTAAAAGTTAGGAACGTAGATGAAAAAAAAAAATCGTAAATAATAGAACTACATTATAAAGTATCATTCAAGAAAGAGAGTGGAACTGCATTCAGAAGAAATCCTTGATTTTGTTATCAAGCACCAAAGAACAAAGCACATTATAGGCCTCTTCCGTAGGATGGAAACTGTCCCAGAATATGTAGTTTGCGGTATTGGAACATATGTGTAGGGTGAAACGGTTGCAAAGTATGCCTGCTTCAATATTTCCTGTGCCACAACATCCTTTGTTTGTTACCTCAAAACCTAAACAACAAAACACCATGAGCAATGAATCATACGAATCAACATGTGCTAATCAAACTTTTGGCATTGAATAACTAGTCAAGATGATGCCATAGGTGCATGAGAATCTTATTCCATTGCTGTGATGGACATTTTCATGCTAATTTGTAGATCTCATGGACCCACGCTAAGAGTGTGTAAGGCAAACAAGCCAACAATTATACGAACATGCAAGTGAATTTTATCTTACTTGTCAGTTAGTTTACTAATTTCCTTTTATATGAAAAGTCTCTGAATGTAATGACGACTTTATAATTTGTGTTCTGAATGGAATCATTGGCATCAGATATATAGGGTTAAGTTCAGAAATTATATTGAGCTACTTATAAAAGATATATTAATATAATGATAATAGATGTGTCTGATTACCATATGTAGCAGGGTTTTGAATCATATGCAATAATGGGTTGTAAATATCAAGGTACACAAGTCTAGCCTCTGGAAATTTTTTATTAAGGGCATCAGTTTGGGATGAGAGTTTGTTGTTAAAGAGCATTGCTGCCTGGTTTTCAAAATCTGAACATGATCTCAGTATCCCTCCTTGGATTGTTCTCTGTGAGCGCACGCATCCTAGAACCGGCAAACCAATTACTCCAATCCTTCTAGCTCCTAGTCCATAAAGTTCCTGCATTCAATTCAGTTTTATTAATATTTTTTATGCAAATATATATCATATATGAATATGAACTAAGTTCTTAGAAACGGCGGTCCAAAACAAAAGTCTTAACCAAATTGTTCATTTGGGCATGTGGTTCACACATGGGCGTGGACGGTAGACACATTCACATGCACATTCATGTTTGATGCTTTAAGTACAATTGCTTTTTAGTTTTGACCCAATAAAAAAGTGTATAAATAGAATTGGCTGTTTAGGAATCATTCAAAAGAAAAAGCCTATTGCCAACTACAAACAACGACTAATGCCTAATGACAATGTCATTTGTCAACCATATTGCTCTACCCTATTTTGACCTTATTGTTGGGTAACAGCTATATGTGCTATGTCTGAAAATTTATCACTTAGACCATAGTTTAGCACGTTTAATTAAGTCGGTTAGCTTCAAAATGTACAGGAAAGTGCGCACATGCAAAGAAATATGCTAACTTCTAACTTCCTCATTTGGTTCTTTAATTAAAACATACCTTTAAGAAGTTTGTGGCTTGTGAAGCCATTAAGTCCGTGTATTCTGGAATGTCATAATGTGCTCTCCTAATTGGTGATAGAGAGTAAGTATTGGCAATGTCATTACTTCCTGTGCACAAGATGTATATGCTTTTTGATATTATTTTGCCCATTCTGTTTTCTCCAACTGTTTCCTTTATCTTGTTTTTGTATTCCCTGAACTTGTCTAGTTGATCTGATAATGATAGCACAGACTTGTGTGACACATGGCAAATAAAGTAAATTATAGTTAGTTTTTAAGATATGCTGAGGAATATGATTAAATGAAGATATATAAATACAAGGTTTTAGCCTTTTAGGGACAGTTTTTTACTACTGTTTTAGAAGTTAGAGGATCATATCCGGAGCCACCAGATGCAAAGCATACGCCTGTGAGGAGATCTTGAGGTTGCAGTTTTGGATCAAGATAAGCTGGCAAAATCTTCTTGACTCCAAATTTTGCAGCTGAAAAAGACCAAACGAAATTTGTTAAGAAATTGAATAAACATGAACATGTTCATTCTGTTATGCTTATGCATATTGTAGCATGTGGTAACATAGTGCAAGAGTAAGGATTTTTGTACCAATGATGTCTGATGGGGTTAAACCATTGCTGAACCTTCCGGTTGGTTTATTTCCTCTAGCAAAATCTCTGCCATATGGTTGGAAATTGCATTTGAGTATGGTGTTGATGTAGTTGTTGTTACCTGAATCCACTATAGAGTCTCCAAACACAATGACTGCTGGGACAGTTTCGTTGCTTGGTAGGCTCACAGCACTAACATGTTGTTGTGAGATGATAATAGTGGCAAAAGACCAAAGAATGACTAACGGCAATTGAGAAAGAAGCTTTTGAAAGAGAAACTTCATGTTCCTATGACTAGTGCATTGCTTTTCTTTGCAAAGAAATTAATGATCCCTTGTTATTGTGGATACATTTTGAGCTTGGTGAAAGGCTGCAAGCTACTTATAGCAAAGCTAGACATTTTTCTTTTGTTGCATAGACAATTTTATTTATTTATTATTATTAGTATCTAAGTTTTTATCCTAACAATTTTTTTTACAAGGAATTATATGATATTAAGTCCCAGTTAAAATTATTATTATAAATTGTTTTTTTATAAACCAAAAATATATTTCATTAAAATCAATACTATTCGAATTATATAGGACATTATGAACGACAAAATTCTTCTTCTAAATATTAAATATTTAACATAATTACATATCTATTACTTCCTATTATGAATTGTTAGAACTTAAAAGATTGTTTCCTAAATATCAAACAAAATCCAATAATCAATGAGGCATGCTATGCACCAAAAATGACAAAGAAATCAGGTTAATTAATTCAATATACTTTCTTTTTGTGCATGAGAAGTATCCGCTAACTAATATTATATTCCGCGTTAGCACTTAGCTTTGTCTGAGAATAAAAAATATATAAGTATGAAAGGAAGAAAATCCTAAAAAAATGTATTTATCAAGTGAATACCTAATTTTATACAAAGTATATGAAAAACAATTTAAGCTTGAAAGCATAATTTTATGGATGTCGAAATACATAAAGTGCTCCTTTATAGAAGAAAAATGGAGTAAATCTCTTTCTTGCCACTATTTTTCAAAGTCCTTTTTAGTTTCCACTCAAATCCAATTAACTTTACCTTCTTTGTTTCTTTTCTTAGTTAAATCATTTTTTTCCAATTAAATAACAAAAAGATTGTTTGTAATCTATGCCATCTCATGTATATATATCGATATAAATATTAATCAATATATAAAAAAAAATTGTCTCTTTTATTTATAGCAAAATGATTCGAATTCAAAATAGAAAAAAAAGAGTTTGAAAGAAACAGTAAATATATATATATATATATATATATATATATATATATATATATATATATAATGGAATTATAATCAAATCTTTTCACTTTTCTTTATTCCTTAGATAAAAATAAAATAAATTTAATTATATTGCCAATAAAGGTCCCAATCATCATCAAAAGACCCGCTGAAATAGGGTTTAATAAACACGGACATCCCTACCAATAAATATTATCATCTATTTTAAATTTTATTTTTGAATTTTTTTTATTAGTTCCTTTTTTATTTTTCCTGTTCTCTCTCATTGTTTTTTGTCAATCTTATTATTCTTGGACCAAAGAAATGAAAGCTAACGCTAACTAAAAATAAGACTTAAATGTAATTATAATTTTCTAATTTGTTCGATATGAGTGAGATTGCGAAAGACGACGGCGGCGAGTTATAATCGCTAGGTTCGGGTTTCGGACGACGTCGTCTTTGAATTCGGGGACGTGCCAGAATTCAACCTTCTTGCGCGTTAGGCGTCTCAGAAGCTCCAAAACATGGTTTGGATTCACACGGACAATGACAGTGATTTCTTCATTGATTTTCTTCACCTTTTTCTCGCACCCTATGCATTCGCATTGCATTTGCACCTTTATCTCCACTCGTCTCCATTCTCTAAATCATCATTTGTTTTGAAATTTGACTTTGTCTGTATGATTTTGATGCTTGAGAGGGTGTTGGTTTCACTGTTTTAAATTATAAATGCATCTGATTATACCCCTTTCTTCTTATTTTCTTACTTGACTTGTCAATGTGATGATAGAAAGACTGATTTTTGTTCATGAATTCAAATTAAGGTAGTTAATTTACACATGTTTAATAGTATGTTGTTTTGAAGAGTGTATATATTAGTATACAATGCAACAAACTCAATGACAAGCAGTAGCATATATAGACTGTCGTTTTGTCATAGCAAAGTCGTGTTTTCCTGTTTAGCACGACCTCCAAATGAATTTGAACCTTGGACCAGTTTCATGAATTGCTAAGTGGTGGATTTTCTTTACTTTTGTTGATAATTTTAGTTATTCAAATTGATATTATCTGCTGTGGCTGGTATAATAGATGCTTTCAGCTTATGGTTCTTTGGATTTTGATGCTGTTAGTTAACTAAAAAGGAGTTCATTGTGCAACTTTTGGTATAGAATGAATTTACCACTGATGTCAGAGCACTTATGTTAATGAAGCACTAAAAATTCGTAGGTAAAAGTAATGTAACAATGAATTGGGTTGAAAGCACTATAGTTGTATTGTTTGGAATGTCTACAAACAGAGGTTAAAGAGAATGAAATAGTGTGGGATTCATATGAAAAACTTTTACCTCAAAAAGAGATAAAAACAGTTAAAATCTATAATAAAAAATATACAATCCAAAATTGTCTTTCCTTTTTCAAGTAAAACATTGTGGGTCTTCTCATGCAATATTAAAAAGTTTCTCTTTTTTTATTTATTATAGTAAGCACATAATCAATTATGATCAAAACATAATTGATTATGGCCATTCAATTTTTTTTTTATAAAAAAAACTCAACTGGGGTACACAATCAAACATAATTAATAATATGTTTGTTAATTTTTTTACAGCATTAATTTTATTTTATTTTTTAAGAAAAGCTTCATCGAGTAATTATTTTTAAAAGATGACATAAGATTGACAATTAATTTTAACTTAATTTTTCTTTTATTTCTCACCTAACCATTTTAATTCAAAATTTTCATTTCTTTTACATTCTCTTTCATATATATCAAACAACTTTTTTTTACACTCTCTTTTATCCATTTTCACTCTTCACACTTTCATCTCATTTCATTCTTCTCTATCAAACATATCCTAAAATTGTTGCTGCAACTCCTAAGTATTGTAATTTCATTTATACTCTTTTTTTTATATATATTATTATTCATTGCAAGGACCGGTCTATTAACGTACGTACAAGTTGATTAAACAGGCTGATGCGGATAAACAAACAATGAAATTGATTTAACTAACAAGTCAATCCGGTTCAATCCATATCTAAATAGCGAATAATTAATACTCCATCATAATAACCATTAAAATGTTTCAACGTTACTTCAACAAATAAATAAAAAGTTCAACGTAAACTTTCAATACATAAGTATTGAACTAGAATAACAAACCATTAAAATAATACGAGATCCACATTTTTATACTTGAATTCAAGAGTTTAATATTTATTTATAAAATAATTCAAAAAGTTTAATCGATCACTCAAAAATTAGTCACAAAAGCAACAAACATTATGAGAAAACACTTTTTTTACCTCAAGTTCCTCATGCCAACAACCTTGCCAGCATCGAAAGAGCCCTGAAATGATATTCTGGACACCCATTAGCGAATAAAGAAACAGAATGAGGCAAAAGTGTTTTTTCCATTGACTATGAGAGCATCAATATGTACATGCAAAGAAATCTCAACACAATCTTAAAAACAAGAACAAAATCCCAAAATCAGGATACTATGCAAAACATTCCTGGTTTATAATTAGAATATTGGGACATTAAATGGGTTCCAACCTCATTTTTGTTATGTTCTAACATAGTTATTAATATCAATCCGACCCGGTCGATCGGACCGATTAGACCGAAACCCGATAGTATAACCGGTCCAGTTCTACTATTAGATCGGTTATGCAGTTGACTCGGTCAAACTCGATTGGTCGGATCGATCCGACCCGGTCGAGTTTCTTTATTTTTTTTGGATTTTTATAAAATTTTTGGATAAATATCAATAATTATTTTGGACTTTGAAGTATGATGAGTTTTTCTTACTCAAATAATGTTAGTTATATACATATACTTATATATAATAAATACATATAATTTTAAATTTTTAATATATATCGGACCAATTATTAGTTCACCAATTAGACTACAAATCCACTTATCCATTACTTCATTCGGATCAATTAACAAATCAGTTTTAATAACACTCTATTCGAAGAGTATATATATTTTATGATTTTTGTAGGGAATATATTATATTATATCATTTAGTGGATATATATCCAGTAATTTTGGATTACTGTAGATTTTTGTAGATAAGAGCATTAAACTTTCAATGTAACTAATAATAGGTTTGAAAAAAAAATTCAGTTGAAAGTTATTAATTAAAATATAGTGCAATAGAAACTTAAAATAGTGTAATTTGGTCATATATATATATATAAAATTGATAATTCATATCATATAGAGTATACGTGAGAACCCGTATAAGAGATAGATATACGCAGGCAAACATCAACAACCTTACATGTGGTTTTCGCCCCAACTTTCTATAGTATAGCACCACGATAGTCATTAGGAGTTTAGGACATTCACACACTGACTCTGATACTGACACAGCTCCCCCTCTCAGTATTTAACAGAAGTTTGCTAACGAATATAATAACTTGGATGGATGCATGAATTCTCCATTAATACCGAGAAAAAGGATTTAAATAAATAAACATTTTGTAAAAAAATAAAAATACATACGCGTTTATTTCAAATGTTCAGCAGTTTGTTTTGTATTTTTCTTGTGTTATGCCCCCAGCCTCCCAAACTCCAACTCAATTAAAAGCCACTAGGGCAAGCATTACAAATAGCATCACCCTAGGGTCCAACGCAAAAACAGGAACATCATAGAAAATTTGACACAGTATTGATAGATAAACCATGTCTAGCAAAAGCATCAACAAGAATGTTCGGTTCCCTGAGAATATGACTGGAAGCTACACTGCTCAAAGTCATTATGCAAGTCTACTAAAAGTTATTGACACAAAGTGATTCGAAATTCAAATTTTTTAATCAAGGTCTCAAATTTGATCTCAGTTTGAGTATAAAATTGTAACTAGAGGTATCATTTTATCTCAAAATAGATCGTCCAGTGAAAAGAAATTAGTTAAGTGTCAAATAAGAAGTCTCACATACCTCTGGTTAAACAAAAAAAAAAGGCATCACACAATTTCAGGACCTCCTCTATATTCCAAAACACGGATGAGTATTTTGACAACACTCCTGAATGAGATTAATCGTGGTTCGCGGACAAAGAGTCAGATTCCACAATAACCTTTTTAAGTTTACTGTCTGCCACCATACGCAGACCATATTTCTGCATTTACAGTCGAACAGTGTCCTATTAGATCTCCGAGAAAAACCTTGGATGAACCTACCATGATCATCTCGATTTACTCCACCGCAAGCTACTACCTGATCACTTTGAAGATGTTCTTACCAAAATCTGAAAATTCCACGTGTGAGGTAGGCGTGATCAATGTGGACTCCAAATTCTGCACGTCGGATGATGTGTAGACTTTGCTTAGAGGAGGAACTTGCAAAACAAAGGAAAAACACTCCAACGCTCAAGTAAGTACATCAATTTATAAGAGAATGATTGAGTGTGAAAAATCAGCATAAGATGTAGAGAATGAATAACTTGAGTATTGCATTCAAGTATTGTGTATTAAGTGAGTATTGAGTGTGTTAGAAAGAACCTGTAAGACTGTAGTATTTATAGTGTGGAGTGTGAGCTTTGGGCCTTTGTTTGTTAGTAATATGTAGATAATGTAATAACAGATAATAACAGGCAATTATCTAATTTAAATATAAGATAATGTGTACCTTATTGACATATTGTTACTTGTAGATAACCTGTTAGGATATGATATGATAAGGTTGTTACACCTATTTGAATATCTAAGCATAGTTGATATGTTGTTAATAAGGAGACAAATACTGTAGACGTTCGTGTTCCTGTAGCAGGTTCGTGTCCGCGCTCCTGTAGCAGGGCTGACAAGGAACCCAGACATGCACGTATGTCTAGGTTGATACTTGAAGGATGAATAAGCACTGTTTAATGTGGCGGTGCTGATTTGGAGGGTGTCTACGTGTACAATGACCCCATGATGAAGACAACGTGTCATTTTACTATTTTGGACTGTACAGAAGAGAAACTCCATGAAAAAATTCAATTTAAAGACACCTTTGTGAGGCAATGCCCATATATACTACGTTGTTATAAGTTTGCATGCAAGTAGGAGAAGGTTGGAGGACAACCCTTTCATTCTGAGCGTCAATGATATCATTTACAAAGGCACGGATACAAGTTACCATCTCATGCGCAGGAAGCCATTTCTGTTGAAAGACAAAATTGTTTTGATCCAAGGCCACACCAAATAACATACTTATCTGTTTAGCAGTTTTTTTATTTTTTTATGTTTATTAAGATTCTGACAATTATTATTATTATTAGAATTTATTTACCATCTTTTATAATAATTATAATTATTTTATATAATAATAGAAAACTAATTTACTATCTTTATATTTATTATAATTGCAATATATGTTACAATTGGGAGAATCAATACAGATTACATCTAAAAATAATTAGTGAATAGCATAGATTCAAACTAGGGTTTTTTTTTATAAAATGTGTACATGTACGAATTTTTTTTTATAGGCAAAATTGAATTTAAGTAAAGAGTAAATTACAAAAGACTCTATTAAGGTTTAAGAAAATTACACATGGTTCTTATGAAATTTAAAAAAGTACACATGTTTTCCTTCAATTTTTAAAACATATACAAACCCCTTAAATGTCATTTAAATGACAGTAGTACATCATGTGCATTGACATTTTTGATTAAAATGGACTAAAATATATACGCCTTTATAAATATAGAAATGTCCAAAATTCCTCAAGATAGTTTTTTTGTTTATATTTCATATTCAAAAAATTTAAATATGTTACTTTTTGGTTCGAGGGCAAATCTATGTGTATGCTATTGTAAAAAATATTAGTTTTTTGAATTATTTTACGTTGTTTATATGTATAACCGATGTAGAAAACATTATTTTACGTCAATTATATGTATAATCGATGTAAAAATTAAGGTTGAAACAACTGGCACTTTCTACAAGAACATATACATATGCTCGGGTTAGTCCTTAAAAAGTAATAGATTTAAATTTTATGAGAGCAAAAATTTTTACAATAACAAATTTCAAATATTTTCATATTTATGAGGACAAAAATATATATAAGCCTTTTTTAATTAAAATTGTCAATGCACATTACTTGTTATTGTCAAATGTTTAGACGATATTTAAGGGGTTGTGTAGGTTTTAAAAATAAAAGGAAGATGTGGGTAATTTCTTTAAACCTCACGAGAGACATGCATAAATTTTACAAAAGAAGGGGAAGCATGTACAATTTTCTTAAAACTCAATAGAGATACGTGTAATTTACTCTTAAGTAAACTATATTTTTAGTTTTCCAAACTTTTTGACATTTATGATTTTGGTTCTTAAACTTTTTGGCTATTGATTAATGTTCTCAAACTTTTTTCTGTCCAATATTTTCATCCATTTTGGTCATTAATTGATGAAATAATGTTGCCTTTATTATTTTTATTTTATTATATTTTCAGTTTAAAATCGCAAAAAATTGCTCGAGCAACTTGTTTGAAAGGTCCTAAACATATTTTAGCGGCTAAAAGCCACCATAAATTGTTATATCGCAAAAATCAAATTTTTTTAATCCAATTACTTTGATATGGCTAGTTCTTTGTCAAAATTGATTGAGGGATTTTGTAGATTGTTAATACTTTGGTAAGCGTATCAATTTGTCTAAGTAGTAATACGAGTGTCGAGTTCACATGAACTTTGATTAGACTCAGATTTTGTATTCATCCAATTGTAAGCAATTTATAGAATAATTTTTGGGATTTACAAATGATAATATGCGTAAATATAAATTTTAAATATAATAAATTTCGAAACAAATTATAAGAAGGAGAAAGAACACACAAACACTTGGAGAGTTGGTTGAAGGTGGATGCAGGATTATGAGATATGTTGGGTGTTCCAACCAAAACTACTATTGAAGCAATGTTAATAATTTTTTACTATTTAATATTATTTTACATATTATCTTCATCCTCTAATTTACTCTAACCATGATCCCTTATATGAAAGAATCTAAATTACCGAATTTCACTCTTGATCCCTCAGCAAGCTACATCAAATAATTTGCATTAAGAATAAAGATGTATATTTAAGACTAAACAATGTCATTTTATCCCTAAATATGGATTGTCTAGATATTTTTTCCCAGTTCTCAAAGTATAAAATTTCCCAATGCATAAACCCTTATAACATTACATGCATATGGATGATCAGACAACAAACATGAAAATAGATTCTGAAAATAATAATAATATGAAAATAACATTAAACAGATAGTGAGAATTGTTACATCAAGAGTGTTTGGTTGTTGAATCCCCAACAATGAGTGATTTAGCCTCTCCTTGTCATGAGAGGCTTACAAAAACAAAAAGGAACAACAATTGATGAAAGAGAATGGAAGAAGTTGGTAGAACAAAGGGCATAAGCTAACTTATGTCGAGTGAATTCTTCTCTCCTTTGTGTCTTAGGTTTCTATTTGGCCTCCCCTTTTTTCTGACTGCTCCCCCCCCCCCCTTTTATAATCAAAACTTTATTTTATTAGGTTTTTTTATTGGCCGCTAAGTCCATATGTGTGTGCTACTTCAGATCCTCAATTCATCTTTCAAGTTTTTAATGTATAATCCTACAAAGAAAATACAACTAATATTAGAAATCAACTAATTTTAGCATTTATTGGATAAAAGCTCAAAAAAAGCTAAATTTCTACGTTTCAACCACAAAATAAGCATTAAAAGAGGAAAAAGAACATAATTGTTATGTAATTTAGATGCACAATTTATGTATAAATAGCAATTAACATAAGTCATGTGATTTCGAGCCAAAATCATGCTTAAACTTGTATTTTCATTCAAAAATGACAAAGTAATTGCCAAAAGACGATTCATGAAACCTTTAAAAGTCATTTTTTAGATCAAATTACTTCCATATGAATAATTCTTTTTCAAAATTGATTTAGGGCTTTTGTAGATTACATGATTTCAAGCAAAACTCATACTTAAACGTATATTTTTGTTTTAAAAAAAATATAAGAGTAATTGCAAATAGATGATTCACGAAACATTCAAAAGCCAAATTTTTTGAATCAAATTACTTCTATATGGATAATTCTTTTTTGAAACTGTGTTTGTGTGCTCACACTAAGCTTTTTCATGAGTGGGAGCTTGTTGTTAAAATGTGTGGTGAGGGGAAGATGGCATTGTTGTTGTGGTGTTTACATTGAAGGACATAAATGGGAGTGGGTTGCAATGATGTCATTTGTTTAATATTTTCAAAGATGATGTAAGGAAACTTTGGTGATGGTGGTTTGTGGCAATGCGTGGTGGCAAAGGCGACTATATGATGCGACGGAGTTTGGGACTTGTTGCAACAACAAAAGAAGAATGCAATGGTGGTTAAAGAATAAGGATTAATTATTGTTGTTGGTGATGATGGTGACAAGGAGAACGATGAGGGTGTCATTGGCGACAACAAGGGATCCATTTATGGTAAATATGTAAAACAATAAAAGGAAAATAAAGAGACAAATAAAAAGTACGATGTTAAAGATGCATGTTAATATAACATAAGTATAAGATTAATTTAACATTTAAAAAAGATATGATGCAGTATAGGTGGTTCATTGTAAAGTTAGTCATATAAATTAAATCATAATTTTAATTTGTAATAAATAAATATTTTTAATATATAAATTATATTTTAGATTTATAATAAATAGTTTACATTATGATATATATAATATTATTTTTAATATTAATATTTTTAAAATATTGAAATTGAATTTAAAAATAAGGATGCAAAAGATAGATGATTGAAAGAAATAAGATGTTGAAAAAATATCTTAAAACATTCTTATTAAAGAAATATTCTGAAACATGGAAAAAAAATTTAAATATTGTTTTTTTATAAAAAAATTATGAATTTATAGTAGTTTTGAAAGAAAATGCAAATCTGTAGCAACGAGTCGCGCCCAGCCAAGACGCAACAAGTCACGCCCCCTCCAGACGTAACTAGGGCTAAGTCGCGCCCCATCCAGGCGTGACTAGTTACACCCCAGCCAGGCGTAACTCTGCACCCAGTCACGCCTCCTTCAGGCGCGACCTTGCTCTCCCTATTTAAACCCTAAATTCACTATTTAACTTCACTTTTTAACTTCTACCTCTCTCTAGCACTTTGCTCTGACTTCTCTTTAGTTTTCTGTTTGAATTCGAGGCTTTGCACAGTGAAACTCTGTCAGTCAAGTAAGTGCTGCTCGAATATCTGCTTTTTAAATTACATGAAATATATTATATTATTGTCTTAGAAAATTGTTATTGATCTAGGAAATTGTTAGTGACTTATATTAGAAATAGTTACTTGAAACATATTTTAGCGATATAGTTAGTTAGTTATAACATGTTTATTGGCTTAGAATATTATCAGTCAATGACCTAGGTTATCATTAAGGACGTACCTAAGACATACATAATCAATTTTTAAAAATAATTTTTAATTCAAATTAAATAAATTATCATAATATGATTATAAAATTTTAGCGATATAGTTTGTTAGTTGTAATATGTTTATTGACTTAGAATATTATTAGTTAGTGACCTAGGTTATGATTAAGGACCTACCTAAGACATACATAATCAATTTTTAAAAATAATTTTTATTTCAAATTAAATAAATTATCATAATATGATTATAAAATGTGTAGCATATTATTATAGCCGAGTCATTGTCATTTGAGTCACCTCGTTCTGGTTCTGACCATAAGCTTGAGCCTACCAATCCCACAACGCATGTTCTTTCTGGACCATATAGATGGGATGTACTTAGGAGGCGTAGACATGACACTCATATTTCACAGGCTGCTTGGAATGAGGAAACAAAGAGAGCTAAAGATTCGTCGCGAAGGTAGATATAGTGGTGGACCCCGATCCGATGATATTCCAGACCTAATCGCACAATATTTGATTGAGGCTGGTTTCATACATGTTGCTCGCATGCAATATATGCAGGTATCGATTTACGAATATTGTTATGTTTAATGTGTTGAAATTTTAATGTTCAAATTACTGGTTTCATACATAGTGTATTTTGAACTTATAAATTGATAAGTGACCTATATTTTTCAGATTGATGCTGGTCTTATCAGTGCTATGGTTGAGCGGTGGATGTAAGAGACACACATTTTTCATATGCCACAGGGTGAGATGATAATTACCTTGCAAGATGTGGCAGGTATTCTAGAATTGCCTACTGATGGGCAAGTCGTTACCGGACAGACTTACACAGATTGGGCAGAATTATGTAATCAGGTTTTTGGTAACGGCCCTGATGTGGTCACTGAGTTATCCTCTGGCAATTTGAAGCTATCATATTTTGATAGAGTGTATCCTTCATGGGATGCAGTTGCTGGTCACCCTTAGAATGTGATATACTTCACGAAGGCTCACATTGCACGAATGTTAGGATCTTGGATCCTTTGCGACAGATCGAGGGGGAGCGTAGTAGGATGTCGCTATATCACCTTACGTGGTGGTGATTTTGCTGATATTGGTACATATAACTGGGGTTCTACGGTTCTGGCAAACTTGTTTAGACAGTTGTACGAATGTACAGACCCGGAGAGAAAAAACATTGGTGGTTGCACTATTTTGCTTCAAATTTGGGCGTGGGTCAAATTTCCACCAATTGCTCCCCCATTGCCTGATCCGTATAAGCCAGACCGCCACTTCGGACACAGGTATGTTTATTTTGTATTAATTGAATCACCATGTATTTATGTGTACTGCAATTAACAATTGAATGTTGAATCTGGATATTAGATTCAATGCTCTAGGTCGCTTCAGCATGAACTCACTTAATTGGTATCGAGACAGGCTAGACACCTTAAATAGAGATGAGGTATGCTTTTTTATTTATTTAAAATGGATGTGAATATGCAACTGACTCCTATATATGTTTTAATTGTGTAAGTGGTTTGGCAACCTTATGGAGATTACAATTTTTTGGGTGCATCTCCTGACACACAACATTTGTGGATGACCAGGACACCTATTATTTGTTTTCACATTTCTAAGTATTCCCAGCCTAATAGATGCATGAGGCAATTTGGGCGGGATCAACCAATACCTCACAGGCCTAGAAAATTGAAAGGTGTGCATGATTATACCCTTCGGGGTAAAGCCCAAGAAAATTGGGCTCGCAAGCTAAGAAAATTTACACAGAGATGGAATAGGAGAGCTCAACACGTGAAGTGCCTCCTGCAATACATGGTCTTATGTCACCCAATAATGAGTACATGGTTTGGTATAGACTTTCCGGCAAGCGATATGTCACGAAGCGGGCTGCCAAATTAGGACGTTGTGTAAGTTATTTACTCAAAATCATTTTTTTACTATTATGTTATTTTTTTGTTTATGTATATATGTTGTGAGTTATAGGTTGATGGTCTGGAAAATTTGTATTTTGTCACCACGACTAAGCAATTTGGGAACCACGGTTTGGAATATGTACACGAGGAAGTAGATCACCTGATTGCTGTTTTCAGAGAGTCCGCTCGGGTGGAGGAGCCCCTAACCTAGCTTCCTGAGGAGCCACAGTTATCCATCGACATTGAGCGTCGTGCAAGAGAGGGTCGAGGGTTAGGACGTCGTCGACAACCTATTCCACTAGTTCCTAAGCCTATTCATGCACCCAGGCCACGTATGAGCGGATGGTTTAGGCCACCCTTCATAGGTCATGAATACGGTTTTCAGTAGACATTTTACGACACTACGCAGGCGGAGGCTCATACATATTATCATCCAGAGGCCCCACCGATGGACACACAGAGCCAGCCGGCGTATCATGTTAGTCCAGTAGCGATGTCATCCGGGGATCAGGCAGGGAGAAGTAGTCAAGGACCTCAGTCGTGGGATGATGTAACTATTGAGGAAATGTATAGCCAAATAGATTTTTCACCACACCAGTTAGACTATCGTCCAGAGTTGTCGGTCGAGGACATTCCAGCTCCATATCATGTGCAACAACCTTCTCCTGCTCCACAGTATTCGCGTGGACATGGTAGACACAGATTGCCAGATCGTCAGGCGCGTCATCAGCAGTGGCCTCCTGCTTCATAGACTTTATATTTTATTATTTTATTTGGTATCCATGATTATGTAATTGTTAAACATTTTTTGTTGTTTTAATGTTTTAATTTTATCGTATAATATAATTGAGATGAGTGGTTTCACTGAAAGGTTGGTTTATTTTCAAGCTAGAAAAGAAAAAATAAATAAATAAAAGAAAGTTAAACAAAAAGAAAAGATCGAAAACACATGACAATTATGAAATATAACAACAACAAGAAAACATTAACAACAACATAAAGAAATCATGAGGTAGATTGACGACTAAGACAATTTCGTCGGTTATGACCGGGTAATCTGCATATACCACACCTAGTACGACTTTGACTAGCTTCAACTTCATCCATCTCATTGCGTATTCTAGTTGACTTTGGACGACCCTTTGCACGCAACTTAGACTTGTCAGGTATGACCACTGGATCTGCACTAGGTGGAATTGTTTGCTCATTACCAATTGGCTGCCATGGAAATGAGTACGCTTATACCAGGTTTGTTATAAGGAATATGTCATCCACATATTGTGCCGGTGCCTGACGAACATGTAAAGCGGTTGCTGCGACATGACTACAAGGATAATTGAATGCCTTAAATTTCCCACACTAACAGAATCGCTTAGGGAGGTTTACCGAATACGATTTGTCATAACCATCATCAACCTCAAATACAATTTGTTCAACATTATATGTACGGACATAATGACCAGTAGCATTGGACTCATTGGCCTTCAACATAGCAACCACATTTTTGCAATGACGATGAGGACCTTGCAATTCATTAACAGCTGATTGCCCCCTGCATACAAAATATTCCACCAATCTGCTATATGTGTGTTTAACCAACGCAATTATTGACATGTTTTTTGCACCCTTTAAAACCCTATTAACTGACTCAGAAAAATTTGTTGTCATATGTCTATACCTTTGTCCCTCTATATTATATGCACGTGTCCATTTTTCCTTGGGAATGTTATCAATCTAGTTTGCAACCTCAGGACTCACATCACGAAAACGTACCAAGGCTATCTCAAAATCAATAATAGAATGAGTATAACCTGCACACAAATTAAATAACATTAACATTTAGTAATACATGCAAAATTGGAAGATGAAGTTATTAACCATACCTAAATCTATAACCGCTCTCTTCAAATTTTTATTTCTGAACTTTTGATTAAAATTGCTAGCAATATGACGAAGGCAAAACACATGATAAGCATGCAGTGGCTGCCACCCATGGTGCCTCTCAACTGCAGATAATATGCTTTGGTGCCGATCAGAAATAAAACAAATATTTGTCTTCTTTGTAACATGAGCGCGAATGTTATCCAGAAAGTATTCCCAAGCTTCCAACGTCTCACCCTCAACAATAACAAATGCAAGTGGCAAACATTCATTATTTCCATCCTAAGCTATGGCAATCAACAATTTTTCTTTATACTTGCCATATAAATGAGTGTCATCAATTTGAATAACCGGTTTACAAAAATTGAAAGTCTCGCAACATTGTCTGAAGGTCCAAAAAATGCGGTGAAACATGCATTTTTCATGAACGATTCTTTGAGCCACATAATAATCTTTTGTTTGAAGATGATAAACAGAACCTGGTGAAAAGCGAAGCATATAGTCATACCACCTCGGCAAAAATGCGTATGATTCTTCCTAATCACTGTAGATAATTGCCATTGCTTTCTGCTTTGCATGCCATGCCTTTCTATATGAAACTTTGTATCCATAGGAATAAGTTATCCTCTCCTGGACTAGTCCAATTGAACATGATGGATCATGCTTTATCATCCCTAATAATAAAAAATGTCACGTTATCATTAATAATAATAATAATAAAATCATTAATTCTCATCATTATCATGTCATCCAATAACGGTTTTTTGACACAAAGGGGGTAAAAAAAAAATTTAATTCCCATACAGGGGTTGTCTTCATTTTATTTACCATTTAGGGGCAAGTCGTACAAGCTGGCACGACTTGTAAACCAGAAGTCGTATCCTATTTAACGACTTTATTTTTTTTTAATTTTTGAAAAAAGTCGTAAACTTATATACGACTTCACCTTATTTTTTTCAAGCCAATAACTGTTTTTACGAAATTCAAAATTTAACTCAAAAGTCGTAAAATATATTTCGACTTTAAAGTTGTAATATATTTTACGACTTTAAAGTCGTATAATGAATTTTTTTAATTTTTTTAATTTTTTTAAAACTTAGAAAAAGAATTTGAAAATAATTTAGAAGTCGTAAAGGAATTTACGATTTTAAAGTCGTAAACCTTTACGACTTTGGCACCAGCGGTAATATGCCATTTATATATTTTAATATGGAAAAGATAAGTCAACATTCTCTGCAAGTTAATTTGGATGGCGCTGTCAACGATAACATCCCTTCCTTTAGTAACAAAATTAATTGATTTTAAAGTTGGTAATTAATTTGCCTTCATTGTTTTACTGTTTATTTTTTAAAAAAGAAATAGGTAGGAAAATTAATTAGCTTTTAATTTGGTAATTAATTTGTTATGGGTTTTCTTTATTTATATATATTATGGGAATTAGTTTAATATTTGTATATAGGATTTGACATATTTTTTTAAAAAAATCTGTAGGAAAATTAATTAATTTTTAATTTGGTATTTAATTTGTTATGGCTTTTCTTTATTTATATATATTATGAGAATTAGTTTTATATTTATATTTAGGATTTGGCAGTTTTTCTTTTAAAAGCTGTAGGAAAATTAATTACCTTTTTATTAAATATTTTAGTTATTAATGGTTGTATTTTATTAAATTTGTTAGTCAATTTTGTATTGTTGGTTTGGAAATTTTAATTTTAAATTTGAAAATAGTTTTTGTTAAATTAAATTTTTTTGCTAATAATATTTGGTTGTTATATAAGAGGAAAAAAATATTTATGTTGATTTTTTTAATTAATTAGTACAAATATAATTATGTTAATTAGTCGTTTGGCACACTAATTGTAATTAAATTTTTTAACAAAATTTGAAATATGAACACAAGATATAATTTAAAAGACTTAGATGAGTTCTTCTTGAAACTACGATGATCTTGTTGACCCTGTATACAAGTTGGAAAACATTTGTAAAGTTTATCAGCATCATTTTCATTCCCTTGGAAGCGAAGAAAATTGGCCTCAATATTTGGGAGCATATTTTATGCCTGATGATTCAAAATGATGGAAAACATTGGGAAGGCCAGTCACTATGCGTATATATAACGAGATGGACCAGTCAATTCCAAATAGGCCAAAAAAATGTTCATTATGTAGAACTGAAGGACACAATCGTCGTAATTATCCATATAAGGAAGTTGACAACTAATATTATTTATACTTTTTTACTTTTTTTACTCTGTCATCTTCATTTAATGTTCATTAATCTTTTTGTGAAAAACATTTAACTACTGTTATTATTTAAATTATATTTGGTGTTAATATAATAATTATTCTCATAATAAAATTTTAACATTAGGATACCAAATGATTACTTAAGATTATGACAATTGGCAAAATTAATAAACAAACTCAAAATAACTATAGCTTAATTTATATTTTACAAGTTAAATTTATTATCAAACTATTTTTATCCAACAATAAATCTCTACAAATTTCAATTTTAACATTACTACAACAATTTACAAAATTAATTAAAATATTAAACATGATTCAAAATAATTATAACGTAAATTACTAAATTTTTTAATACAATGATTTATAATTATATAAAAAATATTAAATTAAATAAAAATTAAAATTAAAATTAAATAATTTCACGAAAAAAATATTATATGTAAAAAGATGTAGTTCAAAATATTAATTAACAAATAAAATATTATTCAATATATTTAAATAAAAAATAAAAAATCAAATATATCAACAAATAAATAAATAAAATATACATATATATATATATATATATATATATATAAATGGCTGTTGACAAGTCGTATGAATACAAACGACTTTAAAGTCGTGTTTACATATACGATTTATAAGCTTGTCGATTTAAAAAAAATTTAAAAAATAAAAATAAAAATAAATACGACTTTAAAGTCGTAAATAAATTTATGACTTTTAAAGTCGTATAGCTTTTCACGATTTCTGATCTTAATTTTTTAATACAGTGTGAAGTCGTAAAATAATTTACGACTTCACTTAAAAAAAAAGAAAAAAAAATAAAATAGCAATTCTGACTTAGAAGTCGTGCCACTTGGCACGACTTACCCCTAAATCGTAATTAATTTGCGAACTACCCCCATATGGTAATTACGATTTTTTTTTTGCCCCCATGTGGTGATAAAGCCTCCAATAACGTACCTAGTACGAGTGAAACAATAACATTAGCATCAAGTTGTTTGTGGTCATGAGAAATGTGATCATTTAAGCAATTGTGATCCCCACCCCATTTGGTAACCATCCATCTTTCACCGTACATTGATTTTATTACCCTAATCCTCCACAGACAATCCTGGTCATGCACATGACATTTAATGCTTAACTTTGTCAGCGTACTTTCAACCACAACAGCTTCCTGATGCTCCTTCATGAGGTTCCACTTGATTGTCATCTGCACCTCTTTTTTTTTATGCAAATTCCTGTTTAACTAACAACTTATTCCCTAATATCCATGGCCCCTCAACTGAACCTGAACCAATGCCAGAATCTTGTTCACTTGGATGATCCCAATCAATGTATGTGTAATGTGGGATTCCATCCCAAAAAGTATTATTACCCTCACCTACATGTGCAATTTCCCATTTTTATTACAAAAATACATATATATAAATAACTATTGCTTGGTAACACACCTTCAGATTGTTATGGTAATTGAGACTCCCCCGCATCCTCGTGTAGTTGGATTTGAGACTCCCCCACAAAAGAGTGATATACTTGTATTTGAGTTGCGCTTCGACCATCATCCTCATCTTTGTCCGAACCACTAGCATTCTCTGCAAGAAGACAATCTTCCATTGCTATATTTTCATCATCGTCATCGTCAATATCGTCATCCATAACCCAAGTAATGTCATTTTCATCTTCCATAGACAAATTAACAAGTGAAGTAACAGATGCTGATGCATTATGGGAATAATTGAAATCAACTGACCTCATTGGTAAAGCGACATCCTCTGCTTCAGCACTATCCACGTACTACTCTAAGAAAATTTTCCTTGATTGGTTGAAGAATTCTCCTATTACCATTTCTACATCTTCGTCGTCTATTACTTTCATCCTAATATATTTATCATCACACCATATTCTTGTAGTGATCATAGTGATAGATTCATTACCTTTGAGAACTAATTTTTGACAGATTTTCTGATGCAATTCGTCAATAGTTGAGTTGCGCTTGATACGTGTTGGCCTTTTCTCACCTTCAAAAACAACACCATGTCGACCCTCAATTATCCTACCATTATAATATAGAACAATACGAATAGAATCAGAATGTGTACACATTTTTATATATATAACCAACAAGCACAACAGAAAGTATAAATAAGTAAAGATTGAGATATCTAAGACTAGAAAGATGATGAAGAAGAGTTGTGAAGAGTGTGAAGAGGATATTGGGTTTAAATAGGGAGAAATGGCTGAAGGGAGCAAGGTCGCGCTTGAAGGGGGCGTGATTGGGTGTAGAGTCACGCCTGGTTAGGACGTGACCAGTCACGCCTGGTTGGGACGTGACCACTCACGCTTGGATGAGGCATGACTCAGCCCCAGTCATGCCTGGAGGGGGCGTGACTTGTTGCGTCTTGACTGGACGTGACTCGTTGCTACAGATTCGCATTTACTTTCAAAACTACTATAAATTCGTAATTTTTTTAAAAAAATAATATTTAAATTTTTTTCCTCCTAAACACTTATTGGTGATAAATGACACCTAAAGACTAAAACTACTCATAACTATTCTAATTTTAAGAAATGCTAGCAATATATATTCTTATATTCTTTTGAATTATTTTTTTATTATTAATTAAAATTTATTAAAAATTACATTTTTATGTGGATCTTACTTATAATTCAAGAAAGCTCACACAATTTTTAATTTTTAGTAAGTTTTAACACTATGCTTAACTGATGATCTCATGAAAAGAATGACAGGTAATAGACATTCTTGATGGAGAATAATTAGGAAAGTAGATGAGAAGTAGATATAATTACGATACTGGTGGAGAAGTAGATGAGACAAAAGGGTATCAACTACTATTAACCAAACAATAGGCAGAGTGAAAACATAACTAATAGTAGAGGGGTGAAAGTGAAATAGGAACAGGGAGAGCTCAAGAGGAGGCATATTCTCCCTTCCCAATTACGTACATCCCAAGCGGAGACCAGCACGAAGAACAAAACTAGCTCGGTTGGACCGGACCGGTAGTTAAGAGAGGGATCAAATTCAAAGCGAAGTTAGACGGAGAAAGAGAGAATGATGTTGGACGGAACCGAAGACGAAGAGAAGTTTCTCGCCGCCGGAATCGCCGGCCTTCAGCAGAATTCCTTCTACATGCACCGTGCATTGGTAACTCCTCCGTTAACCCCTAACCTCTCTCTCTTCCTTCTATTGTCTATTCCGCGCAGCCACGATCACTCTAATTTTTCAGATTCACCTTCCAAATTCCTAATTGATTCGGATCCAATTTCGATTCGTCGCAGGACTCGAACAATCTCAGGGACGCTTTGAAGTATTCGGCTCAGATGCTCTCCGAGCTCAGGACTTCCAAGCTTTCGCCTCACAAGTACTACGAACTATGTCAGTTCTTCTCTCAGATCCACCGTTACCTTGTTTTCCGTTTGATCCTGTAACTCTTTCTGTTATGGCAATTGTTAATTTGCGTCTTTCTCTCGCTGAATTCGTTGTTTCAGACATGCGCGCCTTTGATCAGCTAAGGAAGCTGGAGATGTTCTTCGAGGAAGAGACTCGTCGCGGTTGCTCCATTATTGATCTTTATGAACTCGTCCAGCACGCCGGCAACATTTTGCCCCGATTGTAAGGGGCAGCTTTGCAGAATCGATTTTTCTTCTCATATTTATTTGTTGATTATACGTTGTTCATGATTGGAAACTGTTTCCGACTGTTCTATTATAAATAATAAATAATAAATAATATATTTATTGTACCAATAGTAGATTGTGTGTCTGCTAAGCTTGTTTCTAAATTCTGATTTAAGTTAATTTCTTTTATCTTTGTATGTGGAACAATGCACAATCGTGTTGAGATTTGTGATTCCTGCTAATGGGGCATCGTTGAGATTGATATTTATTATTTCATCACGATTCATGGTGAAAAATACTTGGCTTGCTTAAAAAGCAATTGCACGTAACTTTGCTCACTGATGCCCTGGCATATATTTTTGTGGTTCTGAACCTCATTATTTGCACTAATTTTTAGTGAGAGGGGTTTAATGCTTTGAAGTTTTGCGGTGGTTAAGTGTACATTCTTTCGATTTTAATATGCTTCTTACTTGTGAGCTGTTAATTTTATGATTGCGATCAGGTATCTCCTCTGTACAGTAGGATCAGTATACATCAAATCCAAGGAAGCTCCTGCGAAGGATGTTCTTAAGGATCTCGTGGAGATGTGTCGAGGCATTCAGCACCCTGTTCGTGGACTCTTTCTCAGAAGTTACCTTTCTCAAGTTAGTAGGGATAAATTGCCAGATATTGGTTCAGAGTACGAAGGGTGAGTAAGCAAGATTTTTTGCCCTCTGCTCCTTTCATAGGCAGGATTATTCCTCTTTTAGGTTTCGTAGTTGAGTCGGATTTTAAGTTTAATGAACTGAGCCAGTAGTAGTGAACATTTGGAACTTAATTGATGGCACCCTAAGCATCACCATTTCTCTATCATGACCACTGACCGCACTATTATCTCACTTCACCTTTGCAATGTTGATGAATGATTTCAACTCTTGGAGTCACACGAATATTGGATCTTCCTTCTCTGTTTCCTTTTTTTAATGATTCGTCTTTTGTTTCTTATGTCTTTCTGATTCACTCTCGGATTTTTGTATCTGTCTTGAATATGGGGCAGTGACAATTATTTTAAAGCAGCACCAATTTGAAATTAACTTGATGTTTGAATGCCTAATTTGACAACTGTAGGGATGCGGATACTGTAGCGGATGCTGTAGAGTTCGTGCTCCAAAATTTCACTGAAATGAACAAACTTTGGGTGCGAATGCAACATCAGGTTGGTTGAATTGTCTGCACATCATTACACACGTGTGTTCGGACATGCATGTCGTCACAATAGTTGCACATCATGAGGGCATGATTTCTGGTCATGCAGGTGTAGTAATGCATGTGAATCTTTCATACTCTTAGCTGACCCTGAGTTGAGGCTTGCTGTCGGGCTTTCTGGTCTGCAGGGGCCTGCCCGGGAGAAGGAGAAACGGGAAAAGGAAAGGAGCGAGTTGCGTGATCTTGTAATACCTGAAGCCTGTAACTGGTTTGCTTCTCTGCAATGGGGTTATATAAATGATGAAATGCTTATAGAAGGCTTTTCTTGCTTTTTTGTCCTTGATACATTATTAGGTTGGAAAGAATCTTCATGTTCTCAGTCAGATAGAGGGTGTTGACCTAGATATGTACAAAGATGCTGTGCTTCCCAGAGTACTGGAGCAGGTCTAATTGCTTTTCTATTTCTAATCATCAAAGATATGGTTAACTTTCTAACCAGAAAAAAACGATTCATTTTCCTCAATTATCATGGACAGGTTGTGAATTGCAAAGATGAGTTGGCTCAGTTCTACTTGATGGATTGTATAATTCAAGTCTTCCCCGATGAGTATCACTTGCAAACTCTTGATGTGTTGTTGGGTGCTTACCCTCAACTTCAGGTCAGTGAACTTGCACATTTTTATGTATTACTTTTGGAGGATGCCTTGATGTATGTATGTTTTTTCTCCTTCCAAACCATGAAAGTTCATGTTAGTGAACTTGCACAGTTTTGTTTTACTAATGTAGTAATATTATATTTTATTGTGAAAAAGCACAAATAAAACATAGAAGATATTTATCAAAAAATTCTGAAAAATAGAGAAAGTAAACATCTATATAGTAATGAGCAATTAGCACATCGTCTGAGTTAACAAACTGTTGCACAACTTTCTGTCGGCTGTAATAGCTGAACAGATAGAATTTGAGGAGGGGATGTATTTGGCATTCAAAATTTTCCTATCAAATATGATTTTAAATTGAAACTTGCATTAATTAAATAATTCTAAGTTTGTGTCTGTTCATATCTAATATATGAAAGCCAGCCTACCTATATTTTTTTTGCATTTTTTTGCAGATAATGTTACACTCACTGATCCATTTTAAATTATATTCTATTTTATTTATAATTTTCTGATTGATGGTAGTGGTACTGAGGTACTAATAATTTGTTTAAATAAAATAGTATCTGCATTCTTTGAGTTCTAGTTGCGTCTCTTACTCTGGACAATAGAGTGGCCTCACCTGCCAGGAGAACCAATCTATGTGGAATGCCATGGTTTTATTAGTTAAGCATACAATTGTTTTCCCTGGTGGTTTGATAAGCACACGCTTGATAGTAGCTATTGTATACTTTGCTTAGAACTATAAAAATTGCATCCAAAATATCCATGACAGTTTTATGCTGCAAACCCAGTTGGTATCGTCACTCACTAGCTTTCTGTCTCTTTTTCCCCCACCATATTTTTCAGCCATCTGTGGACATCAAGACGGTACTGTCCCAGTTAATGGAAAGGCTTTCGAATTATGCTGCTTCAAGTGCAGAGGTGTTGCCAGAGTTTTTACAAGTGGAAGCATTTTCCAAATTAAGCAACGTGATTGGCAAGGTACCCCCCCCCTTCTTTTTTTGTTGGATATTATATTCAGGTAGTGCAAACATATGTATCTCTATACTGCTTGCTGCCTTAAAGTCAATAAACTGTCATGGTTTGTCTAATTTTGTGGCCAACATGATTTAACCCATAGTAGTGAATAGCACGCTATAGCAGAGCAGTTTCCAATTGTGCCATCGCGGCTGCAGTAGTGTCTTTTTGTGTGTTATAGTGACACTACCACGATATAGCCTTCAAAAACCCATTTTTACTGTATGTTAGATCTCTTAGATGCTTAATGCTTTAGTGGCAGAGCAGGATAGTTGCTATTGTGAATTTTTTTATATACCTTTTAAAATGTATACTACATAAATTCTCTGCTTATTCTTAATTCTTCCTCTTTCTGTTTATAGTTAAATATTTCTTTCATAACTCATCACTTCAGTGTTGGATTATGAACCTTGTGTTTTGTCATTTTCATTTGCCACTTGAATATTGAATTTGTCTTATTTTTCATACTTTTGATTTGGCTTTCCTTGAGGCCAAAAAAAAATGTACTTTTTTACATCCTTCTCATTTTTTCGATGATACAATGTTATTGTTGTTATGCTCATGGATTGTGAAATATTATGTCTTCAATTGCAATGCAGGTGATAGAGGCACAGCCTGACATGCCCACTGTTGGAGTTGTAACTTTATATTCGTCCCTTCTCACCTTCACTCTTCATGTCCACCCTGATCGACTTGATTATGCAGATCAAGTTTTGGTATGTTTCATTTCAAACTGTTTGCTTTGCACATTTTCATGTTAACTTTTTTCATTCATACAATTAATCTTACCTGAATGTAGCCATTGGCATTGTTTTATTTGATCTCTTTACTCATGGTGATAAACCAATACTTCCTTTCAATCAAAGACACAGTTTTGGTAGAATTTTATGTATCAGAAAATAGTTGTTGCATTTAATGCATGTACGTTTGATTGAATTTATAGCAACAGTAATTCTTTTAATGTAAGGAAGCAAACTTATTCCTGTGTTTTCTAAGACCTGTGCTCTAACTGTATATGCTTGTTAGGGAGCATGTGTGAAAAACCTCTCTGGCAAGGGGAAAATTGAGGACAACAAGGCAACTAAGCAGATTGTTGCTCTATTAAGTGCTCCACTAGAGAAATATAATGATATTATGACTGCATTGAAGCTTTCAAATTATCCTCGCGTAATGGAATACCTTGACATTCCAACTACTAAGGTCATGGCAACTGTTATTATTCAAAGCATTATGAAAAATGGAACACGCATTTCTACGTCAGAAAAGGTATGTTATATCTTACTTGTCTGCTTTTTTGTGAGTTCTTATTATAACATAGCATGATTTGCTTGTAGGTTGAAGCATTGTTTGAACTGATAAAGGGGCTTATCAAGGATTCTGATGGGATCCCTAATACTGAGGTCATTTCAGTACCATGACTAGTCTCATTTGTCAATTTTTTACAATGCCTATTTGACTTCTCCTATTAATGTCACCTTTTATAATATAATGTTACATATGTTCTTATAAATGACAGTTAAAATAATCCTTATTTTTGTGATCCATTCTCCTTGCAATATACTTATTTTTTCCCCTCTACCTTAGCTGGATGAAGATGATTTCAAAGAGGAGCAGAATTCTCTTGCCCGCCTAATCCAGATGCTTTATAATGATGATCCAGAAGAAATGTTTAAGGTGAATTGCTTGTATCCATGTGTTATAATGATGATCAATTTCTTTTGTTTTGTACTTGTTTTTTCTGCTGGAAATTTTCTCTTTCTATCTCCATTTAATAATTTCAGCTGACTCCATTTTTTACTTACTAGTAGTTCTGCACTGAAGCTGCACATAAATTTTACCCAGGCAAATATTAGAAAATAAATACTTCTCAAGCACTAAACTGAAGTTATTGTTAACTTGGGATATTTCTTTAACATTTTAATTGGTCATGGACTCCTGTAAATACGAATGCTTACCTGTGATTTTAATATTTCTAACTGGAGCTAATTGTGTTAGATATATTACCTGTGACTGCAAACTACATTGTTGGTAGGTTGTGCTGTATTTTATGAGTTCAACCTTTAATTTGTGTCATAATTTTCATCCACTAAATTGCAGATCATTGATACTGTGAGGAAGCACATACTGACCGGAGGACCAAAACGCCTGCCTTTCACTGTTCCACCTCTTGTTTTTTCTTCTTTAAAGGTTTGGCAGACCTTTTTGATTAGTTGCCTGATTTTATTGTGTGCTGTCTTGCTTTGTTTCTTACATTGTGATGAATTGATATTTGATAGTGCTGGAAGCAAAAGCATAGGTTGAGACCAAATTAATTCATTATTTTAGCTTGGTTTTGATGTTTAAGTTGATTGAAATATTTCATTGACTTTGTAATAATTGATTTGGAATTGGATTATAGATTACTTAACATGATGCTAAGCCTTTCTGATTTCATGCTAGAAGCTTGAGTAGATAACTGATTTGCCTTCTATTTGATATCTTTGATAAATGAGGCAACTGCGTTAGTAAGTTGAAAATTTTCACCATTGGATTGGATGGAAATTTTGTCTTTATATTTCCAGCTGGCAGGAGTCATATTGGTAGCTCAATTGCTCATTGAAATAAAGTGGCACTATGAGCCATAATATCTAAATCAAAAACCAAAATGTTAAGACCTGTATTACCTTTTACTTCATGCTTTCTTGATGCTGTTGTTCCCTGTGTCTGTATCCCTGTTTTAACTTGCATGAAAATGAAAATGGCTGTCTGCTACTACGCTGTTAGCTTATTCTTTTTTTTTAAAATAAAGTATAATAGTAGAATTTATGCAGTGTATTTTACTTTATCATCTACAGTTGGTCAGACAGTTGCAAGGTCAAGAAGAAAATCCTTTTGGAGATGATGCATCAACAACCCCAAAGAAAATTTTTCAGCTTTTAAATCAGGTAAATTTTTTCCCCTTGATAACTGATGTGGGTTTTTGTTTTCTTTTTAACGGTAATTTATGCTAACATAATTTTGTATAAATGATGATTGAATATTTAATAATATAGAGGCTGTGAAGATTTGTTGGTACAGCAACTGATAATCTAAACAGTTGACATTTGCATGATATCTCTGTTGACTGTTTTTGGTTTGTGTTCAATATATTTTTAAACAACTATGTATAGTTAATTGGTTAATTTTTTGGTGGTACTTTTTTTCTTTTCTCAGACCATCGAGACCTTGTCCGGCGTCCTGGCGCCAGAATTAGCATTGCAGTTGTACTTGCAATGTGCTGAGGTACTGGAATATATTTGGTTGTTATCACATCAAAATGATATTTCCTAACTATATTTGCTTATTTTGTTGTTTCTTTTCTTGCATTAAGGCTGCAAATGACTGTGAATTGGAACCTGTTGCTTATGAATTTTTCACTCAAGCTTATATTCTATATGAAGAAGAAATTTCTGTAAGTACTCCCTACTAGTTTTGTGCTTCCCTCCCTTCCCCAAAAAACAATCCTGTTATTTTCATGGGATTGAAGGTGAGTATTGAGTTGGGGGGAGTAATGTTTATGTTGACAAAATTTATGGGTTAGCCATGCTCAACTATGCATTTTTGTTTTTAATACTAGGATTCCAGAGCACAGATCACAGCTATCCATTTAATAATAGGGACTCTTCAAAGGATGCACGTCTTTGGTGTTGAAAACAGGGATACTTTAACTCACAAGGCCACTGGGGTAATTATGGAATTTCGTTATTTAAATAGTGCTCAATATATGTTTTTCTACTGAATCCTCTTTATTATGCTTTCTCATTGGACAGTATTCAGCAAAGCTTTTAAAAAAGCCAGATCAATGCAGAGCTGTGTATGCATGCTCACATCTGTTTTGGGTTGATGATCATGATAACATGAAAGATGGAGAGAGGTTTGTTTCCATTGACATGACTTCTGTGAGATTTTAGACTTCTATGGAATGCTTGTTTCTTTGCAGTGCTATGCTTGTAAGATTGTTCAGGGTTTTTTGTGGTTACTGTTTGGTTGAACAGAAGTAGTTGGTGAATTTTAATTGTTTGCATGTCCAAATAGTCCTATTGTTGTTTCTAGAACTATGAGATACATATGTAAGTATGTAACTATCTAGTATCCTGTACACTGTACGTGCATTTGTAATTACGTGTGAAATGTGAGAAATATAAATTTCAAAAATATTTAAGAAAATATTGTTTTATTGGTTAGAAGGTTATTGGAAGTTCAAAAATTTAAAAATTAGTTTAATTGATGAGTTGCAAATATTTATTTTGATGATGATTTGCAAATATTTCAGTATACTTAATGTTGATTGAAGAAATTTGAGCATTGATTAAAATAATCGAGAAAACTAAATATCATCTTTAAAGAGAAAAGAAATATTGATATATAAACTCATAAAACATGTTACAAAATGAAGACGTGGCTGCATAAGAGAGTACTTATAAAGGATATCCTGTTTCCAAGAATGAAGAGTTGAATGTATAAGAGTGTATTAGAGGAGAGTAAGAATGATTTGTCCAATGCTGCCAGCCCTGGAGAGAGTGAACATACTTACATTAACTCTGCAGAACATTATAAGTTGGAAAAGCAGGGTGGGGAGCGAAAAAATACATGGAGTATATGTTTCATAATATTTGAAAAGGAATTTGAGAATTTATTTCTTACTTTATGTTATCATGATTCTTACTGTTTTTTTTTTGTTATATTCTTTTTTATTTTTGAAGCAGGGTCCTATTATGTCTTAAGCGGGCTTTAAGAATTGCAAATGCTGCACAACAAATGGCAAATGCAGCACGAGGTAGCACTGGATCAGTAATGCTCTTCATTGAGATATTGAACAAGTAAGATTAACATCCATAATCTTAAGTCAGCATTGTTCTTCTTTGCTTTGCAACTGTGTGAAATGGAATAATGATGTTGTGTATGTTTTTTTTAGGTATCTTTACTTCTTTGAGAAGGGAAACCTACAAGTCACCGTTGCTGCTATCCAGGGCTTAATTGAGTTAATTATGAATGAGATGCAGAGTGACACCACAACTCCAGATCCAGCTGCTAATGCTTTCTTAGCCAGTACTATGCGCTATATAGAGTTCCAGAAACAAAAAGGTGGTGTGGTAGGCGAGAAGTATGAAGCCATCAAGGTTTCACATACTGGATGACCGATACCCTTGTTGTCATGTTAGATTTTGAAGCAATTTGTTCTTGGGCAGGTCCAGCTACTGTTTACAATTGTCTTTAGATTTTAACTGAAGAACCACAAGTTTGTGTTCTTCCTGATATGAAATGTACACTCGTTCATTGAGTTAAGACTCCGATTCACTGTGTAACTAATGAGACTTAGCCACCATTAAACATTGGTAGATCTTTTTTCTTCTTCCAATTTTACATCAGTTAAGAGAAATTACTTGTAGTACAGTTGCTATATTTAAATTCTTAGTGTGCACAAAGGTTTAGACGGACTTGTCGATTTCCAGTGGAGTCTATAGTCGGACAATTTGAGTGTTATTTAAACTATTGCTTTTAAATTTTGAAATTTGAAAAATATTTTTATTTGTAATAATTCTTTTAAAAAATAAAGTAGTTCTTAGTCATTTTATTTTTTTTCCTTTTTAGCAGAATTATCTCATTAGGGAGGGTTTTTTTTGTTTTTCATTTGCCCAGTTCGTTAGCATGGATTATTGCACATTGATAGGTGGGGATGGGATGTTGGATACTTTTGGATGCTATCTAGATGTAACGTTACCATATCGGTACTTCCTCCCTAGTTATCTTTTTTTTTTTTAAAGTCAATTTCTTTAAAAATGGTTATATACATGCTTTCAAATGTAAGACAATAATATCTAAGAAATTGAGACAGATATGAATGCAACTGAAGACCCATGTGAATACGTTGGTCTAAATAAAACGGGGGTTGAGTACCGCAGCTGCTTATGTTTTTGAAAGCCGGGTTAGTATATTTTCAAAAGGATAAAACATGATGAGTTTAACGGTGATGCGTAGTCCTTTTTCTCAAACATGATTAGTAATGTTTCGCCTCATATTCTGTCTTTAAGTAGGGTAATCCACAAGCGTATCTGCTGCATGTTTCTGGTCTCTAACAAGAATAATTCATAGGAATTTGTTTGCTCCATGTTTTGCTTCAAATTGTAGTTTAATAAGTTTCTAATACTAATAGGAGACGGTACGTGTTGCCAAAATTGATAATCAAGACGAGACTCATTTGAAATGGGCTCATTGAAAATTTTAGTTCTCACTTCCTATGCTAATTTAGATGTGATTCTCAATTCCTCATGCAGCATAAACCATAACAGAAAGCAAAATCCATTTTCAGTGTGAAGTTAAAATTCATTATTATGCATAAACCAAAAAAGGACTTGATTTTTCGTAACATTAATCATTTTCCTTTACATATTATGATATTACCATAGAGTGGATCAAAAAGTCACGTGGTTTGACTTGGTACAAATTTTATATAAATTGACTTACAAAGTTTCATAACCCACTAAAAATACCCCTTATAATTAAGGCCAGGTGAACGCGCAGGCCCCAGAGATTAACAGTTTATCACTATACCCCAAAAAGGTGCAGACCCTCGTTATTAAAAAAAATAACTGAACGAATAAAAATCTTTATGATAAAATGGATTATATACTGAATTTTACAGTCATTTATCATAAATTACATGCAATATAACATAAAGTTTATTGACTTTTACAATCATTTTAAAAATCATACTATCAATAATTTCTAATTAGTTCACCATACAAAATTATTTTACACTATCAATCATCTAAATCAAACTTCATTGATAGTATGTCTTTTTTTTTTTTTTTCAAAACACTTGGGATTTGTCATGGAGACAATGAGGAAACGAAGAAACCGCTTCAGCCTAACTATTCTACCCCACCAAATGACAACTAAGAAAAAAAAAAATCTGAGCACACAGCCAAACCTTGAGTTGAAAAATAATATAATTTAAATATATATCTTCAAGCAAACAAGGTCGTTATCCTAACTGGATATTCCAGTCTATTAATACATAAATCAAAACGGAAGTTATAAGAAAAAAAAGGTGGGAACCATGAAATGCAAATTTGACTATTAGAGTTGACAATAATTCAAAGAAAGCAAAGCATTAAGCCACCTTATGCTTCAAGGAGATCTAGAATATTTGTCTAAGGAACACCCACATAAACTACAACTTCTTCAATAGCAAGGAAATGATAAAAATAAAGGAGAGGGTAATACAGGTAGAACAAAGGGCAGTCAAATGTTAACACCTAGTGAATCACAATATCGAACAGGCCTTTTGTGCTTTACCCTTCTTTTTCTTCTGCTTAGGTGGTTGAAGGACAACTCTTATGGCTGCATCAAAGACTGCCTTCACGTTCTGCAATAATTACCCAAAAAAAATTAAACAACGTATTGAATTAACCATTTTGATTTAAAAAAATAAAATAAAAGAAATACATTCAACCATGTACCTCCTGTGTTTTTGAACTGCATTCAATGTAAGCTGGCGCATTAATCAGCTTCCTAAGCTCTTCTCCCTTCAAGGGAATGCTCAAGTCAGATTTAATTTATTAAATAACTAAACAAGACTCCAGAGCACCCGAAACAATACTAACCTGAGCTGTGGTAATAGGTACAGCACCAGGATGGTCAATGCAGAACTGCTTATCATCCCGAAGGTCTATCTCATTACAAATCACAAAATAATAAGGAACGGACTCTTAGTTGCCAAAACCATCAATATAATATGCACAAATGGAGAAACTAAAACAACCATTTGTCCCCTCAATAGAACAAAGCAAGCTATGAGCCTCACTGGAAGATTATTTGATAAATTTAATACATATCTCAAGGCAGGGCCAGCCTATCTACCTATAAAATGCATGAATTAATCAACCAGAAACATCCATGCATTGACCGTAATGGCATTATCAGCTACACGTTGGAAAAACAAAAAAAACTAATACTAAAAACTACGTACCCCATTACGCAGAGACTCCTCGCTATGCAAAGGTAAGGGGGAGAAATATTGTACACAGCCTTACCCTTGCATATGCAAAGAGACTGTTTCCGGATTCAAACCCATGACCAACAAGTCATCAAGGCACAACTTTACCGTTGTGCCAAGGCTTGCCCCCTAAAACTACGAACCCCATTGCCCAGAGACTCCTCGCTATGCGAAGGTAAGGTAGAGGGATATTGTGGATATTGTACGTAGCCCTTATCCTTGCATATGCAAAGAGGCTGTTTCCGGATTCGAATCCATGACCAACAAGTCACCAAGACATAATTTTACATGTTGGAAAAACAATGGTGATAAATATCTAAAGAAGGGAAAAAAAGAATAAAACGAACCAGAAATACAGCCAATTCTGGCCAAAACAAAATCTGGTTCAGCAGTTCATCATTCAGAAAAGGAAAATTTCAAAGGTGCTGTACTTGTATCTAAAGTCAACATTAATCAATCATGAAATCCATGGGGATAAGTTCCTATATTTCATTGTAACACAAGCCACAATGAATAAATTAAATAAACAAGCCAGAAGGCTGCATCTAATGAATGCATGGTACTCAATATCAATATCACATGCAGCAATAAGCTTACCAAGCTTTGTGCCAACCAGAATAATGGGGACACCAGGAGCATAATGCTTCAACTCTGGAATCCACTGAAAATGAAACCACACATGCAATTTATCATCGACTTTTTTTATAAATGAATTATTTTCTTAACATATAACACGATCCATACATCCTTCATACAGGCCATACAGAAACCTTATAATTATCAAAAGAAATAAGAAGAAATACACCCAAAACACTATGACCACAATAAATTGCAACAACGTACCTTTTTAGAGACATTTTCATAACTGGCCTTGCTTATGAGAGAGAAAGCCAATATGAAAACATCGGCACCACGGTAACTCAAAGGTCTTAATCTGTTATAATCCTCTTGTCCTGTTCCACAAATAACACAATAAATCCAGAGAAAACTTCCAGGCTCCAACATCACGGAAACAATAATCACGCAGCATTACCAGCAGTATCCCACAAACCCAGATTCACAATGCTCCCATTGACAACCACATTTGCGCTGAAATTGTCAAAAACAGTCGGCACATAATCCTGTTTTTACATATACAAATACAACGCTATCAAATAGTTAAGCAAATGCTCATTACAAAAAAAAAAAAAAAACGTTAACCAAACTTCATAATAAATAATAAATTGAGACCCATTTAAACTTTACACATGTTGCAGCTTATGAAACATGCACCAAATGGAGATGAAATGCAAATGCAGCTGAATTTCTTCATAATTTGCGGAATAGAACAATTACCCAGAACCCAAAATTATGTTTTTAGAAGGGAGAAAGGAAATACTAACGGTGGGAAAAGTGTTGCTGGTGTAGGAAATAAGCAAACAGGTTTTGCCCACAGCACCATCCCCAACAGTGACGCACTTGATGAACCTAGAAGCGCTCATCTTTGGAACTCGGAGAAAAGAAAAGAGACACCAACAGCCTCAGATCTTCACCTGAGGACCCGATCACACACCCCCTCCAATTTCTTCTTCTTCTTCTTCTTCTTTTTTCTTCTTCTTCTGTCTCAATTACACATCTGCGCCACAAAATAATAATAATGAATGAATGAAGAACAGAAGAAGAAGGAAGAGAGAATGGGTAGCGAGCGAAAGAAAGAACAAACCCTAATTGGGAAAATGCGGAAAGAGATAGTGTGGGAGAAAGGGGGGAAATGGAAAAAAAGGAAACCCTAACAAACAGACCCTGTGACTGTGAGAGGAGAAGGCATTGACGGAGGAGAGAGAGAGAGTGAGAGAGAGAAACCTTTTTAGGCCCGCGAGATTTTCCTGTTGAACCGCTCATAGCCTCATACAACCCAACACCAACAACAATCTCTCCTCTTTTTATTGTTTTTTTCTTTAAAAATATAAATACAATTTTCACTTTCTTTTGGCCATTTTTACTCTGCCTTTTAATCGCAGACAAATTCGGATCCTTATGCCATAAATAAATTCATGCTCACCACTCACCCATTCTGCGGTATTTTTTTTATTGTCATTATTACATGTTAAATTTCATTGTGTTTTAACGGAAAATAAGGGGGTAAAAAAATCCAATAAAAGCATATTCGTTCAGGTTAAGTTAGGAAAAGGATTTTATTTTTTTATTTTTAATCCTCCAATTCATTAAAAAAAAGAAACTCTTCTGACTAATTAATTAAGAATTAAGGTAAAGAGTAAATAAAGTCTCATAAAAAAATGGTATTTGTTTGGTACAGTCCAAAATTACATATATTTTTATGGGGAAAAAAATCAATTTATTGCAATTTTAAAAAATAATTACACAAATATTGCGTTTTTAAAATTATTTACACAAATATTACAGCCATTTACGTCCATATAGGACGCAACCTAATACGTCCAGCCCTGACGCAACAAAGACACGTCCATATAGGACGCATATAGGTACAAGACACGTCCATATAGAACGCATATGGGTACAAGACACGTCCAGGGAGGACGCAAATGGGCATCATACGCGTCCAGGGAAAACGCAACTTTGCACGAGCTATATAAGGGGTTTCCAACCAAAATGAGCATTTGCACATTCTCTATCTTCTCTCTAGAATTCAATGTCTCTGCCTTCTCTCTAGAATCAGAGGTAGTGTTGAGTGTTTTTTGCAATGAAGCTCTTTCGCTTTGTGAATCAAGTAAGTGTTGCTTAAATATATGTTGTTTAAATTATATGTTTTATATTATATTGTACAAAATTATTATTGTTATAGAAAATTATTATTGTTAGTGACCTAGGTTTATTAGAAATAGTTAGTTGTTTAGTTAATTGTTATTGTTAGTGACTTTGGTTATTTATTTGGTTAGAATATTTGTTGTTAGTGACTTTGGTTATTTATTTGGTTAGAATATTTGTTAGTGACTTTGGTCATTTATTTGGTTAGAATATTAGTTGTGTGTTGAAACAAAAGACCACTATAAGTGTTGCCCTCATAATTGAGAGTCTAAAGGTTATTTATTTGGTTAGAATATTACTAGTTAGTGACTTTGGTTATTTATTTGGTTAGGATATTACTCGTTAGTG
>CM023941.1:34216553-34252700 GCA_013407115.1 Glycine latifolia
CACGTGGCATATGCCACGTAATTCGCTGACACTCCCAGCGAAATATGTCTGCATGACACGTGTCCAGAACACTTGCAGACTGGGTCTGACACACGTAATTCGTGGCCACTATAGCGAATTACGTGGCCAATACGGAAGCGCCAACTCAGCAGCCCTATTTTGCTCCTATTACCAGCGAATTAGGGGACATGACAGTTTGGGAATTAATATGGAGGGCATGGCATTCAGGAGAAATTTTTTGCCAAGCGTGGCACATTGGCCACTGTTCTTAAATTGAGTTGTATATGGATAAACAAATTAATTAAGCATTTGTTGAATAAGTGATTATTATCAATTAAAACCTTATGTATAAGTCATAATTTATTTTCATAATTATTCTAAAAGTTTATTGGATAATCTCGGAAACAGTGTATTATTAATTATTTTCATAAACTCTAAAACAGTAATACAAGTGTTTAAATTATAAAATAACCCAAATAAACAATAAATTAAAGTACGTCAGTTTCACAACCTAGCTAGTATTCCTTACCCTTCCACAATAAATAGTTCAAAATTTGTTTATGTCTGTCTTCATTCATGTAAAAAAGACATTTTTTCTTCAAGTAGTGTGAAGTATTCGATGTGAAGATATAAGGTTGGTTTAGTAGTGAAGATAAAAGGAAAATAATCCTTCATTTAACAAAAAACTAACAATATTAACAATTAGCATTTGTCAATAAAAACAAGTGTAAAGTATTCAATAACTTTATTGATGATTACTTTTCGTTGAAGAATTTGAATGATAATCTTTAATTGAATCTCTTCTCTCAATTATAATTTTTTCCCATGTACAAAATTCAAACTTAAAATCTTACCTAATGGATCCCAACCTAATTCTACGAAGATCAACAATACATTAATGTTTGTCAAAAGACTAGATAAACAAATTTAAATACGACTTGTCATATGATCCATTTTTCCTATCATACCAAGGTAACCTAATAAAGGGAAAATCTCTCAAGTGCACGAGGTTGTCCTCAGATATTATCCATAGGTCTAAACAACTATTTTAGTTCCTGAAAGTGGTTGGTGTAGACACATTAGTCTCCAAAAAAAATAATGTTAAGTAAGTTTTAAGATATTAAGCAAATTATTAAATTTAACTAGAGTAAACACATGTCTCTTTCTTTTGTAAAATCTACACGTCTTTCCTAAGATTTAAGAAAATTAAATATGTCTTTTTTCTATTTTTAAAACCTATACAAATCCCTTAAGTATTGTCAAACATTTGACATTAACAAATCATGTGTGTTAACAGTTTTATTAAAAAATGATTAAATATGTTTTTTCATCCTCATAGAAAATGTTTGAAATTTGTTAATGCAATTTTATTTATCTATTTTTCATCTTTGCAAAATTTAAAATTATTATTTTTGGTCCAAAACTATGTTAGGATAACCGAACTTACGTGTGTGATGCTGTAGAAAGTGTCAGTTTTTTAACTTGTTTATATCATTTATATGTATAACCAAACACTGAGACTCACTTCTTTTACACTTTCCTTTAATTTTAAAAAAAATCTTTTATTTTCATCTTCTAAACCAAACTAGGCCTCTGTATTTGGGCTTTTCGTCTCTAAGAATGACACGTTTGCTAACTATTATATGGTAAACAGCTTTAACCACGGTTGTCCAAGGTTTGGAGCAAAGTTTTAGAGAAAAACAAATAATTATCATTGTTTATATGTTTTTACAGTATTACGGCGGGACAAATTTTATCAGATTCTTTTGCAAAAACTCAGTATTATGATGGAAGCTCCTCTTGATGAGTAAGGTTAGGCACATTGGACTTGGACACTCACAAATTTTTAAGAGACACTGCTCAACTCAGCTTTATAGATGTCCACCTTAATCTCACGTTTAGGTGCTTTTGTTTGTGAATTTAGGTCTGCCAAAGGAACCAAAATGGAGTCACCTACGAGCCTTGCATGCAGCTCCAGAGAGCTTTACTGTGGGGAACTCCTTCAGTTCAGAATTTTTAGTAATGATTTAGAGGTAGGCTTTTAGTAGTTTCATTTCAGAAGAACAAGCAGGACAAATTAAATGATGGAGATTATTTACACTGTCTTGGTTTGTATGGTAGAGCTTCTGAAGGGGCAGGAAATGCTTGCGCTGTTTGTAGATTTATTTTGAACATCTATCAGGTTCAGGTTGTTGACTTTAACCATAACCCCTCCCCTCAAAACAGAAACCGACAGAGCAATAGATTTCAGCATTGTTGTGAGCAACAAAAAAGATGAGAAGAATATGATATATGCTCAAATAATAATTATTGATCATGCCTCAATTTCTAATAATACAACTTTGTAATAGACTTGCGTATATAATGGGGACTATAGTTGGCATCCAAAGTAAATAAGAAAAACAACATACAAAAACTCACTAAAAGGAATTGGATAAAGCTGCAATAGAAACATGGAACACAAAGATCAGGATTTACAGAATGCACGAAGCGTTTGGTCTAGAGCCTTTCTGTCATAATCCCCTGTGAAAACGCAATTGCCTAGAGGACCCTTTAGAAGGATAAGCCTTAGTAACCCATCTGCTACCTTCTTATCCACCTAATACACCAAAATAAAAAAAACTATAAGCCCTAATAAAAACAAACTGAACATTAAAAGGGTATTGAGAATCAGTACTTACTGCCATGACAGATTTAAACATGTCCACAGTCATGGTCTCAGGAGGGGCTGTAGGTAACTTAGCCTGTTTTAAAATGTCTTCAACTCTCTTCACAAGAGAATCATCAATCCAACCTAGGCGATATGACATGTCAACAGCCATTACCTGTGTACATTGGCATACAGATTCATCAAAATAGACCTATAGACTTTAGTATTAAACACAAATATAAGTACAATTCATGATATTTTTGTTTTAAAAAAAATACCGTGCCAGCTGCAACAGCCTCTCCATGAAGCCACTGCCCATAGCCAACCCCAGTTTCTATTGCCTAAAATAAGTGCCACGGGAAAGAGTTAAAATCAAAGAGGAAAATTTACTGAAAAGGAGATGCAGAAACAATTTTTTTGGGAATAGTTTGATGTCACAACAGTCACAGCAAATAAATAAAGATTATTAAATATTTAACCATCATATTTTAAAATCTACAATATGTAAACAACCTGAGAGATTAAGAGACCGAAAGTTTCATTAAGTCATTACAAATAAACTCAAATTAATATAGCATTAAAGGGGTATGAGTGATTAATCAATCAAATATCTGAGGTTGCCTTCGCATTTCAAATAAACAGTGACAAAAAAAATTATAATGCATATTTTTCTTAATATTCTTCATGTTCCATACTTCTATCCTCTATAAAAACTTTGAAACAACTGGAACTATTTGATTTGGGACACGCTAAAATCAGCTTGTACACCATCTTAATAGCTAATTTTTTCTCAAACAATCTGTCTCCATTTTACTCGATTTTTTTTATTATGTTTGAAGTTTTATAATTGTTTATCAACACATAATAATTCATAACGTAGGTTATAAATTTTCGCAATTTTACAACCTCAGATAATAACCAGTCATATACAATCACTCACATGACCAAATGTATGACCCAAGTTCAATGTTGCCCTCAGTCCACTTTCCTTCTCATCTAAGGACACAACCTCAGCCTTGTTTTCACAAGATCGCTTTATAGCATATGCCATTGCACTAGGATCTCTGCAGTGGAAGACATTAACTTGTAAAAACTGATACAGTAGAAGGACATTATGGAAGCAGGTGCACAACATTTTGATAAAAAAAATATAGATCAACACAATTAGATAGTATGTGGCACTAATTATCAATCATGCATAGGTTATCGGAAAATAGTATCATATTAGTATCCAGTCCAGATATTCATATAATATATCAGTACTTATATTTTTAGTGTAACGTTGTTTTGGATATCCATCATCTTCACAGTATTTGCCAACCTCAATTATTACATAGGAAATTGAGAGAGGGGGAACACATGGACCTTGAATATAGATAATCACATGTAGCTAATTTTATTTTATTTTACTTTTACTTATATAAAACATATCTTATTTAATATATTAGCCATTCCTGTATCTTAAATTTCTGAAGAAAAGTATTGTATTGTATCATACCAGATATTTCAATCTGTAGCAGTGCAACAGAGCTAATAAATAATGATAAGTCATATAGCTCAAGCTTGGGATACTTTTTCCAGCCAAAAGTACATATTTTAACATAACTTTCCCAGAAAATTAGCTTATTACAGCACAGTACTTAATTAAAAATTTACCTTGCCAGTAATAAGTGCATATTTTTCTCTTGCCACTCAAAAAACTCTGCATCCCTAATGAGCCCATACTTTATAACCTCTGCAAGCCCTGAGGCCAGTTCCCTATCTGGCAACGTATGTAATGTGTCCGTGTCTATAAGCACACACTGAGGTTGGTAAAAGGCACCAATCAGGTTCTTCCCAAGGCGGTGATTGATCCCAGTTTTGCCACCAACTGAAGAATCGACCTGGGAACATAATACACAACCCAATGAACAGGGAATGGGATAACATAGATAGCAGAGAGCCAGAGACTAGAACCATTAACATTAGCCAGAGCCACAAAAGGTCTAATAAACACATATCATGAAAATAACTTTTTAAAAGAGCAGCAAAAGACCTGTGCCATCACAGTGGTAGGAATCTGAATAAAATTAACACCACGTAGGAACAAAGCAGCAGCACAGCCACACATGTCGCCAATCACACCACCACCAAGAGCGACAAACGTACAACGCCGGTCTAGTCGTGACTCAATGGCCTTGTCAAAGACTTTCATAAGAGTATCCTATCAGTTGAACACACAAACACTTTCTTATGCAAATCTCCAAAAAGTGCCAATAAAAACCACAGCCAATTCAAACGCATGAGACATACCATGTCCTTGTACTGCTCACCATCAGGTAAAATTACACTCTCCACAGAAACATTGGGGTTTCCCATTGTCAAAGCATCAACAACCTTGTCTAGATAAAGTGGCGCAACCGTTTTGTTAGTTACAACTAGGACCCTCTTTCCATGCACATGCCTATTGCAACAGTGAGAACAGAGCACTTCAGAATAAAATATTAAACAAGAAATACAATCCATGCCTTATTAAAAAAGTTTTATTGAATTGAACTTCTCCACATACTAAAATCATCTTATGAACTTAAATTGTATAGAAGCTCTTTCATTCAACGTCTCCAAAAGTTGAGGCGCATAAGTTGATTTTAGCTTAGATGAGAGACTTCATTTCGTTCTATCTTTCTTATTTTCTTCTTTTGTAAGTACTCATGAAGAAGTTTACCCAAACAGAGCCAAGATACAATACAGTGATACACTACACATTGCACTATGAATTGAAATTTGAGTAAGTATAAATCCACATACAGACATATTGGAAATTATAACATGAAAAAATAAAGAGAAAATGAAAGTTAAAGAAATTGAATTGGTGAACCTCTGGAGATAGCCGGGTTGGTTTAGTAACCCGGATCCGATGTAAATGGGATAGCTACGATTACCCAAATCGACTTCGACGGTGGTGGGAAGAGCGGGTTCGGATTTTGCTGCTGAGGGATCCATAACTTGAGAGGAAGTGACGCATATCCTTGAATTGCGAGCGGTGGAAACAGAGGCCCAGGCCCAATAATTAGAGTTGAAGTGCAGATGGTTGTTATTGGAGAAGAAAGAGGGTTTGGGGAATGGAGTTTGTTGGTTGGTACGGAGAGAAAGAGAGAAAGTGGTGGCAGTGGAAGCCATTGGGGGAATCAGCGATGGAATGGGTGCGATGGCGTGGTTTGGTGGTTGTTGAGTGAAGAAACCAACAATAACATGCTGTGCGGGTGGCTGTCTTCGTTGAACACAAACATGACTCGGAGGGTTAGGTAAGGACTAAGGAAAGTGATTATTATGTGCATGTTTGGTAGAGATCACTTTTAGATTAAAAAAAGTAAGAGTAAATAGTTATTTTTTTATATAAGTAGATTATTAATAAATTTGTATATGAAATATGAAAATTTGAATTTTATTTTTTGAGTATAATTAATATGATAAATTCATTCATCTATTAACTTTGATCAATTCTTATTTAAATTATTCGATAATTTAAATTATTCTATAATTTTAAAAATATTCTTTTAGTAAGATAATAAAATAAATTTCAAAAAAAAAAATATCTGAAAAGAGAAATATAAGAATATTATGATGGTAAAGTATGTACAGTCAAATTTAAGTTTATTTTAAATTATATGTTTTCTTATTGAAATTCTATTTTTTTAAAATATTCTTTTAGAATATTAAATATATTATTTGTTTTAAAATTTCATCATATAAAATAATAGATAAATAATATTAAAATAAAGTAGTGACATTTTTAAAAAATAAAAATATATGATTTTATTATTTAAATTAAATTAAGATTTTGAAATTTTTAATTTTTTTATTTAATTCAATTCTTACGATAATCAACATAATAACATTTAGTTAATATATTTATTAGAAAATAATAGTTTGATTCTTTATTATAAGACAACCAAAGTTAATTAATTTAAATTATTTTATCAATAATATCATAAATAAAAATATTTTAGTTCTAATAGAGATAAAAAATTAAATTAAATTATAAAAATAATTTTTGTTACAAGAAAGTTTAAAATTACTTACTCATTATATTATAAAATAAATTAGTTTTAATTTTTTTTTATGATAGAAATTACAAATTTCATTTACGGAAAAAATCATTATTCTCTAAGTCATCATGAGTGAACCGTTACGCGAAATTTTTTTTATAAAAAAAAATATTTAACATAATTACGTATCAAACAATCAACAATATTTATTTTTATTAAATATATTATTTATTTTTAAATTTTCATCATATAAAATAATGGATAAATAACAATAAAATAAAATAGTGACATTTTAAAAAAATTATAGTTTTATTATTTAAATTTAATCAAGATTTTGAAATTCTTAAACTTTTATTTTATTTAATTCAATTCTTACTATAACCACCATGATAACATTTAGTTAATATATTTATTAGAAAATAATAGTTGAATCTTTATTATAGGACAGCCAAAGTTAATTAATTTAAATTACTTTATCGATAATATCATAAATAAAATATTTTTAGTTATGATAGAGATAAAAATTAAAATTAATTTATAAAAATGATTTTTATTACAATAAATTTTTAAATTACTTACTCATTATATCATAAAGTAAATTAGTTTTAATTTCATTTTTTTATAGAAACCACAATTATCATTTACAATAAATAATTATTCTCTATGTCATCATGGGTGAACTGTTACAGGAAAAAGTTTTTTTTTAAAAAGTATTTAACATAGTTACATATCAAATAATCAACAATATTTATTTTTAATTTGAAGTCATATAAAATAAATTTAAATATTTTCATAAATGGATACTTTGTTCATTAATATTTATATTTTAAGGTTTAAATCTACTACCTCTAATAAAAAAAAACCCCGCGACATCCACATGTCTTGGTCTCACAAATTAGACTCCAAACATGTAACCTCTGTTTTAGGCATCCATCTACTTATTTTTAAAAGGCTCAGTGTAACAACACTATTTCCACAGTATTTTGAATGTTTGGATTTTAAATTATACGTAACATTGTTTTTGCTTTTGAAAGCTGCCAAATTGATTTTAGGTTCAAAAACATAATTACGAATTTGAAGGTTATCTTTGTAATTCGTACATTTTTGCCTATCTGATATGAGGTTCCTAGCACATTACACTGCCAAAAGCTATGAGGTCATGTCGCCGAGCTATGAAGCTTCGGCAACATATTTCTATTTGTTAATCAGATAAGTGGTGTTAGAGGAAAATGTTTGTTTCCGCTATCCCTCAACTCAAATTAAAATTTCAATCTATCTTTCACGCCTTCCACCTTCAGTTTCTCCTATACATTCCTATCTCTCTTTCTTTTTTTTTCTTCTTCTCTTCACAGACAACAAACCCAACTCCTCTCCATTTTGGTCTCTCCCTTTCATCATTTTCTCATCCTTCTCAAAATCTAAATCCATTTGGTCTTAATCTCAGGTTTTGACCCAATTCAGTTTCTCTCTCTCTCCCCCTTTTCCTGTTCCGATTGGTGACCCTTCTGTCAAAACCTTTTCAAGTTTAGATGTGTTTGTTTGTCATAATTTTTGGTCTCTTCTATTTATGTGTTTTTTTTTCATCATCATCACACACACACACACACACACACACACACATATATATATATATATATATTATGATGTAAGAAATCGAACATTTGCCCGTGTTACTTGGATTTATGGTTATATGCTTCTTAATTTAATTATTAAACTCTTAATAAATATCTTAAGTCAGTTGAGCCTTTTTTAATCTAATTAGTTTGTTTTTAAAACATTGTCACTAGTATGTTGTTAAGCTATTCCTTTGTTATTGATACACGATTAAGTTATTTCTATCTTAAGTTTTTTTTATTAACTTTGCAAGGGGTAGATTACTTTATGGAAGATACATTATTCACTCATGTTAATTTGCAACAGACTACACAATGCAAGAAGGGTGCAAAGATTGGTTCTTGATGGAGGTCTTTTACAAATTATCATAATTTGGAGGCTGACTAGGACATTATATTTGAGTTTTCAAATCCAAAATCTAACTTTGTTATATTGTGGATTGATTAATTATAATTTAAGTGGATCATACTCTATCAAAATGTCTAAACTTTGTTTAGAACTTTTTTTTGGTGAATTTTTGCAAAAATGATGGTGCTTTGGTTTTGTGAACTTATAAGCTAAATAGACAATGTTATTTTATAAAATATATTACTTATTCCAATCTTATTAGTTTTGGTTCTCATTTATTAAGTTCTATACAATTACAACTAAATATATACAATTATATTATACGTTTAATGTTGCAGCTTACCCATGCGTCAACACGAGTATTGTACTAGTTTAGATTAAAAAAATAAGGATAAATAGCAATTTTTGTCTCTGAATATGTAAAGTGTTGATAAATTCGTCCCTGAAATATGAAATTCAAATTTTAGTCCTCAAAACTGTAAAAAAGTGAGACAAATTCATCAATCCGTTAACGTTAATGAAAGAGCCTACGTGCACAGAGGAACGAAGATGTCACAAAAATGATTACTAACTTATTCATCTTTGATTGACTATCCAAAAGTGAGACATAGGGACATATTTGTCATTCGTGAAGTTAGGGTACCAATTATGGGTGATGTTCTTGGTGTTGACGACGACAACGCAAGTGATGCGGTGAACCTGAAGCATGTCCTTGGCAAGATCAATGGCGATGACGCCAATGCTGCAGCCCATGCTGCCAAGATTGAAGCTTTTGACGTTGCCATGGAGCTTGTAATTGTTGAGGATCATGCCGGAGAGGAAAGGGGTGGGATGGAAGAGGTTGTTGTAGTTGGCGACGAGGACTCCGATGTCTTTGGGCTTGACATTGGTTTTGGAGAAGAGGTTGTCAAGGGCGTCCTGTTCGGCCTCTTTTCTGGATGAATTTATTGCACCTTTTACACTTTTGGGAACTAAAAATTTGAATTTTCATCTTTCAAGGATGAATTTGTTAGCATTCTACATATTTAGGGACAAAAATGATTATTTACCCTAAAAATAAACAAATAAAATATTTTAAAAAACGTATACTATAAATAAAATAAAAACTTCTTAAATAATAATAATAATAATAACAAACTTAAGAGACTAAAAAAAATATTTGGATTAAATTGATTACATAGGATAAAATTTTACATAAATCTTTCACAATTAACTCAACTGGATTCACCACACACTTAGCACTTTACAAACATCAGTCCACCATCCATAATTCTAATTAGATGTTTATGGTTAACTTTTTATAACGACACTTAAATAGGAGAATCCAATTATAAAAAAAAACTTTAGATGCCCAATTAAATAGAAAAAAAGTTTAGAAATTTAATTAAAATTTTGATAAAAATATAATGATGCACATAGTAATTTAAAAAGAACAAGTCGCTTTATTAAACTACTTTTATTTTAAGAACTTTTATATAAAGAGAATTTTGAGAGGACATTTATTTTTAAGGGAAAAGAAGTTAAAAATAAGTCATCTCCGACACTACTTAAACTATTTTATTAATTAATAACATTTGAGAGTTAGAAATGCATTTAACTAGCTAATTTATATCAAGTTGAATATAACTATTAAGGTAACAAATCTCTTCCATTGGATTTTAATATAATTGCATTCTCGTGGCTGGAGTTCGATAGTTCAAAATGGTCATTTTTGACATCTTTCACATGATTTTTTTATTAAATTATACAATCACTTGTAAAGATAAAAATTGGTTAGGCTAAGTTAGACTTTACCAAAATAGAATCTGACATTGGTTAATTAAAAATATATGATTTGAGTGTAATTTGTTTGTCCAACAAAAGTCTTTTGTAATTTGTTCTATATAAAAGTTTTGTAATTTGTTCAATATAAAAGTTTGATGTGACCTATAAACATATTTATGGATATTTTTTGTGATAAATGTATGGTTGGCTTGATCATACTCAAATTTAATTTATTTATAAAATATAAATATATTTTTAAGGTTTAATATTATATTTTTGACAATTTACTAAAAAAAATATTTTATAATAAGACTTTTAAATAAAACATAAATTTATATTTTAATAAAATTAATTATAAACTTTCATAATTGAAGTTGTAAGCATTAAGATTTTGGTATAAATTTTAGCATTCCTGTGAAGTTCTACACACTTTGAATGTTTTATTAAATTTATAATTTAAAATGCAACTGCATATGAATTTTAGACTTTTCTTTTGTCACCATTATTATTGGGGCTCAAAATGAGTCAAACTTGATATATATATATTTTTTAAATTGAATTTGACTCGGTTCAAATTTACTAACAGTTCGGATCAACTCGTTAGCTAGAATTAAAGGAGCCAAAAATCAATTTTTTAAATTCAATATACTTCCAAATTTCAATTTATTAGTAAATTTTAAAATAAAATTTTTATACAATTTTTTGTGACAAATATATATAATAAAAATATCTATATTAATAATAAAATGAATACTTCTTTAAAATATTTAAGGTAATAGTATTAATTTATATTTAAGGAAATAAAATATTTTATTAACATATAATAAAATAATTAAATTAAAATAAATAATACCTAAATCAATTATAAGAAAAATTATAAACATAAATCAATAATAAAATAAAAATATTCGTTGGAGATCTATAAACATAGTATTTACTCATTTTTTTATAAAAATATTTTTATTTATTTATGAAAAATATATTCTATTAAATTTTTTTTGTTAAAAAAATTAATTAATGTATACTCTTTTATTATTTTAAACGAATATTTTAATAATTATAATTTCTTAAAATTTATCGAATGGATAATTTAAAGAGTAAATTACACTCATACCCTTTATGTTTTCCTTAAATTTCACCTGATACTCCCTCCCTTTTTGCACCCTAAAAAAATCCCTTAATTGTTTAGCTCACATTATACCTAGATTTCCCTTCTTTCTAAACACCGTTTAATAATCTAACAGAAATTAGGTATATGCTGGTCACATGACTTTTAATAAAAATTTATGTCTAAAATACCCTCATCTTGTTGTTAACAACCTTCTGCTCATATTTTGTTCTACTAACATATATATGAACTGACTTTTGATTCTCAATAAACATTTTCAGCATATTATGATCAGTCTTAAGGGTGACATGGTGACAAGTCTAAATCATTAGTAATGTTGTTCACACAGTCATGTATACTATGTATTCCAGTCCATCCATTGTGTTCCCGTGGTACCAAACATCAACACTATTTTAATCAACAATAATAAACAAATGATTTTTAGTTCATCCATTGTGTTTCATGTGATCCCAAACATCAACACTATTTTAATAAACAATAATAAACAAATGATTTTCAGTTCATTCATTGTGTTTCCTGTTGTCTCAAACATCAACGTTATTTTAATCAACAATAATAAATAAATGATTTTAAAAATCATACTGCTCTCAAACTGGTTCTCCATTGAAACTCCATTCAGAAATAGGTAACAATAAATAATCAAAATTAAATAAATAATATTAAAAAGTAACATATATAGAAGATCCAGTGTCACTTACAAGCATAACCTCAGCGTGAACAGAAATTGTGGAACAGGAAGAGAAACAAAGAGCTCGTGAACGTCGAAGAGGAAGACAAACGAAAGCGCTTATGAACGTCGCAAACTAGAAGATGAACAATGGAGAATTCGTGAACTGGAACAGGGTCGGTGAAGAAATCGCGAACGGTGAAGAGGAATGGAACGTGAACGTCGTGAGAGAAAGAAGAACTCGCACCTCCTAGATGCTTGAAGAAGAACTCGTTAACAAGAGGAAAATGAACATTATATTTCAATGGTAAGGAAGAATGAAACGTGAATCATAAATTCTAAAACTAATTGGGAAGTGATAATTTGAGTTTTACAATTAAAATGTAAGGATAATTTTGTCTGTTTATATATTTCAATTGACGTTAGTTGTGAAAAAATGGAGGAATATCATGTGAAATTTGAACAAAATTCAGAGAGTGCGAGTGTAATTTAGTCTAATTTAAATCATTTAAACTAAAACTAATCAATAAAGCGTTTACTTTGCCTAACCTTGTTTAGAATTTTCTTCATAGCAGACGAGGATTGTTTTCAAGGATTCTCTATTCTTCTTCTTCTGTTGTAATCTCAATGAAGGATCAATCAATCTTAAAAGAAGAGATCGGGTTTTCTCGTAGGTAAATTTTTCTTCTCCCCTCTGCTTTAGGGTTTTCGAAAAGGTTTATAAAAATGCAATTAGTGAATCAATAATCGAAATCACCAACATAAAATGCCTATACTGCAATGCATCCGCTTCCCCTTATTCTGAATGATACAAAGTTTGTCTTTACCCTTTTTCGCTGTTTCGTATGCTTGCTGGCACAGTGAATCACACTTCTTTGTGGGTTTTCTTTGACTTTTTGTGTCTTCCTCGTACCAAGAATTTTTGCTTGCTATGCTGCCCATTTCATCACTGCAAACCATTCTCTCATTTGTTGTCAATGTGTTGGTTTTGTGTTGAATGCACTCTTTGATTCACCAATGTATGCAGTATGCACTTTTAATTATTGCTAGCCGTATTCAACTAGAGTTTAGAATCCTATGGCCAAAAAATAGAATTGTGTGTGCATGGGTATTGTGGGTGTTTATGCCCCTCTTTATCAAACACTCATGTACATTAAACTATAGATGGCCGGCCAACTTGCAAGATCAAGAAGACTAGAAACTCAGCATCAGGAACAGTCAAGGGCTAAATGGACGACATCACTCACCAAGATACTTGCAGCACTGATGGTTGACCAAGTACATAAAGGGAATAAACATAACAATTTATTCAATAAGAAAGCATGGAAATATATTTGTGATGAATTTTACAAAAAAACAGGTCTGAAATGGGACAAGGAACAGCTCAAAAACCGATATTCAGTCTTGAGGAGGCAGTATACTATTGTAAAGTCCATTCTTGATCAAAGTGACTTTAGTTGGGATGAAGCCACAGGATCTATAACAGCTAATTATGAAATTTGGGCTGAATACATCATGGTATGTTCCTTCATCTTTTATTTATTTTTTAATTAAATATCAAAATATGGTGCTGTTGAAAAAAGAAAATTTGGTCATATGGTCAGTATGACCTTCCTTTATAGACTGTTTGGTTTAAATAAAGGGAGGAGAGGAATGAGAAATTATTGTATGGTCTAGGACCATGGACAAGACCATGTGTCCATGGTCCTGTCCAATCTCAATGTGACTTCTGAGTTTTATTAACTATTTCTTAAATTGAAAAACTTGACTTAATGTCACTGGAGATTGACCAAGACTTTGGACACATGGTGATCTTTGACTATAAAATAATTTCTTGTGGCGGGACAACTTGTTTAATTTATAAGAGTAGGGGAGGAAAAATAAAGTCTTTTACTATTATACTGTCATGGTAGATAAATAAAATCATTAAACTCTAGTGTTCAAGTTAAGGATAATTTAATTAGCACTGCCTATAAACTTAAAGTATTTCCCTTCTCTTAATCTCCTTAACATTGGAGGGGAGACAAAAACTGGGAGGTGTGGGATTTTGTCCCCTATATTTACCTCCTTTGAGTCTTTTCCCTTCCAAATATTTGAACCAAACAAGCTATTAATGAGGGTCAACATTCATGAATGCTTTATATGAAAAATATGTTTCTTAATTTGTTTTTTTCCACCAAGCTGAAGATAAAGCCGAGTAGCCGGATAGCCCTCTGAGATTAATTTGAAATTCTCCAAAAGTTTGCTTTTCATTTTAATGATAAAATGTGGAATAAGTAAGTTAACAATCTGAGAATGTTGTGGCATAATCCGTCTCTGAATTGAAACCCTGTTACTTTTTTAGAAGAATGCTAACACCACATTCTTTATTGGGTAAAAGTATTAAAATCCATGCGGAACCCACTAAGCATGTGTTCGTTTGGGATTATTTTGGATAAAGTATTTCTTTTAAAGTTCTTAGGAGATTAGAAAGAAAAGAATATTTTTTCTTAATCAGTATAACTAAACACACACCATAAATAATGAGATCAACTTTGATTTCATGAGGGTTTTAAAATGAATGTTTATATTACCAGCAATTTTTGTAGTTTCTACTATAGACTGCAGTATTTTCATCACAGACATGAGCTGTTAGCCGTGCTCTATAAATATACTTGATTAACTTTTTTGGAAATTACAGAAACATCCTGATGCTGAGACTGTCAAAACCGGTGGCTGCTCAATCTTTGAGGAACTTTGCACAATATTCTCTGAGCCATCAACCAACGGCAAGCATGAATATTTCACTACATCCGAGGGTGAACATACTTATACAACTCCTTGTTCAGAGCCCTTGAACACACACCAAGAGGAGTCCTCATCAGAATCCCAGGACGAGGAAGATGCTAATGATTTTCAAACAGTTCAACCTACTACACCTACTGCGATTTCTACCCGCAAAAGAGGGCGTAAAGGAATTGATGATGCTATTGCAGATGCGTTATTTGAGATGGCATCTGCTTCAAAGATGAGGGCACCTGCCATAGAGCAACAAATTGCTAGATTTAGCATGGCTGATTGTATTAGGGACTTAAGATTTGATGCAAGGTGTTGATCAACAACTCTATTTTGCCGCTTTAGAGATGTTCGACAAACCTAATGCAAGGGCGATATTTTTGTCTCTCAAAAAGGATAAACGCTTAAATTGGTTGCGTCGCAAGTGTGCTGTTGCATCCAATTAATCTTGCACATGATGAAAAAAGAGGAAAATATTTTTTTGGTTAGAGTTTGATCGGTGTGTTAAATTATTTACAAGCTTTGTTTAGGTAGTCTCATTTATATCACCACAACACAATAATTGTTAATGTTAAAACAATATATTACATGACACCAATCGATGTTTTCAAATTGTTAAAATGGATCACTCAACTTGTAAAGAAAATTATTCATAATTAATCAGTTCAGTTACTATTGAACCCCAGTTAAAAGTTAAATTGGTAAATTATTAAGAGCATCTTTAGTGGTAGATTCTAAATTGGGATCTTAAATCACTTTTTAGTAGAATTTATAGTGTCAAGTAGGATTTAAGATCTCTCAAGATCTCTTCCATTTTGTTCTTTAGTGGTAGATCTCATTTTGAGATATTAAGGAGAAAGAAAAAAGGAAAAAATTTATTCTTTTTTAAATAATGTGCATATCTTAAGAGTTCTTCTACAATAACTCATTCTCCATGTTGGAGATCTCTCTACCTCATTTGGTGGGAGATTTAGTGAAGATCAGATCTTGAACTCAAGATTTTTGTTCAAGATCTTGCACTAAAATTGTTTTAATGGAATTTATTAATATATACTTGTTTTAGAAGTATTTTAGTAAATTATAGTTTATTTTATAAAAATACAGCAAAGTGTTATTTGTTGAAATTTTTTGAAAAAAAGAGTGTAACTTTTAAGCATCTTTTAATATAATTTATTTTTTAAATTAAAATATGTTTGTGATCATTAATAATATATATCCAAATTTTTGTGTTTATTTTTTAATAAATTTTTGATTTACATCCTCCACCCAAGACTGCACCACCACGTCTTGATCGATGTGGCCGCCGGCAACCCCCTCGTCAATTTGCGTCCCTCATGAAGGTAGATGTGGCCTTGGATACGGCGGATCTGGTCTCCTTATTCTGAACCCATTGCCAAAGACCACTGTGCGTGCTGCCGAAGGCGAATTCCGGCGGCGGTGTTTTGCTTCCCGCTCTCTTTTTCCTTTTTCTTCTCTCCAAGTACAACAACAATCGCTCTTCCTTCAAAGGTTTTGTTTGTAGGTCTGGGTTGTTGGGGTTATGGTGGTGGGGTTTGTGTCGAGGTTAGGGTGCGCCGCTGGTCGTGGTTAGGTCGCGCACTGCCGATGGTGGTGATTCCGACTCCGCTGTGGTCTGTGTGCTCGTCGGAAGAAATTTGATTTATGATTTGAGTTGTGATTTTGGGATTTTTTATTTGAAATTTTGATTTGAATCTGAGTTTATATTTTGTTTTTGTGATCTATGGGTGGTCTACTATTAACACTTGTTTGATTTTTGATATGCTGGTTGAAGGTTATTACGGGTGTGAGGGTGATGTAATAGGATAAATATATATATATTTGTTTGGAATTTTTTATCTCTTTTTGGTCGGGGTTGCAACCTATTTCATGTATTTGCTGCATAACGCTGTTGATGCTACATGTACATTAGGATTAAAGTATAACTTTTCTTGACATGATTTGGAACAATTTTAGTAGTAGATATTAAATTGAGATTTTAAATTATATTTTGGTGATTTTTATAATGTTATATAAGATCAATATCTATTACTAAAATTATATCTTAATATATTTTTAATCCTATATAACATTATAAAAATCATCAAAATATAATCTAAAATTCCAATTTAAATATTATATCTTATTTTGAGATTTTATATAACTTTTAATGTGTCTCACATGGACCTTATATTTAAATATTTAAAATTTGATTAAATTAAATTTAATTAATTAAGTAATTAAATTTAATTAATAAAGCATGAAATAAAAAAATATGAATATTAAAAATGAAAAAATTTAAATAATTTTTATTTATAACTAAATGTTAAATAAATGAAAAATATATAAAATTGATAATAAAAAAAGTGTAAGACATTAATTTTAAAGAAAAATTAAATTTCATTGTTTTCGTGACTGTAATGTTCTCAAATATGTTCCACAAAGTTTGCTTGAAGTTGTTGATGAATTCTTCTTATATGTATAACACGTCTTATTTGTAAGTATGTAGCAAAGTCAAGGGGAGTGCCACGAGATACTTCAACATTTGAAATATCATTATCTATGTTATCATAATTAACATTGACATTATCACCAAATGTATCTCGTTCGTCTTCGACAATCATATTATACAATATAATGCATACCAACATTATATCATTCATTGTATCCATGTTTCATACATGTGATGGATCACATATAATTGCAAATCGAGATTTGAGAACACAAAATGCTCGTTCAACATCCTTTCTCACTGTTTCTTGACATTTTGAAAATAATTTTCTTTTCGGACCTTGTGACATTGGTATGGTCTTCACAAATGTGGTCCAATTAAGATAAATATCATTTGCAAGATAGTACCCCATATTGTATGGAATTCCATTAATTGTAAATTGTACTGGATGAGCTCGACCTTACAAAACCTTATCAAACATAGGCAATTGATTTAACACATTAATGTCATTGTTTGAACCCGCAACTCCAAAAAATGTATGCCAAATCCACAAGTCTTGTAAAGCAACTTCTTCAACTATTATTGTGGGTTTGCAGTGATCACTTCTACGAAATTGACCATGCCATGCAACTGAACAATTTATCTACTCCCAATGCATGCAATCAATAAAACCTAACATAACTGGAAACCCTCGTGCATCTTCAATTTGTAGTAGGCAGTTTATGTCATTTTTGTTGGGTCGGGTCTTCTCAAGTACTCTTATCCAAATATCTCATTAACACCCTATAGAAATTTTTGTAAGCATTGAGTTGCAATGCATTTGCCAATTCTAATGTACTCATCCATACAATCAGCAGGTGATTCATATGCCAATATACGAATAGCTGTAGTACATTTCTACAACGGTGAGAGACCCATTCTACCAACAACATTAGGTCTCATTTGGAAATACTCATCGTGGTTACTAAGAGCATTGACAATTCGGTTGAACAATTGTCGCTGCATTCAGAACCTACATCGGAATTGAGTCTCTGTGTAAACCGAATTTTCTAAGAAGTAGTCATTAATCAATCGTAGATGTCTATCTTCATGATTGTGATTAATGACTTTTCTAGGCCTTCTGTGTTGATTGTTGTTGCCTCCTTGATGTTGTATCTCACGTAAATAGTTCAATATTTGTTCATTACTATCGTTGTCAAGTGTTTTATAAACAATTTGTTTCCAAACTCTATCGAAGTCATTATTTTGATCCATTGTTTGAATAATTGTAGGAGATGTGCAACAATGAAGGAGAATTAAATAATTGAATAACAAATTATAACGGCTAGTTTTATAACGACTTAGTTTATAACAGCTAGTTTATAACGACTAATTTTATAACGATTAGTTTTATAACAGTTAGTTTATAAAAGCTAGTTTATTAATTAAGTCAAAATAAAATATGGTTACAAAAAATTAAAATACAATTATAATAAAATAATTTGGTGGTGGTGGTGGTAAAAAAGGAGAGGGAAAAAAAGGAGGGTGATTTTTTGAATTTTGGGTTGAAGGAGGCATGTGGTAATTTTGTAAAAAATTCATATAACTTTTCTAATCAAATTGATTTGGATCAATTTCACATAAGTAAAATTTAACTCAAAGATTGGAGAAAAAATATTGACAAATGAAAAATGAAAATGAAAGTTGTATGTACCAATTATGCTTGTAATGAACCAATTTATAGAAAAAAATTTCAAGCAAAGCAACGGTTAGTAATAGTAACTTTTTTTGCACTTCAATTTTTTTTCTTTTATTTTTGTTCCTAATTCTTCCACTTCATTTTTTTCCTCCTTCTCGGTCTCCTCACTCATACTCCTCCACTTCTTCTGTTCCCCTCCTACCTCTCTTCTCTTCCCCCTCCGCCGCGCGACCTCCCATCTACCTTCCCCCAACGTTGTCCCCCTAGGTATGTATCCCGTTCATCTTTTTTTTCTTCCATTTGGTTGATCTGTTAGTTGGGTTGTTACTCCCCACCTCTTTTGATTGTTTTGTTATGAATAAATTTATATTTTTTTAAAAGAAGCGCAAATCTTCAGGATTCTTGGAAAAGAACTAAATCTCCACGTGGAGATCTTGAAGCCCCCTTTATTGTTGGATCTGGGGAAGGAGAGATCTTCAACTAAAGATCCCTCCTCAAGACCTAGCACTAAAGATGCTCTTATAGATCTGAGATGATGTTGTATTTGGAATTTTGTTTCTTTGATTTTATGTTTGATTTGAATTGAAACTAAATGAGGTAAGAGAAAATAAAATAAGATGTTTTCTCCTCCTATAATTAATTCTGGTAATATTTAATTGCCATAATTTAAAATGTAAAATAAATACTGATAATTTTAAAATTATTATAATTATATTTTTTAAAAGTTAACGGTCACGTAATCATAACAAAAAATTCTAACAATTTTTTTAAATATTATGAAGTAAAAATGAATTTTTTTATTAAGAGTCAAAAATAAAAAAATATATATATCACATACCACAAACATATTTTAACCTATTTTTTATAAAGATTATTTTTAACAAACTTAAACTTTTAAATTGCACTAGAGGTGTGACTTGTTAAAACACACATTTCAAAAAATGAGTACAAGTTAACAAATCTAATAATTAAATGTATATATTTATTATATTACATAACAATACAAATAAAAATTATATAAATTAAATTATGTAAAATTTTAAAAATATACAAAAAAATATCTTAGATAAACTTTTCATAATATATAAAAATTAATATTTAAGAAAAGTTATCTTAAGAGTCATTATTTATTTATCAAAAATATTTTATACTAAAATTCCTTAAAAAAATTTAAAAAAATCATTTTTTAGAAGAATTGATTTAAACAGGTTTATCCAGTTTTAATTAATTTTTTCAACACTCTAACCGGTCAAACTGAACGGCCAAATTTTAAATCTATGACACCAAAGCCATGCGGTCAGCAATAGAATCGGATTTGATTTGTTTCTTACAATTTGAATTCTCTGCATGAAATTTGGCAAAAAGTGCAGAAGAACTAACTACCACTTAAACCAACAGAATATCACATTGAGCATTTCATAAAAACAATTAATAAAAGACAAATGCTAACTCAATCCGAAGGTTATTGATTAAAAAACTTAAAATAAAAATATTTTTATTAAGATAGGAAAAATTGCACTATTATTTTTTTATACTCTCATGATTTATATCATAAATATTTTTTCTTTATTTTTTTAATCAATGTCATAAGAGTAGAATTAGGCCATTATGACCATTTGATATTGATATTTTTATTTTAATTGTTTTGGCTATTAGAAGGATTTTATATTACAGAGTTTGGCCGGCAGTCCTCGTACCAAATTAAATTCAATTACGCACAAATAATTGTAACAAAACAATTCTTGCAGGAAACGTGACAGGAGCAGTGATTCGTTTTATTGGTTGAGCGCATTGACAAGACACGTTACTTACGTTAAATGGAAGATCCATATACCTTAAAAAAACGTGCAACTTCGCAACAAACTTCTCAGTACTATAATCATCAAATTTTCTCCACTATATATAATTATATTAACAGTACATAATAAAACCAATTCAAGTGAAACCCATGATAAGTGCTTACGGAATGAGGATTCTACACCAAAACTTACCCAAAAAAGAAAAAGGTGAATTAGATTGCACTCTCCCAATAGCCTCCACATAAGTGTGGGTTTAGGAGAAGTATATTATATCATGATTCATGATATTAGTAGATGTAAATACAATCTAAGGATATGGGCAAGGGTGATGATCATATTCATCTATACATAACAACATGAATTCTCCTATGGTAATATTCTCTTCACGTCATGCTCCTGTTCAGCAGCTTTGGCTTTGTTGTATACAGACTCAAAAGCTTCCATGCACACACTTGAAAACCCAACAATCCCTTGAAACACATGAGGGCAACCCATTTGCAAGTTGTTCAGCGTCATTGCCCGCGTTACACTCACTGACTTCTCATATTTGCTCTTCTCTTCCTCTGCCTTTGCTCTCAAGGCATCCACCTTGGCGCGCTTCTCAGTCACGGGGTCCTTGGTTCTCATGGAACCGGAGGATTCCGGCATGGAGTATGGACCATACTTGCACTCCAAGGACCGAAGCTGAACCACCTTCTTCTCGAGCTCTTTGAATGCGGAATCTGACTTCTTCTTCTGTTTTTGCTCCTCTGCCTGTTGCACTACAATGGCATGAATAACTGTCAACAAGCTTTTTATTCCTTCGGATGCTACCTTGTCTGGAATGCGGTCAACGGCGAGGTGCCATTCTTCACAGAGGGAGTATATCTTTGACTCCTCGGGGGTTCGGCTTAGAGGGTTTTTGCTGAACTGGAAAAGGGTGAGCCTTAGCCAACCTGTGAGGGATTGGATGTAATCGCGGTGGGCCTTGAAGAGGTTGCAGAAGGACTGGTGCCATTGCTTTACTTCGAGCTCCAGCTGAAGAGTTGATTGCCTGTGAATCTCAGATGTGGGGTTGTTTGATGGTATGGTATTGAGGTACTCTAGCTGCTGAACTATGTGCTTCTGGACTTGATGGCATTCGTACATGCTTCTCCACATGCACATTAATCTGCCAACATAACAAGCACACAATGCTCAGAAAGGCTTATTTCTTTCATTCTAAGCATTATTAGGATAGACTTATCTATAAACACAAGAAAATGAATAGTTTTTTTTTGTAAGTTAAAATCAACTTACCAATCTCTATTTCTTGATAAGTTAGATGCATGAGAGAGTTTCTATAAAAATTCAACTGCATAAATTGATTTTAACTTATCCAAGAAACTCAATTTATTTTACTTTATCATTTTCTTGTATAAATGTTTATGAAGAAATTTATAAAAAAAAAAAGTCTACTGTGTTGTATTGTAATGTCAGTTATGTCACTGACAATGAATATCCTAGCAGGAAGGGTTAGGCTCATATTCTGTTAGCAAAGCAGAAGCAACAATGATTTGGGGCAGGACAACCATTCAGTGATGAAAGTAAATAAAATGGCCATACAAGGATTTGAATTTCAAACCGTTTGACAAGGGTCAACTTATGGTAACAGTTTGCCTGTTCCCAACAGAGAGTATATCACGTTTTTCAAACTGTCCCTTAACTAAGTATTGTTTGTACGAGTTGCCAAAGGAAAAAAGGATATCATGATTTATGAACAGAAAACACAGATAAGAATCATCATGCCGGGACCATAACATCTGTCCATTGGTACATAAATCATCATTTTACCCAATTGAAAGTTCAATGGGAAATTATATGGTACAAAGTGCGCCACAATAATGTCGAGTCCAAGAAATAGGGGATTTAGAAGCGATAAGCCCTGATCCTAAGGAAACAAACTTGATAAAAAAAATGAGATTTTGGCTCGTACGGATTGTACTTGTCACAGTCAAGGGTGGTCACGTTTGTCTTCGCCAAAAACAAGTTTGAAGCACAAAATTAAATCAGTGAAAACTATAAAGCAGTCAAAAGCAATATTTTCTGCTGTCACTGATGCCACGCATGTAGATATTCTAACCCAATTTGTAGTTGACTTCCCATTCTATTTTTAACTCAGTTCCTTGAAACAAAAGCGAGCTCCCACGGCTTATGCATTACATGCCTCTTAGCTTTTTCCCATTCCCACCAGCAAGCTAAGACCCCAAAAGGGAAAAGGGTCCCAACCAAACAAAAATGCATCCCTTGCTTTAAGATTCAGTTGCTTATTTGCTACTAAACTAGTATATTTTTTACTATTGCTGGATAACTTTTTCCTTTAGCTCATGAACATCCCTCCCATTTGTGACACAAAGTTATGTATAAAAATAAAGTGAACCCCGAAATGAGAGAACTTACCCTTTTACAAGCTCAATGAGTTGAGGGTAGAGCTCTACCTCCCTTAATTTGATGATTTCAGCAGATGTACTATCAACGGCCTGAGAAGCAACCATCATTTGTGACTCTAATTTCTCCACGTCTTTCTTTGTCTTCTCTGTCTTCACATAGTCAGCTCTCTTCATCTCCACCTTCCTTAGGAGTGCCAGCTTCTTCTCATGCTCCATCTTTATAGTCTTAGCATTCTTTAACCAGCCAAAGCAAATATTAGAAAAGTTAAACAACGATTAATGGGAATTATCAAAATTACCTAATGAAAAAGTCGGATTTCCTCTTCAAGTTATTTAGAGGGGACTCCAAAACGGAGACAAGGAAATACAAAATTGAACTCTATCTAAGTAGATGAACACATGACCACTGCTAGGAAACCATAGCATCAATTACTCGTAAAGAACAAGACTTCTTCACCAGACCCACATGGAATTTTATGCCTAAAAAAGAGAAATCCTCTCCAACCTTTATTTCCCTTTTCTTTTTCTTTTACTATTATCATCAAAGGAAGCTCAGCTCAGCAAAAAAGCAACACACCTTGACCTCTTGGTACAATTTCTTCTCCCATGCATATAGCCTCTCCACCGTGGAACAGTGCCCAACACTTCCAACTCCATTAACCCCAAATGTACCACCAACAGAAACAGGTGTTCCCTCAGCCAGCTTCCCAAACCCATTCAGCTTCGGACTCGAACCCCAAGCCCACAATGATGGACTCAAACTCCACCCATAGCTGTGCACTTTACCTACCACAAACACAACCCTTCAAAATCCAAAAAAGCTGAAGAAAAAATTCAATCTTGAAAAATAAACATAAGGGGTCAATTCAAAATAAGGTTAAATCCCATTTCCCACAAGCAAATCTAAAAGAGATTAACACTCCACAGTAGGGGTTAACACTTAACACTCAAAAAATGGTTACATGTAAGTGAGGCTCGCTTACATGCTTTACTGTTATCAGAAAATCCAGAGTTTGGAACTTCAAGGAGCAAAGATACATGAGAACCAGCATCAGCAGCTTTGAGAAAATAGTCATCTAGCTCTTTGATAACTTCAACAAGATCCTTAGTACTGTTCCTTGACACCACCATTGCAAGCTCACTAGGTGTCTCCTTGGAAAACCCGCTCACCACAGACGGCGGCGCCGTCACGCTCGCCGCCGCCATCACCACCACCTCCGACCTCGTGGTGGTTGTCGCCTCCCACTCCTCCTCCGTTGCCGACCGGGAAGCCACCACCGGCATGAACGGGTCCCAGAAGTCCCAGGCGGAGGACGCCACCGGAGGAGGAGGCGGCGGCGGAGGAAGGGCGGGAGAGGAGGTGGTGTCCGACGTCCACGTGTAGGAACAAGGACTCATCGGAGGAGGAGGTGGCGGTGGTATCGGGGTGGGGGTTCTCGGCGGCGGCGGCGGGAGAATGGGCTGAGGGCGCGACGGAAGGTGGTGGTGGAGGACGGTGGTTTCGGCATTTGCGAACTGAAAGAGTGCAGAACCAGTGGCGCGAAGTGAGCGAATGTACATAACATGTGCAGCGGAAAAAGCGTGTCTAGCTTGCACGAACTGCTTCATGTAACGCTTTCTGGCTTTGCAACGCGACACTGTTTCTTCCCTCTCTATTTTGGAGTGGCAGCAACCCATCTTCTCTTTTTGTTCTGATGGGATCAGTTTGAGTGAGTGTGGGAAATGAATAAAGGTTGGTTTTGTGTTTGTGTCTGTTGCTTTGCTCAAAAAATGGGGTGGTGGTGGTGGTTCTGCAAAAGTTGCCTATTTTAATGCCTCGAACTCTGGCTTTGGCTGGCAAGTGCCAAAGGTACTTTATTTTTGGGTCAAAACCGTCACTTGAAGCTCTCTACTCTAAAGAAGTGAGATAACGCAGTTTAGGAATGGGGTTTGGTTGAGAATAGCTATGTTAGTGTTATGTGATACGGCATTGGGTTTTCAGTTCTCTCTCTCTCTCTCTTTAGTGGAGTAGCAGCAATGGAGAAAGAGAAGTAGCACACAGACAAGAAGCTTTGGGCAGAGAGCCTGCAATTAAAAAAGAGAGCAAGTTTTATTTTATGTTTGGATTCAAGTGGACGAGAATACCCTCTCCTCTCAGGGCTTATACTGTAAATTAGGGGTAATTTTCTCTTTATGTAACATGAAGTAACATGCATGGTACAGGGCAAGACATACCCAAAGGGCCAGTGCCAGATCAGATGCACGGTTGGGGGATATCCTCCAAGAATTTTAAAACTGTATTTGGAATTTAGGATTCAAGAGTAGGGATCTCAACATATTCGATCGCTAAATATTTTATATTATTATTAATTAAAATATATTAACATTACAAGCATAAGTATAACTTCATTAAAGTAAAACTTAAAATTGTGTGATTTTCATTAAAGTATAATCAATAATAAGGAATACACTAAATAAAATAATAAAGAGTAGTAGTATATTAAAAGAACATATATATTACTATAGCATTTACCTTCGATCCAAAGGTTATTTTAGTCGACATATTATATTTATGTAATAAAATTATATAGTAATTTCTATTTTTTCATTACTCTCTTATTTATAAAAAAAATTGTATTGAAAATAATAGTAGTATATAAAACTAGAATTTATCATCTCAGTCAGTAGTTGGAAGTAGACAGAAAGGCCTTTGATCTCATTATCTCACGATTCTCACCCGTCGTGGTATGAGATGGGAATTTTTTCAAAATATATCTATTGAAGAAAGGCTGTTACTTTTTCAAATTGACAAGCAGGAATGTCGCATAAATTCTATTGTGATGAATAGTATATTACTTCTTTATAAACTTCATGAGTTAACTTACCTGTCCCAACCAATTTTACTAATAATTATATCATTTGTGTTGCAAGTTAGGGTCTCTATTTTATATAGGATGGTACTATGGTACTTTATAATTCCTGTCATGATTACAATGATTTTATAACAAAGCAACATCTAACTTTGATATATATCAATGAAATTAATATTATTGGTTGTTAGAACTGAATCTTCTCCTTGTGAAGAAACAAGATTAATGAAGAAAGCAAATTCTTTATCTCAAGCTGCAGAGCAAAGCAATCAAAGTAACAATGAAATCCCTTACTTGGAATACCAGCTTCCTGTTCTCTCTCGCTTCATATAAAAACCCTTCAAACACAAAAGCCTCTCCACACTTGCTCCTTCCATCTCCCACAAAAGTTGCACCTGCAATTTATAATTAATTAACTTGTGCAATGGCAAAGGCTAGAGTTGATGCTGAGTATCTGAAGGAAGTTGAGAAGGCTCGTCGTGACCTTCGCGCTCTTATCTCCAACAGAAACTGCGCCCCTCTCATGCTTCGATTAGCGTACGTTTCATTTCTTTCTCTCTATCTCCATATAATTAGCAAACAATAATTTATATATATATTATTTGTAGGTGGCATGATGCTGGTACCTACGATGCTAAAACAAACACAGGAGGTCCCAATGGTTCTATCAGAAACAGACAAGAGTTGAATCACGCAGCGAACAAGGGGCTGGAAACAGCAGTTGTCTTCTGTGGTGAGTTTAATTTCTTCTAACGTACGAAATTAAATTCTCTTTTACTCTTATCAGTTTAATCCTCACTGCTTTTGTTTTGGTTTCTTTGGAGAATAGAGGAAGTGAAGGCCAAACATCCAAAAGTTTCATATGCCGACCTTTACCAGGTTAATTATTTTAGTTTTGGTTTTGTTATCTAATTTTTTTTTCTTCCCTTCATTAATTTGTGTTTGTAGTCATAGATTAACTTGTATTTTCAGCTAGCTGGTGTTGTTGCAGTAGAGGTCACTGGGGGTCCAACTATTGACTTTGTTCCAGGGAGAAAAGTAGGTTTCATGCGCAAGTTTTGTTTAGCCTCGTACTAATTCATATATATGTTTCGATTTTCGATACATTATCTTTAGATTTACTAATACTTTCTTTATTATAATACTAGGATTCATTGGATTCTCCAGCAGAAGGGCGTCTTCCGGATGCCAAACAAGGTAAACTGTGGCTTGTTTCGTCTCCAGTTTTTTTTTTCCCCTACCATATTCCATCCCTGGATAAAAACTATTTAATTTGCGACATCACTTTTAATTTATAATAATACTTCCTTATATAAAATGTCATACTATTTAGGAAAATAATCTTTGGACACTTAGATGCAAGAGAGAGAAAGGAGAAATTCAGCAAAATAAATTATTTTTAATAAATATAAAATGAAGTGTTATCCAATAACATGGTTATTTAAAAAGTAAACGTGAAAAACTCTCCCATAGGTTCGCTTTGCTGTTCAATGTTAACATTTTACAAGAGTTAGAATTTCGGAATCCGCTTATCGCATAAATAGCCATTTCATTACCTTAAACGTTAACGTTGTTCACTACTTGCTAGCTTGACGTATATATATACTGCGGTGAAACTTCGACAAAAACTTTTGGAGTAGCCTAAAAGCCTTATATATGAACAATTTTTTTTTATGTATATAATTAAGGGGAATCACCCTTGAATATATACGCTTGAGACAGAAAAGCCTCCTTGAACAGGTTATTTTTAAGCCAAAATGTCTTCAGTTTTTAATAATTATATATATATATATACACACACACGCATATATAAAATAGTTGAAAAGTTTAGAAAACATGGCTCCTCGTATTGTAAAGAATTCCAATATGAGTGTGTATAGCATATAAAAGATAAATAGTCAACAAAAATTGATAGAGAGAGAAATAAAAAGTGTAAGATAAAATGAATATAATAATTAGAAATAAAGAAAAATACAAAAATATTGTAGAAAGTTTGTATAAAATACAAAATTAGAAAATAGGATGAAATAAATCATAATTTCATCTTAATAAGATTTTTTTTTCTAATATAAAGTTTTAAAGTCTTTTGACAAAATCTGGATATATATTTCATACTATTTTTTGAGTAAGATTTTGTCTATTCTATAGACCATGATTATTCATCATTTATCAATTGTTTGATAAAACTTTTGTTTATAGATTTTATAAATGCCAATGATTTTATTTGCCCATGCATGCTTGCTACTATATATATTCGATTATATATGCTCTTCTTTTCTTTTGTAATTTGATTCATGTAAAAACATTCATTAATTTCTTTTTTAAAAAAAATTCATTAATTAATGCACATGGTCTTCTTTGTACGTAGCAATTGCGTATTTTTGTTTAACCTTACCCAAAGTATTATATATATATATGTGGAAAAATTTCAGGTGCGTCGCATTTAAAAGAGATCTTTTATCGCATGGGTCTAGGAGACAAAGACATTGTGGCTCTGTCCGGAGGTCACACTTTGGTAAAAACCATATTACATCCAAGAGTTCTTTAATTGGTATACAGTTAAAGTATACACTTAATCTCATCACATTCGCTTTAATTGATAAGGGTAAGGCACATAAAGATCGTTCTGACTTTCATGGTCAATGGACAAAGGACCCTTTGAAGTTTGATAACTCCTATTTTGTGTAAGATGTTCAATTACACGATGCCAATTCTTTGTTTATTCAGTATAAAAATTGAAATTTAACATGACACTGAACAGAGAATTACTGAGAGGGGAGTCAAAAGATTTACTGAAGCTTCCCACAGACAAGGCTCTAGTTGAAGATCCTAATTTCCGCAAGTATGTTGAACTATATGCGAAGGTATAACAGACAAAGAGCGTTGGAAACATTTCACTGCCACTATTTTTGTTTTATCATGCACAATAATAAAATGAGTTTAGGCTCACACAGTCACACTAATAATTTTAATTGTACTATGTAGGATGAAGATGCTTTTTTCGCAGATTATGCAACCTCACACAAAAAACTCTCAGAGCTCGGCTTCATTTTCAGGAATCATCGTTCCATATTGGCCAAGGGAGTTATAGGAATTGCTATTGTCTTAACCGCGGTGATCTTGCGTTACTTACGTGAACTGAACAAAATAACCAATTGAAGAGACTATTATTATTAACTTAAATAATGTTCTAGTCCCCACAACAGGACACTTGTTTGATTTTCTTCTTTCCCAAAAATAAAAAAGCTTGTAAATAATTTGTGCACTTCAAATGTTTCCAAATATTCTTAAATATAATCTGCAATTTATATCTTTGTGTTTTTGTCTAGATAGGTTTTTGTTACTTTTGAAAATTAATATCATACTACTACGGTGGTCCAATAATCATAATTTTGCCAAATAAAATACCTGTAATTAAATAATGAAGCAATCAAACTCCATCCCTTGCATTTTAATTTTTAACATCAATCAAGTTTGTTTAGCTCATTTAAAAAACATTAAATCAAATGTTTATTATTAGGTCAAATCTTAATCAGTTTATAGGTAACGGTTTACAATTTTATTTTCTTAGAATTTCTCAAAACTCATGGAATAACATGTTAAAGTATAGTAAATCCTATGTCCTCGCAATTTCAACTAATCACCTATCAGTGTGAAAATGAAAAATAAAATTTAGGAATAGTCCAGGACAGTAAAAAGAAAATAAGAAAACTAAAAAATGATATAAAAATGAAAATTACAAGTCAGAAAATAATATTATATGTATATAACATGAAAAATAATAAAATTAAATTTAAAAAAAGGAAGAAGAAGAAAAAAATTAAAGGTCAAACAAAAAGAGAGATTTAGAGAATAAAAGTGGGTGACTTTGTTTAGCTATTTATGGTTAAGGATCAAGTTACTTTGGTGGTGTCCCTTGCACCTACTAACCATTGTTTCTTAACACACGCACCCTGCAACTGAAGGCTACACTGCAGTCTGCACATACACATGGTCATGGGTCATGGCGCGCATTCTGTCAATATTCTCAGGTCACGCCACTGCCCCATATTATAAACAACACAAACGCTTATACGCATTACTAGTACTAATTAATTAATTAGGACTTGCCTATCATTCCCTCAGGCCTCAACACTTCACAATATATACAGGCTCGTCTATAAAAGGCAGATTGCAAATTAGCTCGGAGCTAGCTAGGGACACCATTATTATATATATTCCTTGTGTTTGAACCCATATATGCACCATGATCTTTAGCCATGCATTAATTAATAACAACACACCATCATTCTTCCTGCTTTATGAAACCATGACCATTATATCAACAAATGAATTACCGTAGTTTGTAAAAAAAAAAAACAATGTAAATTACTATCATACTCTAACTATAAAAAAAGAATGAAAATATATTAATAATCTCCATATATATATATGAGATACACATCTATGTACAAAAAGTTTTCATTTAGTGCATCTTTTATTTCAAGTTATAGAATTGATTCAGAGTTTATAATTAAGTGGGTGTGTTTGGATGAATATTAATAATTGATTTTCTAAATTAATTTTTGTTAAAATTGATTTTGAAGTGATATGTGTGGTTTATATTTTTGATATTTTATTATAAAATCAAGTTATGAGTAAAATTTAGCATAAAATTTAGGATCTAACTTAAAAATTATTTAAAGTTACTTCAACCTAAAATTAATTTTAAACATGAAATCAAACATGTGAAAATATTTCGAAAATCAATTTTAGACTCAAAATCAGTTCCCTAATCAGAATTGATTATGAGTTAAAGTACTTTGAGTAAATTCTACATAGAATTCAAAAGGTTGTATTGAGTTTTTCTCCTAAATTGCAGAACTAGTCTCAACATTCTAGAGGCCCTAGGCAAAATAATTGATAAAGCCATTTTTTAAAATATATGAAGTATTCATTGTGTCAAATTTTTTTGTCAAAAAACATAGTTGACCACCTTTAATGTGATCTTTCTTTTTATCACATTTTTTCCTCGATCCATAAGGCTCGAACTCTTAACTTTGTTTAAGGAGATCTTACATTTTCAACTTATATACAAGTATTTGAAAATATAAATATATTTTGAACTAAAATGATATATGTTTGAATGTTCTTATTATAATTAAAACCAAGTTAGCATGATTGGCCTTGTGCATGGTCTAGGGGCACAGTGGCCTAGAACCCATGGCTAAAAGAGGCTAATTTTTTTTTTTTTGTAGTTGTATAATAAAAAAATTATATTAATCTTATAAATAAGTCAAAATTGTTTTCTAGTTTTATGTCTCTTTTATTCAAATATATGACATGTGAGTAAAAAAATATTAAATATTTAGTTTTTCTCCCAATATGTTATATTTATAAATTAATGTTAAATAAATTTTCAATGAAGTTTGACATAATAGCATGTGATGAACTGATTATGTATCTTTCTATTTATTGAGATTTGTTAAAATCATATTATTTGTTTAATGTAATCAAATGTGTCATTTTTATGAATTATGTGTTTCGGATTGCTCAATTCGTATGAAGGTTACGAATTCTGTTGGCACATACAAGTCTTGAACGTATAACCTTTGTATTATTAATGTAACGCTCTAACCAACTGATCTAATAGACCAATTATGTTAAAAATTAATTAATGCTTCTACATATAACACTAAATTTATTAATATATATTTAATATACATATAAGTTAACATAATAAATTTTATAACTATTAATTTTGATCTAATAATTAAAGTATTTTTTACATATAAAAACCATAGATTTAAATAAAAATTATAGTTTCAAATAAAAATTATGAGTTTAATAATAAATATTTAACCCAGCAAATATAGATACAACTTTTTATTTAACCTGTAAATACAAATATAATTTTTATTAAACCTGTACATATTTATTAAACCTATGATTTTTATATTGAAAAATACTTTAATTATTAGATAAAAATTAATTATTACAAAATTTATTATGTAAACTTATATGTGTATTAAATATACATTACAAAATTTAGTGTTATATGTAGAAACATTAATTGTTTTTTAGTATAATTGATCTAATAGCTTAGTTGATTAGAGTGTTGTATTAATAATGTGAATGTCATAGGTTTGAAACTTACATGCCATTATTTTAAATAATTTTGTAAAATATATTTTAACTTATGGATTGAGTAATCCGTAAGGCCCAATCCGTATGATCCATACATATTGACAAATTTATAAGAACCTTCCAGATTTTATGGATTGAACAATCTGTGTGGATTATAATAACGTGAAAGGTATTTTCGGAAGTGCATTGTTCACTCTAGGTGTATTAGAAATTTGATTGGTGTGTAAAGCTTATCCCATTCTATTCCTTTCTTTATACCTTCATGTATGCAGGAAGCACACCAAGAAACAAAGTTGCATCACGCACAATCCATTATCCATGCTGCAGTTCATGCTAGACCTAGACGAACAGGACGTGAGCAAGAAAAAATTAAGAGGCCATATTCTTATTGACACCTTTTTTTTCATCTTCTCACTTTCTATTAATTTCTTCTTGAAATTTTTATTCTATTCCTTTCTTTATACCCCTCCCTACTCTTGCATGCAAAAAAATGAAGGAAGACGTTGAAATAACAACCCAAGGCTGTGAGATGTTTGAAGTGAAACTTCTTCTAAATAGTTGCTCGGGAAGGGAGGACACGACAACAAATTATTTTTCCTTTCTTCACCAAATAAACAATATATTCTTTTCCCGGTGCGTGCATCAAAGCAATCAAAGATTCAAAATAATCCTTCACTTGCAATCCACATCTCTCTCTCGATCGTTTATTTAAGTAACCCTTCACGTATGGGCATACAAAAATAAGCACTTGCTGCCTCTCCCACGACACAACCGTAAATTAAACAAACTTTGACAATGGCGGAACCTGTTGTTGACGAGGAGTATCTCAAGGAAATAGAGAAGGCTCGACGTGAACTTCGGGCTTTAATCACCGCCAACCAATGCGCTCCTCTCATGTTTCAATTAGCGTACATCACTCACTACTGCTTTCATTTCTTAATTAATTTACTTCTAGAGTAACATGTCAATAAGTCGTTTTTTTTTTCATCCATTAAAATTTATGATAGTATCATAAAATTTATAATAATTTACATATTTTGTTTAACCAGTTAAATTTCTTTAACATAATATATCATTTTAAAATATTATTTTGATATAAAAAATCACATAGATTTTTTTAAAAAAAAACTTAAAAAATGTAGTAACTTATTTTTAAATGACTTTTATAATTAAGATTTTGTAATTTAAATTTTAATGGATTTATAAATTATAAAAGAAATGTTACACCTCTTTACACTTTCTTTTGTTATTTCCTAGTTACAAATTTCCCTTTTAAAGTACTAATACAACACATGTAAAAATATATAGTAAAAAAATCTTTTACCTAATTACAATGAATGTATGCAGGATTGAAAGAAAGAAATGATCAAACATTTATACTTCCTCCACGAAAAGATAAAGAATTATGTGATAGGGGACAAAAAAAAATTCTGGTAACGCAAAATAAAAAGTGTCGAGAAATATCGGTGAAATTGGTAGATAAATATAATACTATGTCTATTACTAAAAAAAAAAAGTTACGTAAAATCGACCGAAATCCACCAATATAATCCATCAATATTATAAGATTTTTTTGTAAGTCATAAAAAGTCTGAATTAGACATCATCAAATTTTGACATCCTATTTACAAAATTAAAATAATCTTGACTGAATATGACAGTACATTTAAACATCTTAATTATATTTTAAAATATCCATGCAATGTACATCCCCAAATAAATTCTCTGTCGTCTCCATAAAATTAATTAATTACATACTCTTTACACAGGTGGCATGAAGCTAACACCTACGATGCCAAATTCAGAAAAGGAGGCCCCAACGGTTCTATCAGGACGTATATTGATGCGTTGCAAAACAATAAATTGAGAAAAGCAATTGCATTATGTGGTCAATTTCCTTTCACTCAACTCAAGCATGCTTATTTATTATTCCACCTCTTGATTCGTTTTTATTTCCCAAACAGAGAAAGTGGCGCAGGCCGAGCCCAAACTTAAAAAAGTTACATATGCTGACCTTTACCAGGTTATTTTAATTAATTTCCGCTTCGCAACTAGTTATATACAACATAGATATTGCGATAATTAAACAACTTAATTATACTAGAAAACAGGGAATCCAAAAATCAATTAAGTTTGATGATTATATTAACTCTTATACGGTTGGATTTGCATTTCAGCTAGCTGGTGTTGTTGCAATAGAGGTCTCTGGGGGTCCAACTATTGAATTTATTCCTGGGAGAAAAGTAATTAAGTATATCATGCGCAAGTTTTGTTTATCCTAATAATTCACATGTTTCGATTTTCGATACTTTTAACTTCATATTTACTACACTACATTACTACTTTCTTTACTAGGATTCAAAGGAAAATTCACCAGAACCGCTTCTTCAAGATGTCCTTCAAGGTTTACTATATACTTCTTTAATTTCCTTACTAGGATACACGTGTTATATATCTTATGAATAATAAAGATTTAATTTTCCCTGCATTGTTTGGTTGTGTTCCTCTGTTTATTTGTAATTTGGATCTAGTTGTTAAAACATTAAACACACATGGTCTTCTGTTTAATCATTACGTATTCTGTCTGATCATATTCTAAGTCTTTGGAATCTTGACTTACAATTTACAATTGTTGTGGAAAAAAAATTGAGGTGGAAAATCTTCAAGTACGAGCCTAAAGCGTTTCTTTGATCCTAAGGGTATAAATGACGATAGAGACATCGCTGCCCTCTGTGGAGGCCTCGCTTGGGTAAGAACGATATATCCAAAAATTCCTATGGTATTATGATTTATGAGTCCGTATTTATAGTTTTAATCATACATTTAATTTCATTTTTATTCTAGTCAACTGGTAAGGGGGAGCCACCTAAAGAGCCACCTAAAGATCCTTCTGCCTCTGAATGTCAACGGCTAAAGGACCCTTTGAAGTTTGATAACTCCTATTATACGTAAGATGTTTAATTACATGATGACAATTGTTTTTTTTTTAAAGATGTATAAAAATTTCAGTCAAAAAAAGATGTATAAAAATTGAAATTTCCTATAACACTGAACAGGAATATATTGAAGAACGGTCTATCATCGAAGCCTCTCATGGATCCCACAGAAAAGGATCTATATGAAAACTTCCGTAAACATGTTGAAGCTTATTCAAAGGTAACGAGTAAAGACCAAAGAGTAGGTTTTATTTTGCTTTTTATTATTATTTAAACTTAAATGTAATTTTGGTCTCTTTAATTTATTTAATCAGTAATTTTGGTTCTTTCATTTTAAAATAGAGATATTTGGTTTATTTATTTTTAAAAATTGCAATTTTAATTCCTTATTTCAAAATAGAGACATTGATCCTTCTATTTTATAAAATTTTCAATTTTAGTCAAATTTTTAATTTTTTCTATGTTTTATTTCTTTTATTTTGATCCAATTGAATCCTAGATCTGATATACTTATTTAAGATATTATCAAAAAATAATTTAATTAATTATTATATAAGAAATAAAATAAATAAAATGTAGATAAAATTGAAGATTGAACCAAAATTGTTATTTTTTAAAAAAAATATGGGATCAAAATTATGGATTTTCATTTGAAATACGAAAAGAGCAAAATTGCACATTAAACAAAATATAAGGATCAAAATTACATCAAATTAGTTGAAAACTATATATTGTAGTCAGCTATTTATTAGTAATATAAATTTAGGTTCAAATTTAACATACTATATTTTTTTAATTTTTTTTACTTTATCTCTTTTTATCATGTGATTTATTTCATTTCAAATTTTTTTCTCTTCCACCACGCTCATGATTATATATATATATATATATATATATATATATATATATATATATATATATATATAT
>CM023941.1:34261898-34348106 GCA_013407115.1 Glycine latifolia
ATTGGCAGAGAAGAATATCATAAATTGATCATTACACGATACACACACAAAAACATCTCAGAATTGAAACTTATTTTCAACTCCTTTTTCAAGTGTCATGTTGAAGGAATGCTAGCTTGCGTTGTTTTCATTCCAATCAAAAAAGGAAAGATCACGAAAAGGAGAAAGTGAGAAAAATGAAATGAAAGGTTAAATTGACAATTTCAGATCCAGGAGATTTTTAAATTTACGTTGGAATAAGAATACATCATGAAATGCGGTGTTGATACAAAAACGCTTGAGCGGGGAAGGTCCCTCACAATTGATTGAACGCAGATAAAGGATTAAACTTTTTTAATTGATGATTATAATTTACTAAAAATGATAAAATCATAGATAAAGTTCATTAAATAAAAATAAAATTCATATCATTTTGTGCTTCGCCATTTTACTCAATAATAAATGATAATCTAATTTCACCAAAAAAGGATAATTTTAAAATATGTACTGATTTTTTTTCATAAAAATATATTTTATCAATTTTTTTAAGAAAAAGGCAGAAGAGAAGAAAAAAAAAAGATTGAGAATGGTGTGAATAGTGTATTGTCGCCATTAATTTAGACATTTACTTTTTACACTATATAAATTTCTAATACACTATATATAAATAGTGTGCAGACGAAAATACCCTTAACAATTTAAAGATTATGGATTTCATAACCTTCATACGGATTGGAGAATTATTAGATCAAAATTAATTATTACAAAATTTATTGTGTGAAATTATGTGTACTAAATATACATCCAAAAAGTTGGTGTAATATGTATCAACATTAATTATTTGCAACATAATTGGTCTATTAAACCAATTGATTAAAACATTGTTAATAACGCGAAGGTCACATGTTCAAGACATGGATGTGCCATTATTTTAAATATATTTAACTTAAAAAAAAAACATGTACCCATTGCCCAATCCATAAAAACGTAAAAAAAAAAAAAAACACTTATATTTTGAGCTTGTAATTTGGTCGATGATTTTTTTATATTTTTAATTGCTATTTTTAGAGTAATTTTTTTAATTGCTACAATATAAAGTTTATGTAATTTTTCTCTAATAAAATTCATATGACATGCTTGTTTTGTATTCTAAACATTAAAAAACAATTATGTCACCAAAAATTTAAAAAAAACTATTTTTCTCTTTTAAAATTATAATTTATTTTCAATAAAATCTCTTACATTTAGTCCAATTATTATGGATCTTAAAATTATTTCTGTTTAAAAATTCAACCTAAGCTCAAAAGACACAATTATTCTAAGAATTAATAATTTTAATAAAAATTAATGAAAGAATTTTAATAATAATTAAAATATATAATATTATCACGACAAAAAAAAATTGTTAGAAAATACTATTGTAATTTCTTTTTAAGTGCTTTTTAAGATCATAATAAATTAATTAAAATATAATAAATAATTCATATTAACTTTGAATAATTTCATTTGCTTGTCATTTACAATTTTTTATATATGAATTTAAATAAGTGAAACAAATAAGAGTATAATTAAATGTTTGAAGATAAATAAAATACTTACACATTTAAGATTTTCTAACATCAAATAAAATATGTCTATATGTGGACCGTATCTATGTAAATAATAGTTTTCGTATTCATATTTTCCTCTTTGATTTTCTAAGTACTGATATCCATATATCAATTATCATACTTTAATTAACAATGAAAATTGAATGAACAAAACACACTGATTAAAATACAATTGATATAGGCCTCTGGCCCCTCAAATAAGAAAAATAAAAAATTGTAATACAATTAAATTACTATTTAAAGATATCTTATAGAACTGACTATAAAGGAATTATTTTTTTCCACATTTCAAACATTGTATGCTCCCTCAACCATGAGCATTTGCTATTTTGCCTTCGCTAGCTCCCTCAAACCCTCTAGGTGATCTATGAGAATTTTAGTGTACTCAGGATCGTTGTCTCCATGAATTACAACTGTAGTTATCTCTCTATATCGTACACTTCAATTGCTCTTTGCATTTGCTCCATTTAGCTAGCAATTGAGGCAAGACTGTCAACAATACTTATAGCTATACGTGCTATTCTTTGATTTGAATTTGATTAATGAGCAAACTACTTACCTATCATGCATATTTTAACGAGTAAATTACCTACCTATCATGCATATTTTAATGAGCAAACTACCTACCTATCATGGATAAATGGTTGAGTTCTTAATATGTTGACGATCTTGTAGTCACCCGGTTTGACAAAATGATCAGTCAAAGACTTCTAAGCCAACAATGGTATAGGAGTGTTATACCATTCGACAATGATCATTATACTATGTGATCATATTCAAATACGATTTTGCAAATATAAGACTTATCCAAAACAATTACAAATAAAAAAATTAAATTTTCTTAATAATAGTACCTCTAGCATCACAAACAACTATATGATCATAGAATTATTATTTAAACATGCATAGAATTATTATTTAAACATGTAAACTCCTTGGTCATGTTCCCTATTTTTTCAGTCCTTTGTTCTTTTCTTCTTGCAAAGGAGATGGGTCTCACTTTCAGGGGTAGATCCCTTGTGGTCAGGAAGGTCAAAGGCATAAGGGAGTCTAGGAGTGAGGAAGAGTTATTTGTTTCGTCTCCTTCATCCATTTCTAATTCGGGAGAATAGAGGATTTCCTTGTGTGTGTTGGTGAAGGGGTTTCATGAGAAGATGGCGGAGATGGGAGGTGAGAGCCATAGAGGGGATAACGTCATGCCATACCGACTGACTGCTCGAGGGGCCCATCATCTGGGTCGACTAACTGCTCGAGGGGCCCATCATCTGGGTCGACTAACTGCTCAGATATTATAAGGAGTCGAGCGCCACCACCAATGTTGTTAAAACGTAGTGTCAACATAGAAACGGTGAGGGTGAGCAAAAACGTAAAAACGTGAAACGTAAACGAAACGTAAGAGTTTACTACATACTAAAATAAGTCAAAAAAATACGAAAACTGCAGAAAACAATAACAGGGGTGCAAAAAGCATGTCTGGCCCAAATACATACAAATGAGGTATTTATATAAAATATAAAAATGTTGGGTCAAAATAACGCCCTATTTTATAAATTTCCTCTGTACATAAGCAAGATCAATAAGCAAGATCAGTAGACAAACAAGATGCCAAAAAATAGTTACTCTGACGTTAGCTTTCTCGTTCCTAACTGAGTACACAGCACAAGAAGACTAGATGAAGCAAAGCGAGTGAAGGGCGAAGGCACCTACCTAATGATGAAGATGCAGCGGTGGCAAGAAAGGAGAGACCGAGAGAGATGCAGAACACAGAACAGACGAAGAAGGAAGAACGAGATTGTCAGTCGTGTAAAAAAAAGGTTGATGAAGATGCAGCGGTGGCAAGAAAGGAGAGACCGAGAGAGAGGCAGAACGCAGACAAAGAAGGAAGGAGGAGAGTGTCGGTCGTAAGAAAAAAAGGTAAGAGTTTTTTTTAACTGAGTCAACTCGGTAAACTCACCGAGTCAACCGAGTTTACCAAGTTGACTCGACGTTTCAACCTGTTTGACACAAAAATCGTTTCACACTACGTTTCAACACGATTTCGAAGGATAGAAACGTAGAAACGGACGTTTTAACGGTTTGACTCGACATTTTAACAACACTGGCCACCACGATCCGAGTATAGGCTAAGTTTCTCAGGCCATACAATATCGGTAGTAATTTAGTATGATTTTCTCATTAAAGTGATTCTGGTGTCACTTCTCGTAGAAAATGTTATAATAGGCAAATACGAAAAAATAGTATATATAAATAGATCCCACAAGGTCTTATGTACTCTCTCTAACTCTTATCTCTTGTTGTTACTAGTATTCTACATACACTAAGTACTTATTAAATGAATTTAAAAAACAATATTTTGTATGATTGAGGTAAATATTTATTTATTCTTTTGGTTAAAAAGTCCACAGACGAGTCATTACCGATACACTATCAAAGTTTGCTCTTTGGGGATATTGTGCTTGATAATTCCAATACAGGAAATTGCTTTAATCTCACAACATACCAGCAGAGTATAACAGGAGGCAATCTTGCTATTTATTACTATGTATTTAGTTTCAATTTTTCTTTCCTAAAATCACTCTTCATGATATATCTGATCCATCTTCCTCTTAGAATCACTCTTGTACATGATTCCTTCCTAGAATTACTCCTATGTAATTATAAGTAGTTATTGCATTGTTGTATGTAAACAAGTACTCAACATCAATGAAATGTATCAAGTTCACATCCTCTCAATATCCTTTGTATTCCATCATTATTTGAAGATTGGTACTAAAGAGTATTATTATTAATAAATCATGATTATGAATGGCAATTATGTGATACCATATTTCCTTACACAATTATAGAGTGTTTGATTTCAGGAAAATAAAGAAGGGAGAGAATATTTTTAATTAAAAATTAGGGATAATCTTTTCCTCCTATTTTTGTAGGGTACCCAATTTTTTATTTTATTTTGATTTATACTTAATAATAATCAAATAATGAAGTTTACATGCTTAAATAATAACTCTATGATCATTGTTGTTTGTGATGCTTAAGGTACTCTTATTAAGAAAATTCAATTTTTTTATTTGTAACTGTTTTGGATAAGTCTTATATTTACAAAACCGTATTTGAGTATGATCCCATACATACAATGATCATTGTCGAATGATACAACACTCCTATACCATTGTTGACTTAAAAGTCTTTGACTGGTCACTTTGTCATATGGATGACTACAAGACCGTCAACATAATAAGAACTCAACCATTTATCCATGATAGGTAGGTAGTTCTCATTAAAATATGCATGATAAGTAGGTAGTTTACTCATTAAAATATGCATGATAGGTAAGTAGTTTGCTCATTAATCAAATTCAAACAAAAGAATAGCATGTATAGCTATGAGTATTGTTGACAGACTTGCTTCAGTTGCTAGCAAAATGAAGCATTTGTAAAGAGCGATTGAAGTGTACGATCTAGATATAACTACACTTGTAAGTCATAGAGACAATGATCCTAAGTACACTAAAACTCTCATAGATCACCTAGAAGGTTTGAGGGAGAGGGAGCTAGCTGTGAAGTCAGAACAGCAAATGCTCATGGTTGAGGGAGCACACAATGTTTGGAATGCAAAAAAAAATAAAAATAATTTCTTTATAATTAACTTTATAAGATATCTTTAAATAGTAATTTAATTGTATTACAATTTTTTATTTTTCTTATTTGAGGAACCAGATGCCTATATCATTGTATTTTAGTTAGTGTGTCTTGTTCATTCAATTTTTCATTGTTAATTAAAATATGGTAATAGATATATGGATATCGATACTTAGAAAATCAAAGAAGAAAATATGAAAATACTAAAACTATTACTTACATGGATACGGCACAAGTATAGACATATTTTATTTTATTTAAGAAAATCTGAAATGTATCATTATTTTATTTATCTTCAAACATTTAATTATAATCTTATTTGTTTTACTTATTTAAATTCATATATAAAAAACTGTAAATATATAAAAAATTGTAAATGATAAACAAATGAAATTATTCAAAGTCAATATAAATTATTTATTATATTTTAACTAATTTATTATGATCTTAAAAAACACTTAAAAAGAAATTACAATAATATTTTCTTACACTTTTCCATGATAATATTATATACTTTGATTATTATTAAAATTCTTCCATTAATTTTTGTTAAAATTATTAATTCTTTATGTTTTAAAATAGTTGTGTCTTGTGAGCTTAGGTTGAATTTTTAAACAGAAATAATTTTAAGATCCATAAAAATTGGACTAAATGTAAGAGATTTTATTGAAAATAGATTATAATTTTAAGAGAAAAATAATTTTTTTTAATTTTAGTGACATAATTTTTTCTAATGTTTAGAATAGAAAACAAGCATATCATACGAATTTTATTAGAGAAAAAATCATAGAAACTTTATATCGTAGCAATTAAAAGAATTACTCTAAAAATAGCAATTAAAAATATATAAAAAAATCGAATCATTGTAAAAAAATCATCTATCAAATTGTGATATTAGCAAAAAATAAACAGACTAAAAATTAAAATTGAGCTCAAAATATTTTTTAAAAATTTTAATTATTCACTATATAAATTTTAATCTTTGTGATTTAAAGGGTACAAATTCTGTAACTTTCATACGGATTGACAAATATGTAAAGTTTTTATGGAGTCGCCAATCAATGAGTTTTTTTTTTTATTTTACGGATTGCCCAATCCGTACGTTTTTTATGGATTGCCCAATCCGTAAGTGTTTTTATGGATTGGGCAATGGGTACATGTTTACATGTTTTCTTTTTTAAGTTAAATATATTTTATGAAATTATTGAAAATAATGACACATGCAAGTCTCCTGCGACCTTCGCATTATTAATGCGATGCTCTAACCAATTGAGTTAATAAACCAATTATGTTGAAACAAGGGATAAAAAACAAAAAACACTAGATGAAATTGAGCCCACAAACCTTATAAGTACATCAGAAAGGGCATTAGGACCAGATGGAGCATGAACAATGTGGCTGGTATCATTATTGTTAACAGCTGCGAGGAGTACTTCCAGCTTCTTTGTCTTCCCCTCATCATCTTCACCAAAATTAACAATATTAAGTGCAACACTATTCTTTTTCAACTTTCTCCCTATCATCTCCAACATCTTTTCATGCTTGACAGGGCTGAAAAACATTAATTGAGATAATTAAGACAAAATAACTACAAATAATATAATTTCAGTATGGACAAAATATAGCTAAGCACACCTTCCAGCAAAGACAATAATCCTCTGCTGTTGCTTTTTTATTTTGCCGATGCTTAAGTGCCAGTTGTGCAACCTGAATGCCAGCAGCTAGGTTCATCTCACCACCTATACCTAGTCCTAAATTGGGGAAAAAAAAATAAAAACAAAATGAAATCATTTTCCAAAAAAAAAAAAAAAAAACACTATGACACAATATGGTAGAAGAACATGCAGCAAACATGTTTGGTTCTTGTTTATCGTTTCAGAAAAGAGTTTAGATAAAGTTTAACCTCACCAATATACATGCCCTATAGAAGGCAGCCTTACATAGCTGCTATTAACATCCAAAAAGAAAAGAGGCTCAACAAACTTGAAGTCAATTAACTAAGCAATATTACCATACAAAATTTCCTTTATGAATTTGATAGGGCACACCATCCTATTAAGAAGGTTTCTAAGAGAGAAGAAAAAAGAGTGCGAGGAATAAAGCCACCTTAGTTACAAGAATAACAAAGTTAATTATAGGCAGTTAAAAGTGGGAATCAATTCTATAAATAGTATAAAAAGGAAAGTTAATTGTCAGTCAGGTATTGAGAAATTGGAAATAGGTGTGGGAAGGAGGATTCTAGTCATTCAAAGTGCCAGAACCAATTCTTCCTCTGTAATTATTACATTCTTGAGAATAACAGTCTTTACTTTCTTGCTCTTTCCAGTTTGTTCTTCACTTTTCTGCATCTCTGAACCAGTTTCTAATTGAATTCCAGCATAATTTGTTAATCCTATCTCCCTATGGTGTCAAACTTGCGAGTTAACTCGTAAAATCATATAAGTTTACGATTCTAGATAGGAAAATTGAGTTAACTCACTTGCGAACATGCTTCTGTGTAAACTCACAAGTCAGAGAGGAATTGAATAAGTCTACACTAGAGTGATGCTCTACCTTCAAAAAAGACCAAAATGACAGTGCTTTATCACTTTTCAAAAACCCAAAACAAGGCATTATGAAATTTGAATGTACAACCTTAAATCTCAAAGCCTTGCAAACTTGACTCTACAACTGCGTCCAACATCATAGCCAGAACCTACTTGCAACAATGTTCTGAATGAACCAAAGATACAAACCTGCATCCACTCTCAACTCAACTGCAACAAAGTGATTAACTAAGCTCAGATGAACTCATTGTTGCAAGTCTGAAACAAAACCAACAAGAAGACTAGATGAACCCTGCTCCAACGAGGTGAACAGGCCCAACTCTCGCTGAGGAGAAAGACCCATCTCACGCAAGGTTAATCCAATTGCAATCCTACCAGCAGAAACCACTCCCCGCCAACTTTGTTGAATAAGTATTATTAATATAGAACTATTTTTTTTTTTGGATATTATGATGGGTATTTTAACTATTAAATTTTGTATTAGGTAAACTCTTAACAAGTTATCAAGTCAAGTCTAGGGAAGCTCTATGAGTTTGTGTAGACTCTCAATTTGACAACCTTGTTATCTCCTATATCTTCTCGAAGGACTTAACAAAAAATACAAATGCATCAGCATTAAGTCATTAAGAACTTACAGGTAGTTGACAACAATTGTCTCATTAGTATTTTTGCCAATGTCTTAGGGAACGCATTATGCAATTAAAAAAAAAAAAAACACGTCTATCAATCATCTTAATTATTTAAAGAAAAAAATTATTAAATTATTTATAGAATTTCATGATATTTAATTTAGTTATTGGTCTTATTTTTAACCTTAGTCCTAGGGGCACATGCTAACTAAACACGAATTTTAAATAATAAAACTTGAATACAAAATAAGCCATTTCATAACGCGGTTAGATTCAATTATAACTCATACAAAATAACGCTTTTTCCAACAGAGTATAGTCCAAATAATAAATCTAGCACATCTACACATAAAAACAAAGGTAACACATTCAAAAAAAAAAAACATGTAAAATACTGACCATGCATGCAGGCTAAGATCTTGCCCAGATCACTGGTAGGGGTGACCAAAACACGAACGCCTTTCCCTGCCATTGTGAGAACTCCCACTGTATTTTCCGGATTAGACTGTATGCGTTATTAAAATCAAAACAATTCATCAGCACAAGTGAACCCTACACAGTTATCTGAAACTCAAATTTAAAAGCCTAATCTGAAACACAACATCAACAATAAAACGCTTAGTTCACCCAAGCACAAGCCAGCTATAACATTCCGATTTCCGAGTCTTCTCTAATTCTATCTAACTTTCCAAAACTAAATAAATTAATGAAATGATAACAAATATAAAATAGAGATGGGGGAATGTAAAAGCAGAATCTTGTACGGTTTGGCTAAACCTAACCTGCGTTTTAGCACCGCAAATGAGATTGACAGCGTCTGCTTGAGCTTGAAATCGAGAAGGAGAGGAATCGCCGTTACGCATCCATTCAGAATTGTCGATACAGATCATCGTCGCCTGTTGAAGAAATCAATATGATGAAACGACTCGCGACATCAAGAAAAAAACCCTAAAAATTGGTAATGCTTGGCTTGTTGAAATCAACGCACGAGAGGAAATCGGGGATTACCTCGAGCACCATTTTTGAAGATTCAGAAGCGAAAGAGTGAAAGAAGTTTGTTCTGTAACAGAGTGCTAGAGCATCTCCAATGCAAATGCAAGCATCTTCCTGCCGTTTCTTGTGTTTCCTCTTGCATTGGAGCACTGTGACTGTGACGTGGCGGAACCCATTTTTTGCGCAGAGCTTGGGTTCAAGGAACCGTTTCTTCCCAATTAAAAAACATTATTTTCACGTAAAACCCCCTATTTCTGTTATTCCCAATCGTTTCTCCCCAAATTGATGAATCAAAATAGGAAGATGAAGAACAATTGAAAAAAAAAATGAAACCAATACTGACCGTGAAGAGGAGAGGAGCGACCCCGACTCCGACGGCGACGGCGACAACGACCCTGACCACCTCGAAGGTGACGGCGACTCCGACCCCGACGGCGAGGGCGACCCCGAACCCGACGGCGATGGCGACGGCGACCCCAACCCCGACCCTGTTCGCGTTCTCGAAGCTTTTGGAGTGGGTGGAGAGAGAGGAACGCGTGTGAGAAGCGGAGAGAGAGGATAGAGGCTGAGTGGAAGAGTCTCCTCTCTTGAAGGGAGAGAGCAGAGAAGCGGAAGGAAGCTTCTGGATATGAAAAGAGCCGTTGGATTGCACGCCCTCCGTTGGATGAAAAGCTATATGGACTTTTCTCATATGGAGAAGCTTCTGGATGTACACAATAACAAAAAACAGCCGTTAACAAATAAAGGCAAGGAACGCGTGTGTGGGTGGAGAAGAGAGAGGAACCGTGGGCTGGGTGGAGAAGGCAAGGAATGCGTGTGGTGTAGGTGAGAACCTTCTGGAGAAAGGATAAGCAAGGGACGCATGTGTGTTTTGTGGGCTGATGAGTGAATTTTTTTTTTTAAAACGTGTGTGTGTGTTTGTGGCTTGCTGAGTGATTTTTTTTTTTAAAAAAAATAATTATAAGAAAGGAAAGAAAATAGCCGATGGGTGAGGGATGATTAATTAAAAAAAATTAAGTTTTATTAAAAAATATAATTACATGAATTTTTTTGAGTTCGCTTCTAAAATATTGGGTGAGTTTTTTAGGAGTTACGTGACACTATGAGAACAACAAAAAGTAGTGCGAAAACCACATAAAATTATTGAAGGAACCCAAATAAGTTGCTTGCAATGGAGAGCAGTTAACAAATAACAATAACTAAATTAGAAATTTTTTCGAAATAACAAATAATAATAACTAAATTTAGGAGCCGTTAACAGATAACAATAACAATAATTAAATTAAGAGCGGTTAACAAATAATAATAATTAAATTTATATAATTTTTTTTGAAGTATAGATTTTTTATTTATTTCGGTGTTATTATATTTAATTATTTATTATTCTGTAAAATTTTGTTTTATATTATTACGTAATTTGTTTTATTTATTTAAATTTATATTTATGATAATTGAAAAAATGTTAAATTTTATTAAAAAATATAAATATGTGAATTTTTTTGAGTTATTTATGCTTTTTTACGTTAAAGCAAAATATTGAATAAATTTCTTAAGAATGATATGATATTATAGAAACCATATATATGAGGACCACAAAAAGTTAATTAAGAAACCCAATTGAATTTCTTAGATGCTCAATTCTCCAAAACAAACCAATAATCTGGTGCAGCGCAATACACAGGGGAACGAAATTTATTGGGCCTACCCAAGCGGGCCTGTTCTGAATTTATTAAGCCTGTTACTTTTTTTTAGGCATTTAATAAACATACCTCCCACTTACAATCATACACCTCTCTTTCACTTATTTTGTAATTGTTTTTCAAATATATCATTTCTTCTTTTTCTTCTTCTCTGGAAATTAGTACACCCTCTATCCCTTCTACTCATCTTTTTTTTTTTTCCTACCAACAAATCCATCCTCATTTCCTGTAACTGATTCCTTTGTCGATGACCAATGAGTTAACAAGGCCATGGCCAACAACACCCTGATATTAATTTTCTTACATTCCGTATCCAACAAATAACTATTGCATGCTTTGGAACTACCACATCAGTTGTGATCCCAACCAATAATAGTATGAAATGTGAACAAGTGGAGATGCTCACTAACAGTAACTATGTAACAATGTTTGCGTAAACATAAATCTAAAATTTAAAAATCGAATTAATCAATATAACTACAAACAGGTTCAATCAGGTTCTCTTTGACATTCATTTGGGCATGACTAGAATGAAGCGAGACCTTGTTGTTATACTCTGCATGGATTGAGAAGATCTCCGAGTTTGAAAGTTGAAATGACATCTATTTTCTTATATTCAAAAACTCCAGTGGATCATTTTGTGAACATATGATTAACGCTTTTGGGAGACTTATTGTTGATCAAGGAGTTCCTCCCACATCAAATTGTTGGGTAAAGACAAAGGGCGTTATCATTTTCAGCATGGAATATTTGCGATTAATGGTTATTTTTGGAAATTGACTGTTTACAATTTGATTAAATGTGATTTGCAGATAAATTGATTAATTTTTTAAAATTTCATATTTCTATTTAGACAAATGTCACTAACCTTTACTATTATTGAGTATCACCACGTGTCCACATGTTGTGCTATTACTGGTCGGAACCATAGCTATCGTGGTAGTCCTAGACCAGGCAATAATTTATTCCATTCAGGTACTCTCATCCATCTCGCTCACTATATGTCTCCTTCATAATTTCTCACATACAAAAAAGAAAAACCATCATCAGACACTAGTTCCCTACCACCTATTAAACCATGGTTTACTTCTAACCTAACCAAGCACACACAACAAAAACATGAAATCCGTATCCTTTATCTTTATTCGTCCTTCTCTCACTCACATCACACATACAGACACATGAATTTGCATGTGTCAGGTTCACTCATAAATACTAAACTTGGCTTGACCAACAATTAATATAGTGTGTATTTGGGAAACAATTGAATCAAACGCAAATGAACTTTCAAATGAAAACTACAACATAATTATTTTGACATTTTTACTTTGAAAAATGTGATTCTTGCGATCAACGAGGATATAACGTGTATCCAAACACACCAATACAAGCTACATTGTGCGAACTGAAATTACTTCCACTTTTTATTGTTTTTCTTCATTAATTGTGCGAATTAAAGTTGCAATTTTTGCTTAAATCTTTCTTAACGGTGTGAATTTTATTATTATGCTCCTGTACACGAGTGAGGAACTTGTATTTTGACTATATTTTTTTAAAAAAAGTATTATATTGTTTTTTATATTATGAGAAAGTGACTCTTAGATTGTACATATATTGCATATTTGTATTAGCTGCATATATTCTTTTATTAGTTTTGGTATACGTATTAGTTAGGTTAATAAATAAAAAAAATTATTGGCCTCATTTTAGTTACGATTTAGAAGCAAGGCGTCATACATGTATGATAGTTTATGTAATACATTTTTATAATGTTGTTAATAAATATGTTTCTTAATTTTGAAGTGATTAATAAGCATATCTAATTTATCAAACAATTATATTTAAAAATGTGACAATAAAATATTATCTGATAATAAAACATAGAAAATACCGTCAAAATGATTGTGTTAGCAGTAGATACGGTAGGTTTTGGATGCACTAAATAAAACATGAATGGGAGTTAGTTATGAACTTATAAGCATTCAAATTTAATTCATGACACTGTCCACAGCACAAGCAAAGCAATCTCAAGACAGAGGAAGTGGAGATGAATCATCGATTACTTCATGATCCTTATCATGGTCATTTTCATAACTTGGAAATGGTGCATTTCCTTGGGTTTTGGCACATGATCAAGATAAGAGAGACAAATATCTTTAACGCCTCTTACAAAAATAGTTAATTTAATTCATTATATTAAATTTGTCAATTAATTATATTATTATTTTAAAATTATTTTTTTTATCTCTTATTCACTTAATTATTTTTTATTAATATTTAAGAAAGAATAATCAAATAAAAAATATAAAAAATAATTAATGGATCTAAAAATTAGAAAATAAATTTATAAAAAATAACAAATATATTTTTTAAAATTTTATAATAAGAGATAGAGGGAGGATCAGGCTATGTTAATTGAGACAGAGAATTAAAGCATAAATCCAAAAAAGTTTGGATTTCTCTCCCATGTAGTTATAAAAGGGGAAAAGGTTTAAATTAAAATTGTATCAATTTAATTTGAATGATTTTTTTTTCTCTGGATAAACCTTAATTGAACTCACCTAATAAGAACAATAAGAATGAGCTAGTTCCATTTAGATCATGAAGTTGAAAACTTTTAAGTATTTTTATAAAAATACATAAACTTATCATAAATAAAACAGTAACCTTTAAATTTATAATATTTGTTAAAGATCAGTAACTTTATTTAATTTTAAATGATTGGTGGAGTTTATCCAAGTGATGCAATACGAGGAATTCTGAAAATTGACGAGTGATGTTCCAACCAGCCACGCCCACTGAAAGGGAAAGCATTGGAAATGGTGGAAAATGCTGCGTTCCACCGCATTTTCTGTTTTCGGGAAGATTAAGTTCAAAGGCTTAAACCAAGCAACAGAGCACCTAGATATAGAGATTTGACTAGTCATATCCACGTGCTGCATACACATAAATACTTTTGTTGTGCTCAGCTTCTATTGTGAATTGAAGAATCCATTTGCATTCAGGCTTAGCTCGCTTACCACACCACACCATATGGCTGTTACTGTGGCCATGTTACCTCGTTGGTCGGTGTTTCTTCTTTTTCTGTTTGTCTTGTGTAGCTCAGGAGCAAAGGTTGTCACCATTGATGTACATGCAGCAAAGCGTCTCGTCCAGACCGGTTCCATTTATCTTGATGTTAGGTAACGCATCAATTCACTTTAGACGTTTGGAAGAGGGATTTTGGAGGGGAAGGGAGGAAAGAGAAAGGTTTAGATGGTGTCATCTTCTTGTTTGAGAGTTTTAATTTTTGAGGGAAAAGATTTAAAGATTTTTAAAACTCCTCCAAAATCCTCTAAAGCCTAAAAATTGTTGTTCCCCCAATTTGGAAGATTTTTAGAAGAAAAAGTAATTAAAATTACTATCCTACTCTAACTAAAAATTCAAAAATATATTAAAATATATTTTTAATATATTTTTATATTTAAATTATATAATTTTCAAATTTAATATCTTATTAATTCTCAATTTTCCTCTCTTAATATATTTTTAACTCCCAAACAAAGAGGAAGGAACTTCTTCTTTGTTTGGGAGTTAAAAATATATTAAGAGAGGAAAATGAAGAGTTAATAAAATATTTTTACAATTTTGCCATTGAATTGTGATTCAGTGCTTTGTATTTTAGTGTTTTATTAACACTGGCTAGAATATGATAGTAATTTTATTAACACTGGATGGGATAGGATAATAATTTTATTACTTTTCCTTCTAAAAACTCCTCAAATAGGGAGGACAACAATTTTTATGCTTTGGAGGATTTCAGAGGAGTTTTAAAAATCCTCAAATCCTTTCCTTCAAAAATTAAAACTCTCAAACAAGAAGATCTTTCTACCTAAACCTTTCTCTTCCTTCCCTTCCCCTCCAAAGTCTCTCTCTCAAACAAAGCCTAAAGGATACAAAGTTACTGATCTAAGTGATTAATGAGCGAAAATCAGCTTTCTTTCAAAAAAAAAATATGACAAAACATGTTATAATATTAACGGTTATTTTTTTCATTAACTTAATGATATTACTTATTACTTTATCTTTTCTTATTTTAGAAGAGTAAATAAGATTCATTTAAAGGAATTTTTTTAGTTGTTTTTTCTTCTCTCTTTTAAACCTAAATCATCTGGTAAATAAATAATAGGACGCTGGAAGAGTTCAAGAAAGGGCATGTGGATGCAGTTAAAATCCTTAACATTCCATACATGTTGAATACAGCCAAGGGTAAGAAACTTTTTTAGTCCCTATCAGTTATTCAGACCAGTTCTCGATCCATACAAATCTTTATATTTATTATTTAGCATATGACAGTATCAGTATGTTTGTTTTACAAATTTTCTATGGTTAAAATTTAAGATGCTTGTGATTTTGGAGAGCAGGCAAGGTAAAGAATCCAGACTTTCTGAAGGAGGTTTCATCAGCTTGCAACAAAGAAGATCATCTCATTTTGGTAACTATCTTTTCTCTTGCTCCTCCCCCCCACCCCCCCCCCCCCCCATACAAACCAAACTACAATTTCAACTGGCTAATGCTAGTTAAAGTCAACCTAATGTTTCATCTGTATTTCAGGGTTGTCAAAGTGGGGTGAGATCTCTGTATGCAACTGCTGATCTTCTGTCTGAAGTACGTTAATTCATGTCAACGTCAGTATACTTTTAATCTCAATTTAGTCTTGATACAAATATATAGCAGTGGCTATGAAATATCTGAACATTACTCTAGCTATAAAATTCATGTAATGTAGCTTATTATGGTTTCCTTTATTTCCTTCTTTTGACAATTAATGGATGAGAAAACTAACTTGTATTGGTTGGATTTGAATTGATAGGGTTTTAAGAATGTGAAAGACATGGGAGGAGGTTATGTGGACTGGGTTAAAAACAAGTTTCCAGTGATTATACCAGTGGCCAAAGAGGAACTATAATAAGTAATGGATAGGAACATTCATCTTTCTTTCGAAATGGTTTTATCAGGGAGATACCACATCCCTACATATGTACTACTTCACAGAGTGTTCATTAGTTCTACCTACAACACTTCATTTCAATCTTGCGGCTATGTTTACAATTATATTTGTATCTATTCCAACTATGTAACACAAGCATTATCAGGCGAAGACTTTCAGAGACCACTCTCGTTAATTAGTCTTCTTCTTCATGTGCATATAAGATGGACTCATGATCTGATGATTGTCTTGTTATTTATTTTGAAAAAAAAGCAATTGGGTTCATATCAAGGTCGTTTACCCGTTTCAGTTAATGTCTACAAGTGCTGTGTCCATTATGATTACTGGACACTGACTTTGGTAGAATGTTTTAGTTTTCTTGATTGCCTTGCTCACGAAGTTTTTGTTGAATAAAGTTTTCTATATATTGGTTCAAAACTAACCAAAACGGTTGGAACCTGTATTTCTTTTTTCTCCTCAAAGACTGCAACTTTTTTCCTTTCTAAAAAAATAATGAACATATTTACCGGTAATCCAGTCCCTGATCAATTGTCAAAAACTATATCATTAACTCAACTTACCAACCTACCAGTCACATCATAAATTCTACTGATATTAGTCGCCGTTTCTAAATGGAAAAAAAGATCCACAAGGTTAAAGTAATTTGGTAAAGTTGTTTGGCACTATTTGGGAGTTATCAATTATTCAAATATTAATGTTCACACCAACAGATACTGCTTGATGGAGAGCAGAGGCAAGATTTCGTAACATTGGGTCAATGGGCCTAATTGTTCCCCAACCTATATGAAAAATAATAAGAAAAATGTTAATCAGTGTCTAAGTGTACTCTTTAAGGAATTAAAGTAATTTTTTTATCGAAAGACAAAGAATTACACTATTTATACTTTTTTTACACTCTCCTATGATTTCTAAGTTAAATATCTTACAAGTGGAGCGAGGTTGTTTAAGTCCTGATCCAATTCTAAACTAGCATAGGCCCATGTTGGATCTGCGCATTCTTATTGGTTAAAAAGTGACCATAACGTTGTTTCGTTGATCAACCGTGGCAATGCGACATATCCAACTTGAAGTGACTAGTTAACCGAACCTGACATAGTTAAGAGATCAGTTAATGGGAGCATTATTCTCAACTAGTTCGTGGCAGCACATGCATGTGCTTATTAATTTTCTGAGGACAAAGTCTCAACATTTTGCCTCAGCAAAGCCGCCACCAACTCTATCTCCACATTATGTTATGCATTGAAGAGACAACACACACAATAGGGTAGTCTTTTCTTGTTTGATGGAAACCTTTCATTATAATCCTACACAAGGACATAGTTTTCATGACATCGTGTGTTGTTTTGAGGACGAATACCAGACATCATGGGGGAAGAAAATGGCGAAGGAAGATCCTTAGCAGAAACCCCCACATACGCCGTGGCAACTGTGATCACTGCCTTGGTTTCTCTTAGTTTCTTGTTCCAAGGCACGTTAAAAAAATTGGTAAAGGTACGTAAATATACCCTTTGTTTTTGTCTAGCTCCTTCCAATTTCTCACATTTATAGGTTTCTTATGCATTGAATAATGTCAGTGGTTGGACAGAACTAAGAGAAAATCTCTGCTTTCTGCTTTGGACAAGATCAAAGAAGGTAGCCAGGGATCAGTTGTAATTTGTAAACACAAATGGGTTCCATTAGTATTTCTTTTGTTGTTATATATATGTTTGGACGAGTGGAACTCACTACTATAAAAAAAAAATAATCTTTATTGAAGCAGAATTGATGCTTTTTGGGCTTCTGTCATTGCTGATGGGTCATTGGATTATTTTTGTGGCAAAGATTTGCGTCAAGTCATCGGTATTAAGCCGCAGATTTTTTCCGTGTGCAATCGAAAAGAATACCTTGAAACGTTTTGTCAGGCTGGGTTCAGTATATTCAAATAAAACAGTTCTCGAAGGGAAAGTGAACAATGGCCTGCATAATTATTGTCCTGAGGTAGTTTTCCTACTCCTTCTAGGAAGTTTCAATTGTAAATTTGCTATGCTTAATCCGTCGGTTGGTAAAGCAAGCAAACAAATCATTCTCAGCGATTCTATTCTGATCAATAGTTCAATTCTAAAGTGGACTTCACAGGTGCACATTTCACTGAAAACTCATCACTTGCTTCACAGGGTCATGAATCATTGGCTTCTTATGAAAGTCTTGAGCAGCTTCATCGCTTTGTGTTTGTTCTTGGGGTCACCCACATTACCTATAGCTTTATTGCTGTTGCCCTGGCCATGATCATGGTTAAAATAGTCAGGATCAAACTTTCTTCCTATTCTAATTTAGTTGGTTTGGCATTGATTTTCTTATTTTAGAGTTTATTCAGATATACAGCTGGAGAACATGGGAAAACGAAGCAAAGACTATTGCTGTACAAAGCATACAAGGTTCTGACTTCTATGCATCTGATAACTTCAAAGTTTCAATGAGCCGAGAATTATTTTGCAATACATTAAGCTTGATCATTTTAAATAATAATCCATTTTGATCAAATGGTCTTAGTTTAGATACTTCACAAGGTACATCAAGATTGAGGCGGCTTAATACATTCATCTTTCACCATACTTCCCATCCTTGGAGTCATCACAAAATTCTTGTTTGGCTGGTACTCTATGCAGTCATTTTTTTTCTGTCATATTCTCTTTAGGCATAATATATTTGAAAATGCATGAAATATTGTATCTACTAATGGTTTATTACTGCTTGTTGTTCTTATTTCATTGTTTGAACTAAAAATAATGGAATGGATTGATTTCATGAATCATATCTTAATTCCAAAAGGAACAAATCAATCCAAATGTACTTCTGTTTTAGATGAAACTGTAGTTCATCAACTATGGTAACTGCTCATTAAAATTCTTTTCCCCTCAACATGTCCGGTAAAGATTGTTTCCAACAAAGAGAAGCGTGCCAACGTACTGAGTGCTTGACAGTTGCCATAATTTGTCTCCTGCATAAGCTTTTCAAAAGCAGCACGCCAGCAAAATGGATTTTTTTTCCTTCATGTATAGGTTTTTGACACTTTCAATAGCAATTTCCTTCGCTTCTTAGAATGTGATGAACCTAGACTGCAGCTATGTTTTAGCCGCCAATTTTGGAGTTCCATCCACAGAGCTGATTACATGGCATTGCGCTTAGGCTTCATTACTGTGAGTAATTTTTTTGCCACAGCATAAGAATATCTTCCATCAAATAAAAAAAGTCTAGGTAAGCACTAAGGCCATAGTTTTGAACTGAAAGACTAACAACACCAAGTTGATGGAGGAAATTAATAGAGATATTGAATTTCGTTACTGAAGTACATGTTATAGCTTTTTGTACAATCGCATCTAACTGAAAACAAAAAAAGGAAAGCTAATGACTAATGAGTCATGACTCATGAGATATGAGTGGACCAGTATTAACTCTTTTCCCTGCAAAAGGAATGTGGAAATGAACTGAAGATGACAATTTCACCTTTCAGTTTACCAGCTGATGTTTCTGCCTTATCTTCTTTTTTCTGGTGTTCTCTATAGAATCATGGTCTTCCCACAACAGACAATTTCCACAACTATCTGCTTCGAAGCATGGATGAGGAATTTCGTGACATAGTTGGTGTTAGGTACTCTTTCTTTATTCAGATGGATTTAGTGGCTTTATTTATTTATCATATTAAATTTGCTACTGTTATACTAATTAGATTTTTAAGATTGCTAGCTTAATTGAATTGAGGAATATTTTTTACGATAAGATGTATTTTGCAACTTTTTTTAATTTTATTTTCGTGTTACTTTTTATTCTAGTTGGTGAAAATAAATTGATATTTTTCAACTTTTTATTTTTATTTTTGTGTTACATTTTATTCTGGTTGGTGAAAATAAATTTGATAGCTTCTGGACTTGTTTTGCAGCGTGCTTCTCTGGATATATGCCATCTGCTGTATTTTTCTAAATTTTCACGGTAAGTTTCAGTAAGTTTCATTGCTCAAATGTGATCTCAAGCAACTTGAGCAGATAATATGTTTTAACTTGGTGAATACAGCTATCAAAAATTCAAATAAGCTCCCACTTTAGAAACATCTTCTTCCTTGAATTAGGGCAAAAAACTCAGTGAGAGCTATCACCAGAAATCATATCGTTATAGCTACTTCGTTATAAAGATGCTGGTGTAATTTTATGATAATCTGGTGGTAACTGATAACAGTAGCTATATATTACGGAGGTCTTGTGACGATGAAAGCTATAATTTTATTTTAGACTAGTAAACATGTTGATGGTCTTGCTTAACAATGGCATAGTGTTCTGTTTCTGAAAAGTTTTTCATATATTTAAAACTTCAATGTTATGCAAGTTTTATTCATGTGAAACTAAACTCCATAATTTTCATTCAGGAAGCAACTTTTACTTTTGGCTTTCCTTCGTTCCAGCAATTGTAAGTCCTGATAATGTTTGCTAAGGCTTTTCCACTTACCATCTACTAGTAGTTAGTTACATTTCACTAATGATTTTTCTTTTATTGACTTTTATTTTAGTTGATCCTCATCATTGGTACTAAATTGCATCGAGTGGTAGTAAAGTTGGCCGTTGAAATAATAAATCGTTGCCCAAATATGAAACCTCACCAGTTTAACTTAAGAGATGAGCTCTTTTGGTTTGGAAAGCCCAGGTTTCTGTTACGGTTAATACAATTGATATCCTTCTTGGTAAGTAATATTGTGTTTCCATTTTGCTTATCATTGCTGATATACTTCTTAATTTCCTTTTCCCTTTTGTCATCTTTCAGAATGCATTTGAAATGGCAACTTTCTTATGGTCCCTGGTAAGAAACTGGCATGGTTTTCATATTGCAGTACATAACTCTAGGTAGTAGGTAGTGTAGCATAAATATGTTAGTTCTCCAACACCATTCTATGCTGCTATATCTCGGTTTGTAATTTTATGGACTAACCATATTGCCATAACATTTTTTGGCTTTGGTTAAAGTGAGGTTTGGCAAAAAAATTGGATACATGCATAATCTCATAATTCTTGTCTTTATTTTTGGGTTCAGTGGGAAATTAAAGATCCTTCTTGCTTCATGAGCAACCGAACGTTTATTGTGATCCGGTTATCATTCGGGTATACATTACTTTTTGTCAATGTTCTTACTCTTTCAATAGATTGAATTGAATTACAATTCCAACAAAATCATATGTACTTTTGCTCTTTTGTTGCCACAGGGTCATCTCCCAAGTCTGGTGCAGCTTTATAACGTTTCCTCTCTATGTTATCATCACACAGGTCAACTTCTTGTTCTTTTTGTTGGAGATAAAAATCATTTGGAGCCTGCACTGCTGCACCATACAGTTAATAATCGGCTGAGAAATGCTATTAAAACTCTACCTGACACACTTGCTGAAACACTATTAATTGAAATTTATTAAAAATTACAAGATTGTATAAGTCTTATTTTTATTTAATAAATCTTTATTTATGATCTTATAATTTTCAATAAATTTTAAAGTCCTGTTAACCCGTGTCTAATGGTTAAGGAATCAATAAGTAGAAAGTTTTTAATTTAAGATTACACTGGAGATATCACAATAGAACATACTGTTATACTTTCCAATAAAGAAACTTTCCACTTTTGATTCTTTAATTAGTATCATTGGTTAGCATTTTACTAAATTTTAATCAATAATAGGAAGTGTGTTGCTAGCATTTTTCATAAGTTGTTTGAACAACTTGATTTTCAAGATAGTAATAACAATACCTCTAATGCCAAGTAGGCTAAATATTTATTGGGCTTGCAGCTATCAACTTAGGCCTTTGGGAGTTGTTTATGATGACTTACTAGTAGGTCCTTGATACATCTCCCTTTACTCTTCTTTTACACCAGAACATGTGCTATTGCACTCTCACATTTAATCCCTCTTAAAATCTTGGTTATGTGAATGCAGATGGGGTCAAGGTTCAAGAACACCGTGGTCTCTGAAAATGTGAGAAAATCACTCTCTAAATGGCAGAGAAGAGTGAAGGACAGACAAATTAAGTTCCACTTGTGCACTACTTACTACAACATCACCAACATCATTGAGTTCTTTGATGCATGGAACTGACAAGTCTAATTCCCATGTCCCAATCAGTGAGGAAGGAAGCTGCTCAGGGACTAAAGATATTTGTCTCTCTTATCTTGATCATGTGCCAAAGACCCAAGGAAATGCTCCATTTCCAAGTTATGAAAATGACCATGATCAGGATCATGAAGTAATCGATGATTCATCTCCCCTTCCTCTGTCTTGAGATTGCTTTGCTTGTGCTGTGGACAGTGTCATGAATTAAATTTGAATACTTATAAATTCATAGCTAACTCCCATTCATGTTTTATTTAGTGCATCCAAAACCTACCGTATCTACTGCTAACACAATCATTTTAGGTTGGTGGTATATTCTATGTTTTATTATTAGATAATATTTTATTGTAACATTTTTAAATATAATTGTTTGATAAATTAAATATGCTTATTAGTCACTTCAAAATTAAGAAACATATTTATTAACAGCATTATAAAAATGTATTACATAAAACTATCATACATGTATGACGCTTTGCTTCTAAATCAATGAGGCCAACAATTTTTTTTTTATTAATCTAACTAATACTTATACCAAAACTAATAAAAGCATATATGCAGCTAATACAAATATGCAATATATATACAATCTAAGAGTCACTTTCTCATAATATAAAAAACAAGATAATATTTTTTTTATAAATATAGTCAAAATACAAGTTCCTCACTCGTGTACAGGAGCGTAATAATAAAATTCACACCGTTAAGAAAGATTTCAGCAAAAAATGCAACTTCAATTCGCACAATGAAGAACAACAATAAAGTGGAATTAAATAATTTCAGTTGGCAACTTCAATTCGCAAGAATCACATTTTTCAAAGTAAAAATGTCAAAATAATTATGTTGTATAGCTTTCATTTGAAAGTCCATTTGCGTTTGATGAAGGAGACATATGGTGAGCGTGATGGATGAGAGTAACTGAATGGAATAAATTATAATTACCTGGTCTAGGACTACCACGATAGCTATGGTTCCGACCAGTAATAGCACAACATGTGGACAAGTGGTGATGCTCAATAATAGTAAAGGTTAGTGGCATTTGTCTAAACAGAAATATAATTTTTTGAAAAATTAATCACTTTATCCGCAAATCATGCAAGTCACATTTAATCAAATTGTAAACAATCAATTTCCAAAAATAACCGTTGATGGCAAATCTTCCATGCTGAAAATGATAACGCCCTTTGTATTTACCCAACAATTTGATGTGGGAGGAACTCCTTGATCAACAGTAACTCAGTAAGTCTCCCAAAAGCTTTAATCATATGTTCACAAAATGATCCACTAGGGTTTCTGAATCTAAGAAAATAGATGTCATTCAACTTTCAAACTCAGGGAGATCTTCTCAATCCATTCGGAGTATTACAACAAGGTCTCGCTTCATTCTAGTCATGCCCAAATGAATGTCAAAGAGAACCTGATTGAACCTGTTTGTAGTTATATTGATTAATTCGATTTTTAAATTTTAGATTTAGATTTACGCAAATGTTGTTACATACTTACTGTTAGTGAGTATCTCTAATTGTCCACATGTCATATAATTATTGGTTGGGATCACAACTGATGTGATTGTCCCAAAGCATGTAATAGTTATTTGTTGGATATGGAATGTAAGAAGCTTATCTTAATTAATATCAGGGTGTTGTTGGCCATGGCCTTGTTAACTCATTGGTCATCGACAAAGGAATCCGTTACAGGAAATGAGGATGGATTTGTTGGTAGGAAAAAAGAAGAAAAGATGAGTAGAAGGGATAGAGGGTGTACTAATTTCCAGAGAAGAAAAAGAAGAAAGGATATATTTGAAAAACAATTACAAAATAAGTGAAAGAAAGGTATATGATTGTAAGTGGGAGGTATGTTTATTAAATGCCTAAAAAATAGTAACAGGCTTAATAACTTCAGAACAGGCCCGCTTGGGTAGGCCCAATAAATTCCGGCCCACTCTGTATTGCGCTGCACCAGATTATTGGTTTCGTTTCGGAGAATTAAGCAATCTGTTACAGAACAAACTTCTTTCACTCTTTCGCTTCTGAATCTTCAAAAATGGTGCTCGAGGTAATCCCCGATTTCCTCTCGTGCGTTGATTTCAACAAGCCATATAGCATTACCAATTTTTAGGGTTTTTTTTTTTTCTTGATGTTGCGAGTTGTTTCATCGTATTGATTTCTTCAACAGGCGACGATGATCTGTATCGACAATTCTGAATGGATGCGTAACGGTGATTACTCTCCTTCTCGATTTCAAGCTCAAGCAGACGCTGTCAATCTCATTTGCGGTGCTAAAACGCAGGTTAGGTTTAGCCAAACCGTACAATATTCTGCTTTTACATTTCCCCCATCTCTATTTTATATTTTTTATCATTTCATTAATTTATTTAGTTTTGGAAAATTTGATAGAATTAGAGAAGACTCAGTAATCGGAATGTTATAGCTAGCTTGTGCTTGGGTGAACTAAGCGTTTTATTGTTGATGTTGTGTTTCAGATTAGGCTTTTAAATTTGAGTTTCAGATAACTGTGTAGGGTTCACTTGTGCTGATGAATTGTTTTGATTTTAATAACGCATACAGTCTAATCCGGAAAATACAGTGGGAGTTCTCACAATGGCAGGGAAAGGCGTTCGTGTTTTGGTCACCCCTACCAGTGATCTGGGCAAGATCTTAGCCTGCATGCATGGTCAGTATTTTACATATTTTTTTGAATGTGTTACCTTTATTTTTATGTGTCGATGTTCTAGGTTTATTATTTGGACTATGCTCTGTTGGAAAATGCGTTATTTGGTATGAGTTATAATTGAATCTAACCGCGTTATGAAATGGCTTATTTTGTATTCGAGTTTTATTATTTAAAATTCGTGTTTAGTTAGCATCTGCCCTTAGGACTAAGGTTAAAAATAAGATCAATAACTAAATTAAATATCATGAAATTCTAAAAATAATTTAATATTTTTTTCTTTAAATAATTAAGATGGGTGATAGACATGTTTTTTTTTTTTTAATTGCATAATGCGTTCCCTAAGACATTGGCAAAAATACTAATGAGACAATTGTTGTCAACTACCTGTAAGTTCTTAATGACTTAATGCTGATGCATTTGTATTTTTTGTTAAGTCCTTTGAGAAGATATAGAAGGATATAACAAGGTTGTCAAATTGAGAGTCTACGCAAACTCATAGAGCTTCCCTAAACTTGACTCGATAACTTGTTAAGAGTTTACCTAATACAAAATTTAATAGTTAAAATACCCATCTTAATATCCAAAAAAAAATTAGTACTATATCAATAATACCTATTCAACAAAGTTGGCGGGGAGTGGTTTCTGCTGGTAGGATTGCAATTGGGTTAACCTTGCATGAGATGGGTCTTTCTCCTCAGCGAGAGTTGGGCCGGCTCACCTCGTTGGAGCAGGGTTCATCTAGTCTTCTTGTTGGTTTTGTTGCAGGCTTGCAACTAGGGGTTCATCTGAGCTTAGTTAATCACTTTGTTGCAGTTGAGTTGAGAGTGGATGCAGGTTTGTATCTTTGGTTCATTCAGAACATTGTTGCAAGTAGGTTCTGGCTATGATGTTGGACGCAGTTGTAGAGTCAAGTTTGCAAGGCTGTGAGGTTGAAGGTTGTACATTCAAATTTCATGATGCCATGTTTTGGGTTTTTGAAAAGTGATATCCGGAAACAGCCTCTTTGCATATGCAAGGGTAAGGTTGCGTACAATTTCCTTCCCCCTTACCTGCACATAGCATTGAGCCTCCGGGCAATGGGGTACGTAGTTTTTTAAAAAGCACTGTCATTTTGGTCTTTTTTGAAGGTAGAGCATCACTCTGGTGTAGACTTATTCAATTCCTCTCTAACTTGTGAGTTTACACAGAAGCAAGTTCGCAAGTGAGTTAACTCAATTTTCCTATCTAGAATCGTAAACTTATATGATTTTACAAGTTAACTCGCAAGTTTGACACCATAGGGAGATAGGATTAACAAATTATGCTGGAATTCAATTAGGAACTGGTTCAGAGATGCAGAAAAGTGAAGAACAAAATGGAAAGAGCAAGAAAGTGAAGACTGTTATTCTCAAGAATGTAATAATTACAGAGAAAGAATTGGTTCTGGCACTTTGAATGACTAGAATCCTCCTTCCCACATATTTCCAATTTCTCAATACCGACTGACAATTAACTTTCCCTTTTATACTATTTATAGAATTGATTCTCACTTTTAACTACCTATAATTAACTTTGTTATTCTTGTAACTAAGGTGGCTTTATTCCTCGCACTTTATTTTCTTTTCTCTCTCCGAAACCTTCTTAATAGGATGGTGTGCCCTATCACATTCATAAAGGAAATTTTGTATGGTAATATTGCTTAGTTAATTGACTTCAAGTTGGTTGAGCCTCTTTTCTTTTTGGATTTTAATAGCAGCTATGTAAGTTTGCCTTCTATAGGGCATGTATATTGGTGAGGTTGAACTTTATCTAAACTCTTTTCTGAAACTATAAACAAGAATCAAACATGTTTGCTGCATATTCTTCTACCATATTGTGTCATAGTGTTTTTTTTTTTTTTGTGAAAAATGAGTTCATTTTGTTTTTATTTTTTTTCCCAATTTAGGGCTAGATATAGGTGGTGAGATGAACCTAGCTGCTGGCATTCAGGTTGCACAACTGGCTCTTAAGCATCGGCAAAATAAAAAGCAACAGCAGAGGATTATTGTCTTTGCTGGAAGGTATGCTTAGCTATATTTTGTCCATATTGAAATTATATTATTTGTAGTTATTTTGTCTTAATTATCTCAATTAATGTTTTTTAGCCCTGTCAAGCATGAAAAGAAGATGTTGGAGATGATAGGGAGAAAGTTGAAAAAGAATAGTGTTGCACTTGATATTGTTAATTTTGGTGAAGAAGATGAGGGGAAGACACAGAAGCTGGAAGCACTCCTCGCAGCTGTTAACAATAATGATACCAGCCACATTATTCATGTTCCATCTGGTCCTAATGCCCTTTCTGATGTACTTATAAGGTTTGTGGGCTCAATTTCATCTTGTGTTTTTTCTTTTTTATCCCTTGTTTCTCTCTTAAGATAAGTTCAATGTAATTTTCTTTTGTCTAACTTTGATCTTCATGCGATGTTGCTTTCTGGCAGTACACCTATTTTTACTGGTGATGGGGAAGGTGGAAGTGGTTTTGCTGCCGCTGCTGCCGCCGCTGCAGCTGGTGGTGTATCCGGATTTGAGTTTGGCGTGGATCCAAACTTGGATCCAGAATTGGCTCTTGCTCTAAGAGTTTCAATGGAAGAGGAGAGAGCCAGGCAGGAAGCAGCTGCAAAAAAGGCTGCAGAGGATGCTGCAAAACAAGAGAAGGGAGGTGAGCAGCAAGCTAGCTCACAAGATGCAACAATGACTGAGCGTGCCAGTGCAGCAACGTCTGAAGCTGAGAATAAGGCAAGTGATTTGATAGTTGGTGTTTTTGTTGCATTTATCTACGTGTTATTGCTTGTTTTTCTCCTTGATCAACTGGAATATAATAATCTATTTGGTTGGATGGCTTTCAGAATTTATAGTAATTGTAGCTAATTATATTGTAAAGGGATATTAGATGCCTAGGCTTGAAACTTCACAAGGAAGATGAGAATTGACATACTATTTTTGTTGTTTGTATTGACCTTCAAATGGAAACAGGATGATGAGAATTCCTTACTACAGCAGGCGCTTGCAATGTCAATGGATGATCCTGCTATTAGCCATGATGTAAAAGATACAGATATGTCAGAAGCATCTGCAAGTGATCCTGACTTGGCTCTGGGTGAGTTTTATGCTATTAATTCAATCCTCATCCAAGAAACAGAGATATTGACATGGGTCATGATGTAGGCAATGGACACTTCATTACAGTACAATTTAAGTGTCCCAACTCCCATGAGGCATTGAAGTGTGGTGTCTGATATGTGTCCAACATGGAAACACAGACACTACTCCTTTTTTAAGTATCCAGCTCTTTATGCATCATATTTCTTGCATTATGCATGGGCACATGTTTTTGCAAATTGCAAGTCTTCTTTTTTAATCCAGTCTTTTGTATGACAAATGCCTTGTTTATATATCTTGATGATTGAAGAGGATTTCTGCATGTTTTTGCACTTCAGTGAAGTAGATAGTTCTTATTCCTTTTGGTGAAAAGAAGGATTTCAATGTGTTTGCTTTGTCTGCATTTACATTTTTACTCACCTAACTCCTACTTGTTTTGAGGATTTTGATTTGCTTACTATGACCTGTACATGGGGTTAAATTAATTTACATCTTAGAATTTCTAAGTCACAGTAAAGCTTCATTGGTGGTTATAATCTTTTGTTGGTTTGGTCATTTATCGCTTGCAGCACTCCAATTGTCAATAGCAGATAGTACAAAGGATCAAGGAAGCCAGTCAGACATGAGCAAATTGTTGGCTGATCAATCCTTTGTATCTTCTATCCTTGCATCGGTATGTCTAATAAATCCCATGATTATTTGTTATGTTAAACATTCCCCATGATTATTTGTTTTTTTCTTTTAACAGAATAGATTGATCTGCTGTATTTTATGCACTAAATGGTAATTGGTGGCTTTTGCAGCTTCCTGGGGTTGACCCAAATGACCCTTCTGTCAAGGATTTGCTGGCTTCCATGCAAAATCAGTCTGAGGTTAGTCTTTCTATGGAAAAGCGTATATTGGGATTTGAAAGGAATTTTTTTCAAAATTGTAGCACAGGCCATTATTGGAGTATTTGGCCTACGTTAACCTTGAACACCTTTCCCTTTCTCCCCTCCTTTGATTGTTTTTTCCACTTTACTCAGCAATTGTTGAATTTGCTTGGTATTGTCTTTCTAATATAGTAGTATTGGAAATCCTTTGTGAAGTGTTTATGATGTCTGCCATTGAATGCCTTAAGGACAGTAGTTGTTGGCTTTGTTTTTTTTTTTTTTTTTTTTTTTAAAATATGAAAACATAATCAGACCGCACAACATTGATTACTTCATTAGTGATTTTTGCTTCTTTTTTATTTTTTGAATATATTTTCAGGGTTAATATTGTGCCTTGAAGTTGTGTAGCAAACAATTACTGTAATAGGATAATTATTAGATGTGCTTTCATGCCTGAAGTGTGTGTGTATATATATAGATATAGATATATGAGGAGGGATCCACTTACTCTGAAAGAGTTATTCTTGAAGTAAGGAGATTCCTCCTCTATATATATGTATATTAATGGATCACAAGATTTTTATACAAAGACTAATTTGGGACCAAGCTTAAGATCTTTTATGCCTAGTGTCCTATCTTAAACTTCCATTTTTTTTTTCCTTTTGGGGGTATTTTGCTTCATTTCCTGTAATGCTATCAATTTTCTGATTGTATTTTTCATCCAGCCTCAACAGAAGAATGACGACAAGCCATCAAACGAGGAGGAGAAGAAGTAATCTTTGAGAACCACTTTGCCCTCTATGGTTTTATTTTCTTGGTAGCATTCTTCGCGGCTGTTGCTAATCGGGGAACTATTTTCTTGATTATCATGCCTTGTTCCTGGTTGGTGCTTATCATGTGACGAGGGCTTTTAAAGGACTGTGTTTTAATACCGAAGAAAGTTCCAACTATTACTATGTATTTCAATCTCATCTCCATATTTATGGTAATCCGTAATTTGTTACCTTTTATTTTATTTTATTAATATAGATGAATGCTTAGGTTATTTTCTAAAAAATTTCACTCAATTTCTTTGTCTGAAAAACTTTTGGTTAAAACTAAGTTAATTTTTTCATTTTTTTAATATGAAGTCCAGAAAAAAGTTATAACATTATTTCAATGTTTTTATTCATGTGTGGAATTTTTTTCCTTAATGAATTTTGAGTTTTCATAAATTAATATCAACTGCGTAGGACCTTAAGCATAGAGCACCCTTTAAATTAAATAAGTTAGTTGGGTAGTTTAAATAAGCATTATAATTTATAAACATATATCTTTGTCCTTATTTTTATTAAATGACTGTTTAAAAGTTTAACGGTTTAAATAAGCTTTATAATCATATTTTGTCCAATTTTTTATTAAATGATTTTTTTTTTGTCTTAATCATCCGATTCATAAGGGAAAAGGGATTTGACATATATGAAGTACATTGAGAGGTAAGTAAAATTTGATTAAAAATTATTTTTATTAAAGATTGTACTCAGAATTTTAACATTAACATATTAATTACTTGTGTTTAATTATTTTGTTTTATTAAATGACTTATTACAAGTTTAAATTTAACTTATTTACTTATTAAATAGTCTTATAATTAAGAATTTTAATTCTTATACATATATAATAAGTTCTCAAAGTTAAGTTTATTTGAAACTCCAATTGACATTTTGCTAAGTAGACCTAGGTTTGTTGGACCCTGTTTAATCTAGGCGAGTCATTTGATAGTGTTAAATGATTCAACTTGTCACCAAAAAATAGTGCAACTAAGTGAAACATATAAACAATCTATTGCCACTTAGCTGTTGTTGATTATAATGAAAGAGGATTATAATTTTAAATTATTTTCCCCGTTTTCTATAATGTCATATTGAATTTGAATTTTAGAAGCCATATTTTTTTTAAAAGCTGGGAAATCTCTATAATTATACTTACAAAAATGTCGGTGAAAGAAAAAAAAAAGAATCAACAAAGATTGATTCAATTGCTAAGGAGCATATGCATAATTCACAAGATTGTGAGTAATTTGTTACCATTTTTATTAGTGTTCCTTTAGACCTATAGTGATTTGGTATACTATCGAAGTCTACTCATCTAAACTTTAAATAAATAAAAAAAGACAGAAAAAAATACGGCTCTTAAAAAATAACGCACTTCAGTGTGCTAGTTGATGTGGCACTGAAAAATAATGCACCGAAGTGCAGCCAATAAATAATAGAGATATTCCTATCTAGTTCTAGGAATGAGGTTTTCATCATTCCCGTCTTTGAAGTTTAAACTTGGCAATGAAGTCCGAGCCAATGAAAGAGCAGCCCACCTCTTACAGAAATATAAGCGGAATATCCTCCATGAAGAGATGAGATAACTAATCACTTTCACAGGTGTAATGGCTATAAACAATGTCATTGCAGTTGCAGGGTGACGATACCCCAATCCCACGAAATTCAAGTACAACTATGATTCTGGGTTTGACATTCATGCCACTTGATAAATTTAAATGTAGTTTCACCTAATCTACCCATGATAACAATCTGAACAAGCAAAAAGTAGGATGCCATAGTAGGAAGGGGGGTCGGCAACTACAAAGGGTCCATATGAGTTCAACTAATGGCATGTAAAATATTTTGGCTTGTTAAGAAGATATGATGTAAAGTATTTATGGATTTTGTTCATGATATCGATATTGAAAAAAATTTGTTGAATACTAAAGTGGGATTATCCCTCTTAATTGATCTTTTTTTAATATATAAAAATTTGAACTTAGATCTATCTTACCTAAAAAAATTGAATTCAATTTTATTCAGATCAAGTAATGTTGGTTGGTTTTCCCATAGAAATAGAAATCCAAGATATTTAATAACTTAGCCTCTCAAAAGACAACAATAATAATAAAAAAACTTAACCAAATGAAATAAACCCCCAAAAAATTTGATTAAATTGTGTTTGATCTAAATGAAGTTTTCACCTACTGTCCTTTCCAACAAACTAATCATTCCCACATTTTTAAAATATTATAAATTTTTTATTTTATTTATTACTAAAAGAGTCTACGATTTTCCAAAGAAAAAGGCAAAAAGAATTATAATGAAAAATATACAAATTGAAATCAAGAACCTGTTTTGTATTTCAAGGCACTAACTCAATTTAATTTAGGAAAATGATAACACTTTGTCACATTTTTAGGAGACTTTTCAAGAAAAAAACAATAAGAGTAATTATTTTCTAAATTTTGAGTTAAAACAAGCATGGGTCAAATTTGATCAATTAATAAAATTAATTAGAGATTAAAGTGTCATTTTAAAATATATTGAATTAAAAAAATATCAAATTTGTAAAAAATCCTTAGGTATTAATTGCAAAAAATAAAAAAATAAATTAAATTATCTGATATAACAAAATAAGTCATATAATATTACCATTATATAATTAGACAATACACAATGGAATCCTGTGACTTAAGTCACACTGGAGTAACTGTCTTATAAACAATTACCTCTTGCATTTTTCATGAATAAAGCAAGTTTTCAAAATCTGTGAATCTAGTCGTGGAATGAAATAAGAACAATATTAAATCTTCCTACTATATCTTCATTTTAGTCTCCCTCCTTCTTTATGTATGATAAGTATTAAATGTATTTTGTACTGTTTAGACATTAAATTAAATGCATTATTTTTAATTGAATATTTTCTTTATAAAAGTAGTATAAGGATTAATAGAAATTAGAAAGACATGATATTATTTCTCAAGAAACAAATCACCTGAAAATTTGCTTTGCTATGTGGGGCCTATAAATAAGTCTCTTAATTAAACAGAGCTATAAGATTTTATTTAATTTGAAAAAACAACAGAGATGGCAGAGCAGATACAAAGCAACAACATCCATGTGGTTTTTCTGCCATACCCAGCTCAAGGACACATAAACCCTCTTGTCCAATTTGCAAAGAGGTTAGCCTCAAGTATAAAATGACTCAAGTATAAAATTTACCAAGTCTCAAACTTTTTAGACACGGTCTTAGATTTATCGATCGTTATTGTTTAATTATTTTTCCATTTCCTGTTTTAAATTTTGCTGTCTAATTCATTTTGAGTTTATGTCATGGTTGGTGATCATTAGCTTCTAAAAGGCGGTGAAAGGCGTAATCGATCTCTTTCCAGCAAAGATGATAGGACCAATAGTTCCTTCGAGTTACTTGGATGAGAGGATTGAAGGAGTCAAAGGGTATGGAGCAAGTCTATGGAAGTTAAAGTGCATCAATTGGTTGGAGACAAAGCCATCTCAATCTGTGGTGTACATCTCCACTGGAAGCTTGGCATCCTTGAAAGCAGAACAGATAGAAGAGGTGGCCAGGGGGTTGAAAGAAAGAGGGGTGAATTTCTTGTGGGTTTTAAGAGAATCTGAGCAGAGTAAATTACCTTGTGGGTACAAAGACGATAAGGGTCTAACTGTGACATGGTGCAACCAACTTGAATTGCTGGCTCACCAAGCCACTTGTTGTTTTGTGACCCATTGTGGCTTTAATTCCACCCTTGAAAGCCTTAGCCTTGGTGTTCCTGTGGTGTGTTTGCCACAGTGGACTGACCAATCGTCTAATGCCATGTTTTTGGAGCAAGTCTGGGAGTGTGGCCAAAGGAGGATGAGAAAGGAATTGTGAGGAAGCAAGAGTTTGTCACAAGTTTGAAGGTTGCAATGGAGGGTGAAAGAAGCCAAGAGATTAGAAGGGATGCTAAAAAATGGAAAATGTTGGCTAGAGAAGCAGTTGATGAAGGAGGCAGCTCTGATAATCATATCAATCATTTGATGGAGGCATAGTCATATAAACTTTGAATCATTTGATGAATTCAATTATGAATGGATTTTGAATGTATACTCAGAGCCCATTCTCATATCATCAGTTATTCTCTGTTAGTGGGTGCATGTAGTCTGGGCTCATTCGTGTTCACTTTTTCAATATATGAAGAATTATGTAATTTTGTGCCTTCTTTTGTTAGTTTCGTTCCTGTCAGCCAATAATACCTTTTTTTTTCTTCTAATTTATCATGTATTTCTTACAAGTTTTTTATTTGAAAATGTATCAGTTCATACATATGGCTGAGCATACTCATTCATTTCACTTATAACAACTTTACAGTAAAACTAATAATAAAACTTACAGTAACCCACTTTATAAAATGGATAGCAGTAACCTATTTTTTATCGTAATATTCTTAATTTTATTTATTAAATATAATTAAGTTTTTTTGTTTAATTTTTTTGGAAATACTTATCAATAAAGAAAATAAGAAGAAAAAATGAAATAATGTTTTATTAGTTAAAATTAGTTTATGTATAAGTATAAGCTAATTTATAAAAACCTTTCCATATTAATTTTTCCAAAAACTAATTTTCAAAAATTAAAATTATAACATTTTTATTGAAAATAAATTATAACACATTTTAAATCAAGTAAAAAAGGAATACATAATTCATTGGGTAACGATAATTAATAAATTATTAAATTACAGCCTGCAGAATAGATAATAAATAAATAAGAAAGAAATCAATTTAAATATTAAGTTCTTACCGGTATTCGCGCGGGAATCTTTACGCGGAAGTTATAATCTGGCCCACTCGCACGCGTCACTTCTCTATTGGTGCAGTCCCTTCCCTCTCGCGCCCTCAAAAAATCCACACACTCCATTACTGCAACAGTTCCAACTTCTGCTTTGATCAATGGCTTCTCAAAACCCTAATCAGAGAAATTCTCTGTATCCACAAGTAATCGATTCTAACCCCGATGCTCCGCCGCCACTCCTTAATCCCAATCGTTCATCCTCTTCGCAACCCAGCCTTTACCCTTCCGTTGACTACAACGACCTCGTCGAAAACCTATTCCCTGAGGATGCCACCGCCGCCGGATCACCCTCCGCGCCACCGGAGGCCACCGAGGAGGCCCTCCTCCGGATCCCCGGCGCTATCCTCAACCTCATCGACAAGGACTACAGCGTCGAGCTCGCGTGCGGCGACTTCTCCGTGATCCGCCTCCGTCAGGGCGACAACGCCGTTGCCGTGTACGCGCGTGTCGCCGACGAGATCCAATGGCCTCTCGCGAAGGACGCCACCGCCGTGAAAGTCGACGATTCGCACTATTTCTTCTCCTTCCGCGTCCCCAAGGGTTCCGATCCCGACGAGGAGGAAGAAGATATGCTTAGCTACGGCTTAACGATCGCGTCGAAGGGGCAGGAGGGATTACTTAAGGAACTAGACGCGGTTTTGGAGAACTGCAGTTGTTTCTCCGTGCAGAGTGTTTCGGAGAATGTCAAGAAGAAAGGGGAAGCGCTGGATGGTTCCTTGGCGAGGGAGGTTTCGCCGAAGGATTTGGAGTCGGGGAAGAAGAAGGAGATGATGGAGGGGCGGTGCGCGGCGTATTGGACGACGTTGGCGCCCAATGTGGAGGATTACAGTGGAAAAACTGCGAAGATGATCGCTGCAGGGTCTGGACATGTGGTTAAGGGGATATTGTGGTGTGGGGATGTGACCGTGGACAGGTTGAAATGGGGGAATCAGGTTATGAAGAAGAGGATCGCTCCTGGCTCGCATGCTGAGGTTAGTCCTCAGACATTAAAGCGGATTAAAAGGTGGGTTATGAATCAATTTCAGAAATTGATTCAAATTATTATTAGGATTTAAATTTTTGAATTTATTTTTTATAAAGACGTTTACATTATGAACTAGGAGTTTAATTTTCATGTATTGTTTGGGTAAAAGCTAGTATGATTTTTAGGGTAGTTGTGCTAAAAGTCACTATACTATTTACCCGTCAAGTAATTAGAAGTAACTTATGATATGACTTTTGAAATAAGAGAAATGGTAACAAGATACTCTATCACAATCTTTTAAACTCATCTTATTTTATTGACTAAAATTTATTATAATTTTTATAAGTCTTATTCCTTATTTAATGATTTTTTTAATTTTATAATTTTTAATAAATTTTAACCAATAAAAATATCCTAAAAAAAGTGTCTAGAGAATGTCTTGCTAGCACTCCTCTTAAAATAATTATTGCAAAAATCAACAATTTTCAACTATGAGTATATAACAATGTTTGGATGTTTATGTAAAAAAACCTTTACACTTTAAATGTATTTTAATTAAATTCCAATTTCATCTACAGTTAGTGTAAATTTTATTACCATATCATCTGCTTGCCGTGTTGCTAAATTTGTTAAGATTTCTTACTTTAACTACTTGGTTTTGTAATTAAATTTCAAATAGTATGGTAACATGTCTTTACCCCCAAAAAAAATAGCATGGCAATATATGATGAGTTTAATTTTTAGTGTATTGTAAGTGTAATTTTTTTTTTTTAAGGTATCAACCATTTAGAGATTATCGATTATATGATTTTTTGCATAATTATTGTAAAAATCAATAAATTAATCATCTATGACACTTTATAATTATTGAATAACGCCATGAGGGTGAAATTTTTTTTAAACCATTAATCCATACATCATTTATTTACTCATGCATGCTTCGAGAAATAGTCTTAAATGTTTTTACGCTAGCAGTGATAATTATCAGGGGCGTGCGTGCCTCTTGTGTCTTCAGGGGCAATATCCTCCTTAAAAAATTTGAAAATATTAATTAACGTAAATAAAATGTTCTTTTACTTTTACCCTAGCTCTGCCCGGTATATTACTATGGCATGTGTATACCCAATATTACTATCTCAGAGTCAGCTACTTTAAGTTGTTATAGCTATCTTTTTTATTTGATCAGTTCGAGCGATTATTTAATTGACAATTTGGACTTTTGGTTTGATATGTATCTCTTTTATAGGGTTAAGAGAGTTACTAAAATGACAGCGAAAGTAGCAAATGGTTTTCTCTCTGGGGTCGTGAAAGTGTCTGGATTTTTCACCAGTTCAGTGATAAACTCAAAAGCCGGAAAGAAATTTTTCAGCTTTCTACCGGGGGAAGTTCTGCTTGCATCATTGGATGGATTCAGTATGTCAGTTATATTATTGCTGAATTGCTTGAGTTCCTAGTTCTAACCAGTAGCCAAATATGAAATATCTTTCAGATATAAAGAAAGGAAGAAGTAGATAACCCTCTGTCTTTTGACAAAGAAAAGAAAATGCGAGATTAATTAATTAACAAAAGGAATAAAAAGAGAATAGATTTTACCTTCTTAAGAACTTTAAAAAAAAAAAAATAGTTTGTTTTCTTCTTGGCTTCAGATGGACTCTTTATTCAGGGTGAAGTTCTCAGTAGGCTTTAATTGAAATTCAAATAATGGTTTAGTTTTATATTCCAAGTCCAAATTCAAAGAATAATCTTGGGCTCAATTATTCAAAGTAAATTTATGATGGTTTAGTATGATTTTCAGTAAAATTGAAAACATCCCATTGAGTTGACAATTTGACATGCTACACATATCCTGAAAACATTTTCACTATTCAATATGCAAGCAAGTTTCTTCACATGCTTTAATCTCTGGCATTGTGAGATCTCAGATTAAAAATTGGCATTTGGCTTTATGGCTACTTGATGGGTTGCATTTATTCCCATCATTACATAGCATTTTGATCAATATTTACATTGCTATTTTGCATTTAGGCCTTAGTCTTAGCTTGTTTTCATTTGGCTTTATGGCTACTGTATAAGGAATGAGACACAGTCACATGAGTTCTTTGTCTGATTTGACAGTAGAGGATATGAACATATATTTGGGTGCTTTATTGTGATATTATTCAATATATCAGTTTTTTTATGTTCTGCCAGTGCTCTCTCTAGTAGTATCTATTTTCATATCTAGGATGCTCTTCTAGATAGATAGAAATGTAATGCAGTTAGTTTGCCAGTGCACACATTAGTAGTTATTTGTTTGGATACAGAACATAGTCAGATTCTGTTAGATAACTCATAGTGGAATAGTTAGTTTTTTAGTTAGTTAGTTAGTGGCATTAGTTCGTCATGTTAGAAAGAAGGGGACTGGACCTGCAGCTAATTAGGCCCATTAAGGATGGGTTTTGGTTATGAATTGTAGACCAGCAACTGCATATAAATAGGAATAACTGTAAACGGTTTAGGGAGACTTTTGTGATTGAGAAAGCAGTGTAAGCAGTGCTTCATGTTCTATGAATTTTAATAATTCTTAAGTTGGGTAGGTTTGAAGAGAACTTAAGTACAGCCCCGATGTGCTTGGGTGTATTGTTAGAAATTGGATATGGGGATCACAGATGATGATGGCGTTGTATTTTAACATGGCTGATTCATGTGCATGTGCTCACTGCTCTGTCATTTATTTTTCATTCAGATATAGTTATCCTGCAATCGTAGTATCTTAACCGGATTGTGGAGATACATAAACTTAGTGAACTGTTTTGAGTTTGATCTGAGAGACTGACAGTGAATTGTTGGATCAGCATAACCCAGAAATTATGTAGTTTGATATGACTGGTGTTAATTATCAAATTAAGTAACTCAAGATCATTTTCCTTGCATCTAATCAAACCTCCTAGATTTGTTCATGTAAATATTGCTAGGGCCCTCTATCCTTGTCCATAATCAATTTTTAGTAATTTATATTCACTTGACCAACAACTCTTATATGATAATCACCCAAACATTATATTTGGACTGTAAAGATTAGCCAAGCGTGATTTTGTTCATTCTTTATCATTTACCAAGCTAGTTATTGCTTGATAAGTTTGTCCTGGAAAAGTTTGAATTTTCAGATTTGCATACCCTCTTATGTTTCAAACTTGTAAATAGGTAAAGTGTGTGATGCTGTTGAAGTAGCTGGAAAAAATGTCATGTCAACATCATCAACTGTGACAACTGAGCTTGTTGATCACAGGTAAAGCTTGATATATGCATTATCTAGTGTGTATAATACCCTATAGATTAGGGATTGAATCTGATGATAGTATAATATTTGCATTTCCTAAACTAGCGATGAAAAGTTCTTGCTCTCTTACTTTACTGCTGTGATTAACTGATGATATTATGGCGGCATATGCACACAAGTAATTTCGCACTGGTCTGTAAAATACCCACTTCATATACTCGGAGTTCTAGATCTGCATGGTTGGAGTGGGAATTAAAAATTTATTTCATGTGTGATCACAAAGAATGCGTAGATTCTTGTACTCACAAGTATATAATATCCCGGTGATGTCATCCAAACTACAGACATAAGAAACAAAGTTACAATTATTAAATTGGAAGTATTTAATATCTTGAAAATCCTAAAGCATTCACTACTTCATTCTTTGAGTGATTAGGATTAGTAATGAATATAATTTTCATTTATTAACATTTGCTCTTAGGCCAAGTAAACTAAATTCTATGTTATTTGAATGATTTTGCTTACTATTGCCCTAAGGACAATGCTTTTGTTAGATATCACGTTGAGGATGAATTGGTAACATCAATTGTTAGTTACACTTATAAAAAAACTATTCATTTTGATCCCTTAACCATTGCCTTTAGGAAACTGTATTTCATTTTCCATTCCATGTCATGCTTTGAGAATTTAAGCATAAAATATAGGACGAGTGGAAAGCCATCGTGCTTGTCTAACAGTTCAGAAGTGAATTTGACAATCTAAATACTGCAGATATGGAGAACAAGCAGCTGAAGCAACAAGTGAAGGGTTTAGTGCTGCTGGTCATGCTTTGGGTACTGCATGGGCTGCTTTTAAGATTAGGAAGGCTCTCAACCCTAAGAGTGTTCTTAAACCTACCTCCCTGGCCAAAGCTGGTGCTAAAGCTGCAGCTTCTGAATTTAAGGCTAAAAGTTCCAAGTAATTTATGTCAGCAGTTCTTCAATATAGGTTTTGTCCATCCTACAATCAGAAACTGCTGCTTATGGCTTTTCATTACCCATTTTTTCTCCAAGAATGGGCAGGGGAACATCAACGCATGATATGTTGTTTTTCTTACCATGTGAGAACCCACCATGATTGGTCATGAGAGCCACTAGTTATATATATATATATATATATATATATATATATTATCTTTCTTTAACGAGACCATATCTTGATATTGGAGAACATGATAGGATCCAAATCTGTGTGTATATATATGTGTGCCTGTGTGTAGCAACTGTATTTATTGCTTGGGCTGTAAGGACTTCACAAATGTATGGTGATGAATGTTTAGAAATTAGAATCACTGTTAGTTCTGCTCTCCCATGAAGTGTGTTCTTTGTTGGCATCAGTTGTTTCCGAAGTGCGTCTGTAATCACATATCACTTTCACTCTTTATGGGACCAGTGTTGTTTGTGCCACTTTTAGGTACAGACAAATTTTGAATGTGTGGGTAGACGATTGGAAGCTTTGCAAAATCAGTGCTGGAGGAAAGGCTGCCCTGATAAGGTGTATACTATTTATTGTCACTTCAGTTAGTTATACATTATTTTCTTCGGATGTTACTTTTTGGATCAACTCAATTGATCATAGAATGCGATATACACATTAGATATTTTCCACCAAACTTATTTCTTTTTTAACAATTATTCTGATATTTTTTAGCATAGAGTTTTATGTCTTCACTTGCTACTCATTAGCTGCTCACTGGCTCTTTCCTAATACCGTCGGCATAGTGAAAAATAGATAAAATTATCAGTTATGAGACATTTCAGCATCAGTGGGAGGTCGGATAATATTAATTGTTAAACATTTTGTTCTACGGACTGACGACTGAGGTTGGACCAACTACCTAACTTTGTCTTCTTCTCTGTGTAGTTAGATGTGGAAAAATGGTAGAAAATGAAAAGGTGAAAATGAAGCGTGATCAAATATCTTAATTTGCACTCTTTTGTGCACGATAAAGGGCATAAAATGAAGAAAAAAGAAAGTTATTTTGTTTAAAATTGAGTGAAGATTATCTGTAATCTGTTTTTAATAATCTCACATTATTATTAGTTATTTAAAGTTACATGTGTTATCATAGATTCATAGTAATTAATATTTTCAAAATTTTCATCACCAAATTATGATGTTGATAGGGGAACCAAAATTTAGATGTTATGATTTTGATCTTTTAAAAACTTTCCTTAAATTAATCTTTAAAAAATTATAAATGTTATACAGATTCTTTTTTACTAAAGACTAAAAATATAACACAACGATTAATTTAATAATACAAAAGGATAATGTTGATCATTCATTACTCCTATGAGTGGATGATTTGTTCACAACAATTTTAAAAAATTAATATAGGGATTATTTACATATTTGAGATACCAATTTAGTAACAAATTTTTAAGAAATAATATAGTAATAGATATAAAGTTGAAAGATTAATTGTTTTTTTAGGAAAAAGATTAACTTAAAAGTTTATTTCTGTTATCATTATTATATTACGTGAGGGCAAAATAATTTTTATAAACTTTTTGACATCCTGTCTTTCAATTGTTTATTGATATTTATCAATCTCAATCTGTCACCTTGTCAAACATAAATTTGGAGAGAGAATCATATCAGTACTGGCTTATCGAATCATGAGCTGTTACATAAGAAGATTAATATTTATTTATTTTTTGTATCACGGGAGGTTAAAGCATCATTGAAGCACCAACTTAAGTTACGATAAGGACGTTTTATTTTAAATGTGTATTGCAAGCTCTCAAAATTTCGATGGCCATAGACTTCTTTAAGTCTTTGCAGCGAATCAATTAAAATTATTAAACCCTTGTTGTTCTGATTGTGAGAGCTAGAAGATTACTAAACCTGTCTATATTATAGTATTATACCATTATAATAACATCCGCTAGAAGATTATTAAGCTAAAATGTGGCGTTGTCTTTTATCTGAAAGTCTATTGCTTGTAAAATTATATGATTGGACAGACTATTTTAAAATTTCAGAAAGTTTAAAATTTAAGAAAATTAAAATGTATCAATTAAAATTTTTTTATTTTCAAAATTTGGTGTTTGGATAAAGAAATTAAAATTTTTCGGTTTCAAAATTTTGAACTTCATAGCAAAAAGTGGTACAGTTAGAGCTTCTAGAGAAGAAGAGAATTTCAATTTCTCACCTTTTAAAAGGAAATTCAAATTCCACCTTTTTAGTTGTTTAAAATTTTGTTTTAAAATTCCAAAAATTTAAATTTCTCGTATAAAAATATCCAAACAATAAATTTTAAATTAAAGAATTTTAAATTCCCTAATAAATTACTTTCTCCAATTAAAATTCTCTATCCAAACACACTCTAATAAAGGATTTTAATTACAAGGATCTCTCTGTCTATGAGGACATTAAAAATTTCAAAAAACTTGAAGGGTTGAAGCACCCTTATTGTTCTGATTGTGAGAACACTGATTTTATTGTGATAGGAATTTACCATAATAATTGGCATTAGAATGCTCAATTTTTGCTTTTTTTATAAAAATTAGAGATAATTTTATTTGAGTTAAATACAACTATTGTGAACAATAAAGTTTCTCCTTCTCTAAATTACATATCCAAGATTCAAATTAGAAACTATTAGTTAAACTGGAACTATCATGATTTGGTTCATGCAATAGGTGGTAGAATGATGACTCTCTAACTGATTATGTCTATATCAAAACCATGCATTCTTGATATAAATTATGGTCATGATTAACTATTTTTGCAGTTACACTATACTGTACTGTACTGCTCTTGAATATATGACAGGTTCCCTCTAGATACTTCTGCTTTACAAAGTCGTTCAGAATAAATGAAATGGAAAAGTCGTCCAATGAATTAGCACAATGAACTGAGTACATATATATATATATACTAGCCAAAAGACATGGAAATCACTTGATTCTCGGCAAAAAATTAAAAATAATATAAATTAATTAAAAAATTAGGCAAATGGTGTAATGGGGAAAGAAATTGAGAATCTGGGACACCCAAACATGTCTGGTTTGGGCGTGTTTAAATACGCCCAAATGGGACATGTTTCACCAGCATGTGACACGTGGCAGCCATGCAGACGAGATGTGGTGTGGTAGTAAACTTCGGAAGGTCATAACTTTTGACTGGGATGTCCGATTGAGACGAAATTGGTGGCCACGCCCTCGAAATTAAGAGGAGAAGCTCTGGGCAAGTTCCCGGCCAAAATTTTTTCCTAAAAGAGGTCTCTAATTGCCTCAAAATTGTGATTTAATCTTCGAACACCCAAAAAAATTTTTGTTTTCTATTTTTTTTATTCAATTATTGAATTGCATGCTAGTGATAAATTTGTCTAATTACTTTTCTGAATTTTGAGCATTTTGACATAAAATCCGCCTTCATTGGATATTCCTATCAAAATGGTGTAATGTTGGTGTAATGTTTTTTTGGTATTTTTATTTACCAAAATTATATTGTAGATTTTTAAACAATTTCGGTTTAAAAAAATTAAAAAATGACAATATTGTGGTCGCAATCTTACTGTATAATTTTGTTCAACTTTTGAAATTAGTATTGCGACCACAATATTGTCATTTTTTAATTTTTTAAAAATTCGTCTCTAATTCCATCTCTAATTCGGTCTCTAATTCAGTCACTAACACTTTTTTACAGAATATTGTGTTTTTTTTAAATGTGTTGCGACCAGAATATTGTGATTTTTTAATTTTTTGAACTGAAAACGTTTAAAAATTTACAGTATAACTTTAGTAAATAAATATACCAAAAAATCACTTAATTTGGGCTAATTTTTTTATTAACTTTGTTGTTCAAATTAATTACTGTATATAATTAAATGTGCATATAATTTTTAATTTTTATTCACCCATGGTTGTTTAAGTTGATGTTTTTATTTTTACATCTTAATGTCTGCAAAAAATTAGTCCAAATTAGGTGTACGATATGTCTTTCAAACGGTCATAGCCCAAATTAGGTATACGATATGTCCTTCAAACAGTCAAAACTTTTGATATAAATGTCCGATGGAGGCGTATAATATGTCAAAATGCTCGAATTTCAGAGAAGTAATTAGACAAATTTATCACTAGCATGCAATTCAATAATTGAATAAAAAAATTAGAAAACAAGAAATTTTTTGGGTGTTCGAAGATTAAATCGTAATTTTGAGGCACTTAGAGGCCTCTTTTGGGAAAATTTTTTGGCCAAGTCCTTTTTGGCATGTCCAGGGCTTCTCCTCTCAATTTCGAGCACGTGGCCACCAGTTTCGTCTCAATCGGATATCCCAGTCAAAAGTTATAACCTTTCGAAGTTTGCGACCACATCGCGCCTCGTCTGCATGGCTGCCACGTGTCACATGTTGGTGAAAAACCAGACATGTTTGGGTGCCCCAGATTCCCAATTTCTTTCCCCATTGCACCATTTGCCTAATTTTTTAATTAATTTATATTATTTTTAATTTTTTGCCGTTGATTCCCTTCATTGAACATAATCTCCATGATTTGATTGATATTTTGACATTCTTATCTTTCCTCCGATTAGAATGAAGATGATTTATGTTATTATTGGAAAGTTTTTGTTAATTGTGGAGCATATTTCAAGAAATATTTATGAAGTTGTAAACATTTTCTAACGATTTAGAATTGGTTTATTTGATCTTGAGACTTACATATTCTACTTAAGAAAGTAAATATTAGAATTACAAAGAATTTTGTGAATATAACTCATTTATTGATATTCGTCACTTACTCTTAAAAAAAGTCACATTTTTCTCTTATAAATAGAAAAACTTATGAAAAGTTGAAACATCTTATTTCATCACATAAAAAAAGAAGTAAAGCAAGAGTGATACTGAAAAAGAAAGTTCTAATTTTGGTCAAACTTTAAGAGAGTTGAAAAAAATTATAAATCCTTGTTGGATGAAATTAAGACATATTTTCTTATATTAAAAAAATCATTATAATCCTATTTTTAAGATATTTATTGGTTTGGTCCTTTAGTCGTGTAGATTTTACCTTTTATATCGAAAAGATTTTTCACATTAAAAAACTTTTGTTATTTTTTCTGTTTCCACTAAATGCCTATTTTGAGTGTATAAAAAGAGAAATATTACTAGTGTTTTCTAATCGTTATTGATATTAAAAATTCCCAAAATATATATCTTTTTAAAAGACATATATATATATATATATATATATCAATTATCATCAATCAATTATCAATTATCAATTACTTCAATTATCAATTTCAATTATCAATTATCAATTATCAATCAATTATTACTTATAAAAAAAGAAGACTTTTTTGGACAGGTGTCACTCCCACATAAAATTTGGACACGTGTCGTTTCCTCAGTCAATTTTTTTCTGAGGTGTCGCTCCCTCATTTTTCTTGGCTTTGTTTTATTTGTTCCTTTACCCAAAAATCTGGCGCTCAACTCTGCTGTTTCTTTTTTCCCTCAGCCCGCACACAGCTCTATATGTTCCTCTTTTAAAATTTGAAATTCAAATTTCAACCTTTATCTCTCTCTCACGAAAAATTTCCTTCATTCTCTCTCTTTTTCTTCATTGCTTCTTTCTCCGTTTCATCTCTCCGTCGATCCCACTCCGCCGTTGTGCCTCCGCGTCGCCTTCGCCACCAAGTCCCTCTCCTCCGTCTTTCGCTCTTCCATCATCTTCTCCTCTCTTTTTTCTCTCTTATCTTTCTCTTTCTTCCTCACCGCACCACCACTGTTGTCTACGGTCCCGTCTCTCTTCCTCTTCCCATCTCCTATGTAAATGCTGCTGGAAAAATACTCCCGCAGTAGGAAATTAATGTATTAATATGTATTTTATGTTATTTTTACTTTTATTGTAAGTTAATTTTCTTTGATTATCTTTTATTTTATTACTGCAAGTTTAAATTTTGAGATGTCGTATTCTAATTGCATAATGTCTTGTGGTTCAGGTGCTTTCAGTTTCTGAAACAGTCCGGTGGTTGAACCTTGCAGTTGAAAACATATGGCCCATATGCATGGAACAAATTACCTCTCAGAAGATATTGTTGTTCCCTATAATACCGTGGTTCTTAGAGAAGTACAAACCTTGGACTGTTGTATGATTCGTACTGTTTGGTTATTTGTCTTTGATTGTGCGTTCAAACAATATGAATTTCAACCATTTTCTTAATTATTTTCTCCATTTTCTTTTGGTTATTCGTCCTATTAACCTGCAACCCATTTGGCCTCATTGCGTTTTTCCATGGTTTCATATGGTTCCATTTTATTTGATATTTTTTAAGTCTACTTGCTATAGGAAATTGCAGAAACAAAATCCTAGGGCTTAAAAACCACAGTTGCTACAATTGATGCCTGAGAGAAATTCCTGTTAAATGCATGCCAAAATTTTTCAGGCTTGAAAATCTTGAATTATAATCTCATTTTGTTCTATGCATAAGATGTTTATATTAGGCAGTAGTTTGGAATAGTACTTGATTCTGATTATCGTCTTTCGACAAGTTTTAAATTGTTTTCTTACTTTAAACACAGATGCTTCACTGCTATGTGGTACCACTTGGCTTATCACCGGCAACCACCTGGTTATCCTTTGTAAAACTTCATGGTACCAGAGGGCTAGGGAAGTTTCACCTGTGATGCATATCATGTGACTGAGCCGCGTCCTGATGGTAAAATCTTAAATGTTTAAAGCCCTTTATATTCATATTATCTTAAAAACATAAATCATTTGTTCTGTGTCAATTACTTTATATAAACATGTTTCAATCATTTTCTAGGTCTAAAGTGTGAAGTAAGGCATATTTGCACATCTGTGTTTTCATAATGAATTTATATTTTAACTGGTCTTTTCCTGGTGGTTAAATATTCTTGCTTAATTGTTGGGGGTTATTTTATGATAATAAAATAATAATGTAAAAGCTTAAAGCTGCATATCCTTGGTCTAGCTTTCATTGATTCGTGCTATGTTTCATCTCTCTCATTCATATGGATGCCCAAGCTTCTATTTTTGTAGCATATCAGTTTGAATTCTGAAAAATGAGTGCTTTATGGACAACAAGGTTTTCTCTTCTTTTCTATTCCTTGCATTCTATTTTTACACATTGGTTCAGACAACACATGGTATTGGCAGCAAATACCAGGGAATTTGAGATGTAACATTTGATAGTTGAATCCAATAATGCTATTTTGGAATTCCTATTCTTTTTAGAAGGGTGATGGATTTGGTTGTTAGTTGAACTTGGGATTATGAGAGATACATACTAGGTTGATTAGAATACAATCTTGGGTATCCCTAATAAATACCATGGAGTAGAGAAAAAGCTCCTTTTAAAGCATAGTAAATACATGCTTGATTCTTGCTCAGGAATTTATTTTCCTGAATGTTAAGCCAATTAAATTCCATTCATGTTGCTTTCAACTCGATTGAGAGAACAATATGTTCAGTTTCACTAAATTCCAATTTTTATCTTCTATTTTTTGGGATCTAATGACCTGTCTCTCTCTGACACTTCAATTTTATTAAAGCTTTTCCTGGAAGAAATTGCCCGAGATATTCAGAAAGCTGAACCAGAATGGAAGATCATATTACTAAGATACTTCAATCCAGTTGGGGCTCATGAAAGTGGCAAACTCGGTGAAGACCCCAAGGGTATCCCAAATAACCTCATGCCTTACATTCAGCAAGTAGCTGTTGGTTCGGTCCAACTAGATAAGGTACAGTTTTCTTCAATTGGTTATGATTAATGCTTTCTACTTGAAGATATGTGAAAAATTTTCAAATTAGTTAATTTTTCAAATTAATTATCAATTTGTTTAAATAAAAAAATATAGTGTTTTCTGCATAAGTCCCTGTGTCTCTAATTTCTGTCAAATTACTAGAAATATTAGTTAGAGAGGCAGCACCAGTTTGGTTTCAAGTAGTATAGCATTAGGATAAAAACATAAAAAGGACTGAGTAGAAATGTCATTTGTAGTGTTTTTATAATTTCTGCCATAAAGGATTGAGTGATGTAAATGGAAGTTCTGATGTTTTAGGTCAGCAAAATCGGGACCTGAGATTTAGTAATTGTAAGTCAAAATTTCCGCTAGCTGTCTAAGCCTATACAAACATAGGAGATGGCAATACACAAGAGAATATCATCAAAATATAATAAAAGTCGGTGTCTTAATTGCCATGGCCCTCTTGTGCTTTTTGTTTTTGCTTGATGACCATAGGTTTGTTGTGTAACTTTCAAGTTGGTATAAAATATTTGAATGGATGTAACTCCTATTTTTAATTACTGATACATGTGAATTATATATTTGCTGAAGCTGATATGCACTTATAATGTGATATCTGTGGAGAAGTAGACATCAAATTGAGTAAAATTTTAGCCGCTATTTTATTGAGTAAAATTTGGATGTGCAAAGATTTTTATTTCCACAAATAAACTTGGTTGGTGCATAGAATTTGTTATTGATAAACTTGGTAATTTCATTCCCACTCAAAAAAGGAGTGTTGACATCTTGATTGTTAGTTCTGTTGTGCTTAATATCTATATCTTTTCACTTTACAGGCCTCTCTGGAAAGGAAGAAAGGAAAATAAATGGAAGTGTAAGAGTATCTTTTCACTTTGTTTAGTTAACCTCTTTCTTTCATGGTATTTCATTTCTCTTGATTGTCCAGTTTTTGAACACTTGTGCACACACATTCTTAGTATTGAAATGTACTTTTACAGTTTATATAATTTTGGTCATTGAGGTTTGCGGCTTTACATCAAAGGTTGGGGATTGGGTAGATGTCTTAGAAAAGCAACTAACAATAATAATACCACTGTTATATCATGGGAATTATTCAACATAAAATGTAGGTGGTCTAAAGGCTGAAAATTACTTTATTTTTTACAGTCTTTCACATTTGTTGTTTATATATGATTTATCCTTTCTAAGATTTAATTTTATTGGGTATCTTCCAGTGTGTTGCATTTTTTCATTAAGCATCGAAGAGCTGTACATTTTGCATGGTGGCTTAAATTTTGGAGGACAGCAAAGGTAGTAGAGAGTTACTTGCCTTTGTTGTCCGTTTCATCAATAATGGATATTGATTCAGAACATATTCACTATCTGGGTAATGATTCTGCAAACCTCATTTCAAAACATGCTATATGTGCTTAATGAATGCTTCTTATTGTTGTTTTGTGAATCCTTCCATACTGAAGCTGTGTTTTCTTCTAAAGATTATTTTACAGTTGCATGTTTCTATGCCAAAGTAAATCCTCTTTTTAAGTTCACTATTTTTGGTATATTTAATTTGTATTATTAGTATAGGAACTTCTTTTGCTTTTGGGACATTTGGTTACTTAAAAGTAATTGTGCTGCCCCTTATGATTTTGATTAATATATATTTAGTGGGTAATGTTCTCTCATGCCTATAAACTTTTAACACTACCAAATCATGGCCCATATGAATCTTCTTCAAACAGGGAGGTCCATATGTAAAACTATCATGACCTTTTCATTTAAGAAACATCACTCCCTGAAGATAGGCCATTGAATATTTTAGATGAGTTCTTTTTATGAATTAAACTTTGGAGGTGTAAATATTTGAGAGAGGATGTAGGAGACAACATTGCTGAGTGAATGTATAGTTGTATATAAGAGACTGTGGCTTTATGTATCAATTTTATTTATGAAGAGAATGAGGCTCTTTATGAGAGAAAGAGAGAAGGTTTAGTAGATGTTGAGAGAGCAAAAAATTTGTAATCAGAGAAAATGGAGAATAAAAAAATCTGTTAAGGTGAATTGTAATCCCTGTTTTAATATCATTTGTTCAACTACCCCTGATTGTTAAGGTGAATTTTGAATTTTCACATGTTTTCCCCCTTACAAAATAAATGGAATAGTCCTGAATTTTGTTTTCAAGTTTTCAATTTTGTGTGCTTATTTGTGATGTTAAAGGTTTGTTTGTTCTGCAAATGATAGCATTAACATTAACTTCTGTCTAAAATAGTACTTGACATGTGAACTTCTCTCAGGTTCATGGTATTGCACTAAGGAAATGTTTTGATCATTTCTATATGATAGAGGAGCTATATAAAATAATTTAAATTTAACATAAAAGGACAAAATATTCATATCACTATTTTGCATATTGTGAGTGCTTGTGCTTGACATTTATTATCACTTCTGTTTGTGCATATGTAGGAAAAGCTGCCACCTACTGATTCCAGGTTAAGACCAGATCAGAGGCATTTGGAAAATGGGAAAATATGATATGTCAAATTCCGAAAACACCAGGTAAAGGGTGAATCAAATCAGAACTAAATTCATTTAGTTTTGTTCATACATAACTTTTTATGTTTCAGATTTGATTATGGCCCTTTGTAAGTGTGATTTTTATGTTGCTTTCTTAGTGAGTGAAATCTTATTGTTATGACCTTGCGATATTCTACAAATTGATCTTATTATCCAAAGGCACATATAAAACTGCTACAAAGTGTGATGTATGCCTTGCTGTTTTTTAGTTTGATTTTTATGTTGCTTTCTTAGTGAGTGCAAGTTTTTTTTTTTTTTTTTTGATAAAGAGTGTGGAGGCATCGAAACCTGTCCCACCACCCCGTTCTTTGTCAAAGAGGAGTAGAGCTGGAGACTGGAGAGTTTCATAATTTGTCTAAAAAGGTTCTGTTTTTGTCTTTCCATTTTATGAGAAATCTTTCTATTTGTCTTAGTTCTGATTGATGATTTTGATGTGTGCAGAGAAGGAGGAGAAGGATTAACCAGAAAATGAAAGCCTTACAGAATTTAATTCCAAATTCCAAGAAGGTACTATATCTCTACATATATTTATAATTATTTGCCTCTTCATTAAGTTGATTAATCTTACAAAATACTACTATTCTCTTTTCTTTAGACTTATTTTTGTCTTGATGATTCCTTTGTGTTTGTTTTCAAAAGACAGACAAAGCTTCAATGCTAGATGAGGCCATAGAATATTTAAAGCAGCTCCAGGTTCAAGTGCAAGTGAGTTTTCTTTCATTCGGCCTGTGATATTATATTAATCACCTCCTTGGATATGTCTTCTGTTTCCTACTTGACTCATGTATTCTTTTGTCCTCTGCATTTAGTTACTTATTTCACAATAGGATTTTCCTTTTCATGAATACTTTTTTAGCTAACAATACATTCTCTAACACACTCTTTTGAATAACCTCTTAATTCTTATTTAACAAGACTTGCTAATAGCTTTATAATTTCTAATAAATTTTAACCAATTGCAAAGTGTATTAAAGAGGAAAAATTATTTTATGGTTGAGATTATAGACACATGGTGATCCTAAACCACCAAACTATGATTTATGTTAGAGAGTGTGTTGCTAACGCTTCTCATACTTTTTTATTATCTACGAAAGAATTAATTTTTCATTGAGATTTTCGAATGAGATAAACAGTTGAGAATTTTAAAAACCTGTTTCGGGCAGTGCAATCTACATATCATGCTGCTAGGCTGAGTTACAGAATCAATTACAACAAATATTATGACTTTTTGTTCGCATGTTCACCTTGATTTGGCATGGAGGAGGGTTTCTTTTGTTAGACACCAATAAACTTTATATCAGTGCTACATAACTTGAGAGGGTCAGTTAACTCTTGAATATTTTTGTGCTGCACATTGATTGTCCTTAACTAGGGCATGTACTGTCAATAATAGAGCAGGGGAATATGATGCTATCAATTAGGGAGTGGCTCAAGTTATTGGTTGGTGCTAGCAAAACTAGGTAATGGTAGTATGGTTTCTTGTATGTACTTTAACAATAGATTGGGTTGATATTGTCTTCAGTTCTTAGCTATTAAACTTCACCTTGTGGTATATAAGATGAGCCTTTTTTTCTTCTTCTTTGGATTAGTTGTATATCCTTTATTTACCAAAAAAAATTGTATATACTATGAGTCTTAAGCTTCTTGCTGGCCAGTTTGATAATGCAGTCCTAACTCCTAACTGCTATGTTGTTCTTTCATTATCTGGTAGGATTTTGCTCATCCTATAAGCAACGCAAAATTAATATGTAAGTAATAATAGTTTATTTAGTGATACATCAAGGCAATCCTTATTAGTTAATCTGCTACCACCATGCCAAATCTCATGATAAGTCAAATTTTTTTAAATAAGTAGTTAACATATTGACAGGTTTGGCTCTTGATGCCTCACATTTGATCACTTAGTGTCTATGAAGAAAACTAATGAAAAAACATTAGTCAGAATTCTGTGGGATGGCCAAGAGCATGAGCTTAGTATCATTCTCCAACCTGTAAATCTATAGTTTTGACCAATCTTGATATGACACAGCTGAGTTTTTTTTTTAAACTCTTATCATAAATTCTAAAACTCAACAACTACTGGTTGATTATACCTAGAAAGTTATTCTTTCTTTATTGCCTCTAAGACCCAGCAGCACTTGCAACATTAGTCAGCACTCTTATCATAAATTCTAATTTTTGTTTATTAATTTAAATACCAGTTTCTGATAATGATGAAATAGACTACACAACCAAACCAGAGTTTTATGACCCAGATCTTGATGATAAGGATGAAAAGTGGATTGATAAAAAAAGGCATGGACATGTCTCTGATGCTGTGCTTAGCTGCCCTGCTTGCTTCACCACCCTCTACCTAGAATGCCAAAGGTTCACACACTTAGGTTATTGCTTTGCTTCTGATTACAAAGTACTGTACTCTCTATATGAGTTGTTGCACTGCAATTGATCAGCCTTTAATTTTGTTTATGTTTTAAAACAATTTTATGGCTTGCTGCTATATGTTAATTAAGACACCAAATTTATCACTAATATATTTTAGAGTGGTTAAGCACTTACAGATATGCGTATGTGTGTGAAAATTTCTTGCTACTATATGTTATTTAAGACACCAAATTTGTTCTTTGTATATTGGTCTAATCAATTGAGACTGTTTAGCATTTGAAAGTTAAGTTATCAATCACTCCTACAATAATTTACTTATTCATGCTTAATGCTTTCCTTGCCAAAACGACTTTAGTTTTGAAAACCTATTGTTTCTCTGAAACATATTATGGACCAGCTTGCAAGTTTCTTTAAATATGTTGACAATGTTAAGCTGAATATTCTATATTAGTCGTAATTTGAAATGGTGCAAGAGATTCTCAAAAAGCACACGAGAACGTATTGTTCAGGTTAAATTTCTTTCTTTGTTGAACCTGGACAATTGAATCAACATAAAAATAATAATCAAATGAATGTTTAGTTGTTTGTAGCTAATTAACCTCTGTTAATCTGTCTGTACAGACTAAAGAGAAGAATAAGAACAATAAAGCTACTTTTCACATATCTATGAGGTTTATTGTATAGGAAGAGATGTGCAGCGAGTAATACCATGTATTGGGTGTTTGCTTTCTTTAAAAGGGGTGGGCTTTAAGCATGTAAGATTTTTACTATCCAGATAGCTGTCTCTTTTTCCAGCACCAGTGATGTTCTGTCAATCTGTTCCTAAACCCTTGAATTGACATTTCTTATGACATTTGAAGCATCTTTTATATCAATATACTTTTGTCAGCAGTTAAGAAGGATATATGGCAGAAGGTGTGGTTTACTGCTGTATGGCTTATATGGAGGTGCAGAAATGATACTCATTTTCGAGAACATAGGAAATATTTATCTTTGATGTTTGAGCAAGTCGTCATTATGTATTGACAATGGGTTAATGGTATCAGAGATTTTTCAAATTCTTTGGCAAGTTGGTTTAATTCTCCGTGGTTATGTTTGGAGGTGTAGCCATGTTTTGATTGATAGCACAGCACTTGTGCATCATGTTTGTAGTGTGTCTGAATTATATTTGTGGTTTGATATTTTATAAAGGTTCAAAATTTGGGGATGTATTTTTGTGAAATGTGTTGTACGTTAAAATGTATTATAATTAAAAAAAGTATCGAAAATGTTAACTAGAATATAAAAAACAAAAAATGTCAATTAAATAAAACAATATAAAATATAGAAAATATTAAATAAAAGTAATATACAAAAATATAAAGAATGTTAAATAAAACAAGATATAAAATATTAAATAAAACAAAAATTAAAAATAATAATTTAAATAATTTTATTTACAAATTTAAAGTCATACATAATTTATTACGACTTCTACAAATATATATATATATATATATATATATATATATATATAATTTACGATTTTAAAATTGTATTTAAAAAATTAAGAAGTCGTATATTTTCTCTGATTTTAATAAAAAAAGAAATAAAAGTAGTAAAATAATTTGTGATTTTGAATTCAGAAATGTGAAATTCTTTACTACTTATCTCTTTTTAGGTATTTATTTAAAATTTATCTCCATTTAATTATTTTTTTAAAAAAATTATCCCCAAACAATCGTTTCACTCAGTTTATACTATCATTTTAAGACCATTAAATTCTAAATTTAAAACATTTGTTTTATAAAATAAATAAAATAATTTCTATGACTAAGATGTTGTACAGTGCCGTTAGGGTCTGGTGGGGGCCGGCATTACTCCTGATGCTGCCAGAATTATTTTACTTTTATAATATATATTTATTTTATTAGCCTATAAAGAAAAGATCTTGTATAATGAATATATCACTGCATGTAGAATATCTAAACCCTTCAAAATAGCAAACTTCTCTTGTTTGAGACCTAACAATAACTTGGTTTTGAGACCTAACGCAAAACTACATTGCCATCACAGCCAGCCATAATTGAATCCAAATTGCAGCGACAAAGATCCATGCATATTGGAAGTTCTTCCTGCTTTGAGAATCAGACTAGACATTTATTTTAGCAATACATCTTGGTTCATTAGCCCTAGCTCGCAGGAAAAAAAGGGAGACATGCTTGTAAAACCCACACTAATTATTAGAATACATGATATACTAATTTTAGCACAATAAATTTGTGACAATATATCATATTTAGTGGAATAAAAATATCATAACATAATATATCATATTTAGTGGAATAAAAAAATTGAATTTGTAAATTTTAAAACTTTAAACTACTTCACTTTTTTTTTTCAATTTTTAAACTGTCCTAATTTTTTAATTTTAAAACTTAATAATTAACAATTTTTAAAGAATGGTACTTATGAGAGAATGATACTTTCTTTTTAAAAGAAATCACAATTTTTTAAAAAATTGTCACTTTTTAAAATTTTAAAATTCAAACTCTATTGACTATAAATCAAATTTTTAAAACAACTATTATGAGATTTATTTTTATTAATAATTATATTGAATAAAGTAGATTTTTTCACTATTTTAAAAAAATTGAAAATTTTTTAAAATTTGAAAATTCAAACTACTCAATTTTCTTATCAATAATATCATAAATAAAATTATTTTTAATTATGACAAAGATAAAAATTAAAATTAATTTTTAAAAATGATTTTTCTTACAAGAAAGTTTTAAATTACTTACTCACTATGTTACAATATAAATTATTTTAAATTTCATTTTTTTTATAATAGAAACTACAATTATCATTTATGAAAAATAATTATTCTCTATGTCATTATGAGTGAACCGTTATGAAAAAAAAGTTTTTAAAAAAAGTATTTAACATAATTACATATCAAATATTACAAAATATTTATTTTTATTAAATATATTATTTATTTTTAAAATTTATGATATAAAATAATATGTAAATAATAGTAAAATTAAATTGTGACATTTTTAAAAAATCTTTATAGTTTTATTATTTAAATTTAAACAAGATTTTGAATTTTTTAATTCTTTTTTTTAATTCAATTGTTACTAAAACCAATATAATAATATTTAGTTAATATATTTATTAGAAATATAATAGTTTGATTCTTTATTATAAGGTAATCAAAATTAAATACTTTTATTATTTAATTAATAATATCATAAATATTAATATTTTTAGTTATGATAAATATAAAAATTAAAATTAATTTATAATAATGTAGTGGAAAGTACAATGTTTTCTCGAGTAAATTGTAACTTATTCATATGTATATGCTCAGCAGTGTATAAACTATGTTGGTCTCTGAATTTCACTACCTTGCAAAATTCTTATGGTTGCCTCAAAAAATAGTCCTATGATGCTTTTAAGTGTTTGCTAATGGATCTCATTAATGTTTATGTTTAATTATATTGGACTAGAGGGTGTTTAATTATATTGTCTTCTTTTCACATAAATTTATAATATTAATTTTTAAAAATAGTAGTGGAGTGTAGCGAAGCGACCCGTGCGTCCGCACGGGTCCCAATACTAGTATATATATATATTGGAATATATATGTAACTTGTTTTAAGTATGACTGGGAGTGTCACAGAATTAGCGCTTTTATCCGCTCTTTTCTCTTTAGTTAGTGCCTCAAGATTTTGTATATCAAGAGCCATTGCTTTATAGTTTGCTAATTGCCGCCATTTCTTTTTTTAACCAATAATATCTCAGAGACTAATTTCTTTCATCGTGTTAAGATTATTAATGTGGGGATTGGGACTGCTAAAAAAACTAATTTTTAAAAAAAATTATAATTATATCTATAATTAGTTTTGTGGTTACGATTATTTTAAATAATTTATTTTATTTTAAAAAATTATAACTATAAAACGATAACTAATTTTTATAGAAATGATTATTTTAAATAACTTAATTTTATTCATTCATAATCGATTATGTAATTAATTTTAGATATAACTTATTTTATAACTAATTTATTCATAACCAGTTATATATTTTAAAAACAATAACTAATTATTTGTGAAATCAAGAAAATCTTACTTTCACTATTTCTTATTTAAATCTTTAAAAATAAAAAGTAAAAGACGAACAAAAAGACTCTTTTACCATTATTTGTGAAAGTAAAATTAAAAATTTTAAAAAAAAAATCCAAATTAAATACACCCCCAAAATTCTATCGCCGGATAACATTTTCTGGGTATGGAATTTTAAGTGATCGACCACGTTAAGTTGGAAAATAATGGATGCCTTCTACTACTACATGCATACTTGACTTTTACATATTCTTGTAACGTAATAGTAATTTAATTGTTATGTATATAAAAAAAATGAATTTACCTCATCTGTTTTTGGAAGGAGGAGAAAGAAACAATTTAAGAAATACATTACTAAAATCACATTACTCATTGATGGATGAAACAAGGGCAAGAAGAGTTTATTAGGTAAAGGAAAGTGCGCCACTTGGTTTTACTTTAGTACAAGAATTAATGTGTGATATTGTTTCTTGTTAGGTCGATCATCTTTTAGCCATGCAATGGAAATGAAATACTGTGGACAATTTTTGGCACCTAGCAGTTCAGACTTTTTCCCACTCACTACTAAGAAAGCCTCATTCACGACGCCAGACGACGGTTGAAAGATAACCGACGTTGTATTTGAACCGGTGGCATTTTTGTAATTATTTGAACACTAATACAATAACAAGGTCGGTTTATGAATGACCGACTTCGTATGCAATAATTCAAAGTCGGTTTAAAAAAAAACGTCGTTGTATTTTGTTCTTCAAGGTCGGTTTTACTAATAACCGACTTTGATGATTTTTAAAATATTAAAAAGTATATTACCTTTCCCTAGCCTTCTTCTGCAAATAAGTCTCTGCTGCTGTCTCACATACCACGAAAGTTCTCCATTGAAGCAAGCTTCGTCGCGAACAACCGAGTCATACAAGAACAACCATTGTCACCTTGTTGTACATGGTAAGATGCATTACGTGTTTCACTAAGCTACCTCTCTGACCCTTTTTCCATATCCTTCATTCTTCACTCATTCATCTTCCTTCAGGTTTGACTAAGAACCTGGTTCGAATATCGCCACCGCGTCCACCAACATAGTCCGAATCAGTTCCATTAGCGACTACGTGATTGTTTCCGATGGCGACTTAAAAAAAAAATCGGGGTCAGTGAGTTAGGGTTCAAGTTCCGTCGAATGAGAGTTGGACTTCGACATTGTTGATTTTCAGGTAAAGCTTCATGTGGGTAAAGTTTCTAATGATAGTAGAGGTACAGTATCGGTGTTTTTTGTCTTGGCTTAGGTCTCTTGGTTACCAAAAAAAAAATTAGAAATATGCTCTTTCAACACCTTCTATAATTTGATCATCTGGGTTACTGCTAAGTTTTTGAGGTGTCTGAACTGTTTTATTGTTATAATGGAGATTCTGTGATGATTTTATCTACGAAGATATTTGCTTTTCAATCATTTTGATGTATGGATGAAATTTAGGAGGTTTTGTTGTTAACATTGAAAAAAACTGCTAACGTAGATGATTTTGCTCCTGAATCAAGTTTCAAATGTTTTACAGTTGTCTTCTCTTTTCTTGGAAGTTGAGTTTTCTTTTGTGGTAGAATTTCTGTTGATTGTTGCATTAATTTCCCTTAACTGGATAACTGATTCTGCAGGGTTGAGCACTTCAACCTCTACTGCTCCATCAATTTTGAGTTCCAGCACTAGTGCAACTGACACATCATCCCCTATTGTTGTGGCTTCCACTAGTGGGTATGTATACATTTTAATGGTCATAGTTCAAGTATTTCTGTTTAGTAAATGTAGTTCAAATATTTCTTTATTATGTTTTGTTCACCTGCCCTTTTTATCTCACTCTTGATTCTGTTTTAAGTTTTTACATGTATAATATGTTTATTTGATATTGTATCATTGCTAATTTCATTTAAAAAACATGCACATTATACCTTTCATAAAAGAAAATAAAACACATTAGCTGTGTTTCTAAGCATACTGTTGCTAGTTTGAACCTGAGAACACTAATAGCTTGACCTCTCGTTAATACCGGTATCTAGTAATGGCATATGTACACACTGTTAATCAGTAAATTTTTTGGATTGTGCTGAATTGAAGTACTGTCTTTCACAATTTGTCTCTATGGTGCTTGCATCTATTGCTCTTATGATACCTTTATCGATACATGCATGCATGCTTGTAGTTGTAGTTAATTACCTTTGCTTACACAAGTGTGAAAATGACTGAAAGGGATTGAGAACTGATCTGTTAGCTTTTGAAGGCTGGACCTTAGAATCACTTTACCACCAACAAACCCAATTTTGTCATTCAGAGCAATTTGGATCTCTTTTCTCTCTTTCCTTCTTGGCAGAAATTATGACTAGGTTCAGTGCTACATACCAATTTTTTTTTTATAAATATTTTCCATGTCCACATAAATTGATCCCCATTGTTTAGTTAATTATCTGAACATATTTCTCTCCTATAAATAGAACCCTATGTGTGCTTTGTCTACCCATGAAGCATGACGCAGATGAAGATCAAATGTTGGTTGTCTCTTGGAGTTCCTCTGAACACTTCACTTCATACAATAGTCCTCATCATTTGATTTTGTCTTATACCAAGTATCCTGTGATTCTATTTGGCAGTCAGCAAAGCAAGAGTCTATAAACATTCCTTTAGATGAACAAAAGCCTACCACACTCACAGCCTTTTCAAATTCTGACTTGAACTCTGAAAATCACAAAATTGTTCTTGTTACAGGATATTACTTAAAAATTAGTTATTTAATTGGGTTGTAGACTCTCTAATGAGCTCTGTAAATACAGATCAAACCCTCTCTCATTTGTATCTTTAATTCGATCAATTGGAGAATGCTATTCTATGCCACTCCCCTGCTCTATTTTGAACTGTATGGTCTATGGCCACACTTTGTTGGTGTCACTTGCATTTCCTCTTAAGATTCTGATTGTTTCATTCAAAAGGTGTAGAAGTGTTGAAAAATCTTTCAGTCTGGAACTCTACTAGAAGCTTTTACTGAAATGAATGACCCTTTAACATGTACTTTTAAAATTTTAAGGGCTGTGAACAAATTACATACATCAACTGGTGACAGAGGCATGACAATTTTTAGACTGTTTTCTAGGATTAATTACAAGCATAGTGAAAAATCTTTTATGTCTAACAAAATTCAATTACTTAGGTGAGCATTTGCTTATATCAAGCTTGCAGCTATGCCAGCTGTCATTTGCTTATATCAAAGCATTATGTTGAGGTTGCTATCAAAACTCGACTTTCTCTTGCTCTTTCACTTCAAGTCCTGACCTTTTCTTACTGCTCCTATATTTGTCTGTCAATTAGTAAAAGCACTTCATTGCATAAAGAGGTTGCTATGATTCTTGTGCACAGTCTCTGATCAACCTATTCTCAATTCAACAAATCACAAAAAAAGATACGCCTGTCAATAATAAAACCCATAACATGATTACCACCTAGATACATAACTAAATAAAAACCAAATAGCCCAAATCTAAAAACAGCGTAAAAAACATGGAAACGAGGAACCGTAATTCAATTACTTGTAAATCAAAAATCAAAATCTGGGAGGAAATTGCTCCATTTTCCTTCTTATGTTAATGGAAAGAAAACAAATCAAAGTAGTCTTCCAATTCTAACCCTCAAATTCAGTACAAAATCATATGGCCAAACAACATTAGGTAGCCGATATTGGAGCATGCTACTGCCTTCTCATATGGTGTAGTTTCGGGGGCTGTATGTTCATGCTAAGTGTTGTTTGCTAAATGACTGTAAGTCAGGTACTCCAACATGTTGCCATGCTTCATGTTACAATAGGCATTGGGCCTAATGTCAACTTTGACTGGCAGTTCTAACCTATTACGATTGGTACATTCTAATGGTTATTTGTTGCACAGCTGGTTCACATATTCCATGCTTCTAATACTGTGCAAAATTGACCAAGTTCCTCTAATGCTAGTTCAAATACTCAGTTTTTTATTCCCAAGCTCATCTTACTCAAGGGAATTACTCCTATTGCTTCTCCTATGGTTGGAGGGTGCAAACTGTCCAAGTCTGGTTCAGAGAGATTCTCAGATCGTACTCTATATCATTCAGTGGTTGGAGCATTGCAATATGCCACCATAACAAGACCTGAAATCAGCTTTTCTGTTAACAAGGGTCTGCCAATTTATGTCAGATCCTTCTGAACAGCATTGGATTGCTTTTTAAGAGAATCCTCAGATACTTGAATGGCACTGTCAACCTAGGTCTCAGACTTCAGCCTTCAAACTCCCCAAATTTGTCTGTGCAAGCCTACTGTGATGCTGGGCTTCAGATCCTGATGATAGAAGATCAACTTCAGGAGCTGCTATTTTTCTAGAACCTAATCTTGTGTCCTGGTGGTCTAAGAAGCAGAAAGTTGTGTCTCGATCTAGTACAGAAGTAGAGTATAGAAGCTTGGCTCTTGCTACTGCTGAAGTAACCCGGATTCAGACTTTGGTTTCTGAATTACAGATCAAACATACTACACCAGTGGTTTTTTGTGAGAACATGAGCACAGTTGCCTTAGCTCACAACCCAGTTCTACATTCCAAAACCAAGCACATGGAGCTGGACTTGTTTTTTGTCAGAGAAAAAGTTCTGGAGAAGAGAACTCAAGTGGTTCATGTTCCTGCTATTGATCAATATGCAGACGTTCTCACTAAATCTCTTACCCCATTTAATTTTACTCTGTTTAGTGACAAGCTCAGAGTGGTACACAGATTTTTAAAATTTGTCTTTTAAAAACTATTTAGGAAAGCTTTTATTCAGAGAAAAATATCTCTGTTTTTCTCAAAAACTCTCAGGAAGTTGGCCAAAAGAGAAAAACAATCGACCTAAAAAATAAGCTAATCCGAATTCACATTAACTCAAATGCATGGGTTTGTAACAGGGATGCTAGAAAAGTAGACTTCCAAATAAATGACAAACCTTATACAAAGTTTGTTAATACAGAAAGAATTCGTATAGGAAAAAACTGAGAGAAGTATGTAAAAGGATATTCACAGTTACCCCTAAAGCAAACCAAAACAAAAGAATCAATAACTTACTCAAATAAAATTAGAAGCATCAATTAATGACATTTGTGGCTATATTTCAATACTTATGCTTGGACTTTGCTTCCAACTAAAAAAGGAGCAAAACCAATCTGCCACGGTACATGTTAACATTCTATTTTCCTTGAGGATTCAATATAAAGTAATCAATTCAACAAATGGGTCAAAGTTCCCACTCCCAGTAGCCTTCAACAAAATTGCAATAAATGTGTTAATCACAATGTCTTCCACAATGGCAGCAGTAAAATAACGACCTGAATACCTATTTTTAGTTATTCCATTTTTGTGGCACAGTAAAATGAAAATTGGAGAAAATAGTTACCTGGAAAGAATGTTATCCACCAGTTCACCTCCTTTGCATAACCTGAACAGCATATGATACAGTAGAGCATGAGATCCTAATTTATGGAGTTAATTAACAGCTATCAATTCCTTGCTGGAGCAATAAAATATCTCCAATCAATCAGCATTACAATCATAGTTATTTCGAAGTATACCCAAGGTATAAGAAAAGTCAGAGGTCAATTTTATATTAAAACCTTTCAATGCATATGCAATGCGGCAAGCCCTATTAAAGTCGTTCAACTTAGGATTATATCCCTAATTTATCATTAGCATTTTAGATTTAAAGATAGTCCTAAAAAAAATAAAAACTGCAATACGAACTTACTCCATAACTATATAAACATTGTCATTGTCTTCATTAGCTTCATAGAATTGCACCAGATTCTTGTGCCCAGTCAGAGCTTGCAATATCTTTACTTCTCTCCTTACATCCTCTATAGCAATTGCTGTTGTCATCTGCCAAACAACCCCCCACTTTCATAAGAACAAGGAGAAAATTACCGATTTTCATAACCAACAACCTAAAAAATTACACCGATCCCAACCATGACATTAGACTGGAATAAAAACAAATCCATTGAAGATACGTCCTTTTAAAGAAAACCATGTTATTTATTAAAAAGAAAAGATACAACTCAATTTAAAACAAAGTAACTCAAAAACTGATTGAAATCAACCTTGGATTTTGGAATGACTTTGACAGCAACGTCATGGGCCTTGAAGGTGCCTTTCCTTCCCTTGGCAGACCAAGTGTAGGCAAAGTGGCACAGTTTTGTTTGCTTGGATGAGGGCTCCACAATCCACTCCCTCCCAAATATCTAAGTTGCAGCCAATAGTTCAATTGTAAACTGTCCATTGTTCTGTCTGAGCCTTGTTTTGTTTAACCATTGATTTTGAATGTGATGAGGACCTTTTCATTTAAGCAGTGATAATTGACAAAGTATGTTTTTGTTATGAGACCTGAAATCTGTTAATATAGATGACTTGCTGCCCAAAGAAAAGGTTGTTTACTCTCATTTTATTTCACTATATTTTTTCTATTTTATATCTTGGTAAACATTTGTAATGAGCTGGTAAAAATTGTTGTTTGACATATGCCTTTGACCTGGTCAAAATTGTTACTGCCTTTGAATTGGGTTATTGAATATGGTAATACAAGTATGTGATGAGCTGCTATAGAACTGATTATGTTTGACATTTCAAGGATAATAATGTTATTTAGCAACAAGGAACGATCATCCGTAGGATTATACTATTATTTAGCCTTACTTATTTATCACCTACTTCATAAAACTACCCTTCATAACATTAGATGATTGGATACCTACTTATATGTTATTTTGGCCATCAATTTCAACTTCCAGCTAAACCAAAATACAACTTGGTTCGGGCCTCAACATTCAAATTTAATTCCAACCATAGTTGAGGTGTGTCTCATTCTTTAACATGATTCAAATTAATTTCCTTTCTTGGACTTGACTACAGGCATGCTAGGTTTTATTCAAATGGAGGGTTGTTATATATTTTTATTCATCTTTGGTGGAATTATGGATTGATTGAACAACTGTGCTAACTTAATTGCTCTCTGTTCAGGGACTGGAAATGATGTACGAGAGGCATTAAATGTTCATGAAGGCCCGGCAAAGTATTAGTCATTGTTTTCGAAATTTACCCATGTAGTCAAGGGCATCAATATTACCTTAAAGATATTATGCTCTGAAATGTTAACTGTAGCTCCTACTGTTGCACTGAAATGTTTTCTTAAAAGATATTATGTTGTACTGATTGGATCATGATTGAATAAATTTTATTAGGTGTAAACCAAACACCAAGATATTAATTTTATATCCTTTACAAAAGCTCATCCTTTCCACCCAATCTTCATTGTTATTGTTCACATTTGCTTATATGTTAAAATGAGTTGCAGTTTCATTTAAAATAATTTGCAGCCAACATTATTTTATTTTGAAACATTCATTTAATAATTTCTTTTAATAATGGGATGTTAAAAAAAACAGCATTTATAAAAAAAAAATTTAAGAATCAAAGTCGGTTATTATAAACAGACCGACTTTGTAACTAACAAATTTAAGTCGATTTTTTACGAAAACCCACCGTTGTTACTATGATTTTTAAGTCGGTTTTTTAAAAAAACCGACTTTGTAACCATGCTTATTAAGTCGTTTATTTTGGAAAACCCACTTTGTATATACATGTTTTTATGTCGGTTATATAGAAAAATCGACCTTGTAGCAACAGAAATTGTTCTGCCCAGAGAGAACAGTAATGTCCAACAGGTGGTGTTGGATGATTTTATGTTGGATCAAACTCTCTCTCTCTTAAGAAGCTTATGAAGATGAAGCAACTCAAGGAAGATGATCACAGCAAAAGAACACGGCACGATGGGGGGGTGCGGTGTGTGCTTGTGTGAAAGAGAAAGAGAGAGTCAGAACTGTGTACCTTTCACCATGGCTGAGGCAGTATTTATACCTGGACGCTGATAAGATAGTTGAGGCCCATTATCTCAGGCCAAGCGGTTGAACTTGAAACCTCTCTCCTTGATATGCGGGGATTCTGGTAACTGAAGATTATAACCGTTTCTCCTTTCTTTGGGGTGGTTATTTCGTGGGGAGGAAGATAACATTAAATAAAATATATTGTTTATCCGTAACAGATGCCCCTCAGCCCGGTCTTCTAGCATTCTGGATGGCCGGGATGTATCAACAATGAAGCCGACTATGCTTTTTAGGTGACACCTAAGCAAGGCTTAGTTCGATGTCCGAACCGACATGATCATCGTCCGAGCCGATATACTCACTACCCGAGCCGAGGTGACATTCGTCCAAACCGAGATGATCAATATCCGAGCCGAGATGACCACCATTTATACCGAGGTCTACTTTGTACCTGCCCCCTGTAAATATGGCACATCATCTGACCAAGTCTGCCAATTACTCCTTGTCGATTCCAATGTCGACCTGCTCTTGTCTTTTCACAGCCGCCTGGACAGCTACAAGCATGGGAGAATGGAACGCCTATGATCATAGGGGAATGGAACGTCCTCTTCCCCTTAACTGCCATGTGTCCTGTTCGATCAGTCTTTATCCTTCTCTTGCACACTTTAATCATTTCTTTTCTGTGCTAATGGCATTTCTGCCCCTTCCACATTTTCCTATGACCAGCATTTATTATCCATAATTTTTGAATTCTGGCGGTTACACTTCTTGTTTAATGCGCCCTTTCCGTTTCGTTTCATTAAAACATCTTTACTTCACGCTAATCTTCACATCTTCTGCATTTCCATCTTCTTCGTACCTTTTCTGCATCTGTCGCACTTCTGCTTTCTCGCTTCTCCCAGCATTTTTCTGGGGTTATTTGTTCTTCGCTACTACTTCTCTCTTTGCCACCTTCTTCTTATGCAGGTATTTTTCTGTTCATTATCTTCTTTCTTTTGCTGGCATTATAATTTTTTACATCTTCTCTTCTTCTGTATGAACCCTAAATATCAACCTCTTCTGCACATTTTTGCCCCTTTACATTCCTCAGTTTTTTGTGCCTTTTTTCTTCTTCATCATGAAATATACCCCTGAGGAAGAAGAGGAAATTCGCAATTCTTGTTCCCCCCGTGCTGCCTTCTGGCTTTATGGTTTGCCCCTTCCTGAAGAAGAAAAAAGGAAATCCCTGCTTCGAACCCCTTCAGGTCCGGGCAATTCCAAAACCTCTATTCCAAAACCTCCTGTCCCTTCCAGATTAGGCCCCAAACATCCCCATCCTTCTAGGTTAGGGTCTTCTAATTTAGGATCTTCATCACGTCAAAGATCAGCAATCCTTGCTTCCCAAACTAGGGCTGCTGAATCTAGGGCATCCCCTAAAGACTCCATCCCTTCTAGTAATGCCCCTTCAGATGATTCTGAAATTTACCCCTTAGTCGAGCCAGGTTTCGAAGTTCAGTACGAACATTGTTCGAAATGTATTGAAGAATTTATGTACCTAGCCAGTAGGGATCTTAATAGGCAGGTCGAGGACCTGTTGGACCACTGTCGTCATAATCCCATCTGGGTCCCTAAACCTGTCCCCAACGAAATCCCTATTCCACCACTCCAATCGGATTTCAATACCGGGGTGCCGGCTGCTGTTGAAGAATCTACCATGCCAACTTCGGCCTCTTCTCAACCCAGTCCCTTGACGGTTCTTCCCCCAGGTACTTGACTAATTGTTTCTTTTCTATTGTTATAGGTAGCTATGGATCCAACCGTCGCCAGAACCGTTGACGAATCCGCAACCGGGTCTTCTTCCCAAACTCTCTCCCCTGCTCTGACAGGTAGGTTCCCCTGGGTTGCTCATGAGGTGTTACAATACGCCTCGACGATGAGTTCTGAGGACCTTGCATCCCTCCCCCTTGGGGATCAAGAGGGTTTCCATGTTTGTCTTCCCCGCCTGGGTGAGCCTGTATGCTCTACCCGAGAGGGTAATGACCCTGATTTCTTTTTGTTTTACAAGGACATAATCACTCGGTTGGGAGTCCGCCTTCCCTTTACCGACTTCCAAATGCAGGTGTTAGAGCACCTGCAAGTTGCTCCTTCCCAGATTCATCCGAATGGCTGGGCTTCAATGCAGGCCTTCGAAATTCTTTGTCAAAAACTAGAGGTTCCCTGCACTTTTTCCTTATTCTTTTATTTTTTCTCTGTCCAAACTAATCGATTAGACAAAGAACCCACCGACCGGAAGGGGTGGACCTCTTTCCGGGGTCGCAAAGACCGTCAATGTGATCGTCGGCTTTTCTCTCTTTTTGCCGAGTCTTTTAAAGGTTTTAAAGACAAATTTTTCAAAGTTGTTGCCGAACCCGGCCAACATCCATTCTTTTCTAGATCTGAGTCTTCTCCGGGATTATGGAAGTTTCCTTTATATTGGACTTCCACCCACCATGATCTTCCTTCCGCTGCTTATCGAACCGACGAGACTCGGTTGTCGGATTCAGATGCTTCTTCCGCGGCTAGCATATTAGCGTACAAAGCCTCAAACAACTTGGCTCCCATAGCATATTATATTCAGTGTGGTTAGTTTGAATTGCTTCTGATAATTGTTATTGCCAATACTTAGTACTGGTTCTGATTTTCACTTTCTTGTTGCCGTGCAGCGATCGAGATGAACACCAACCCTGCTCCCCGGCCGGCTCATCTCGAAGCCTTGAAGCTTCGTCGAAGGAAGCGAAAGCGGGTTGAGGACAAGGGTCAGAAGGCGGCCGACGGGTCTAGGTCGTCCCCTGTTCCGGCCGAGCCGATTACTCAGGTTCCTTCATCCCCTCTGCCATCTCCTCCTTCAGCCCCTCTGTCGCCTTCTCCTGTGGCCGAGGCACCCACCGACGTCCCCGATGAACCCATGGCTGACGTCGTTGTGGATGCCCCGGTCATCGCTGATGCTGCACCGGTGCCTGTGCCTTCCGAGGAGCACCTCCGACTGTCCCCTCGAACTCTCTGGGACCAAGGTGTGACTCGGGAGCTTTTCCATGTTCTCCGGGCACCTAAAAGATACTCCGACCTGGTTCCCTTCGGCGATGCCGACAGAGAAGAGTTGGGTGCCTTGGAGTTGGCTTGCTACAAGACGGCCTCCTTGCTCGGGAGTTTAGTGGCTTTGAATAAAAAAGCTTGCAAAGGGGCCGCTGACCTTGAGGCTTCCGAGAGCGAGGTCCGGCGGCTTCAACAGGAGCTGGATCTTGCTCGGGAAAGTGCTGCCACCTAAGCCAAGGAAGTGGAGGCATCCCGAGCGGAAGCCCAAGAGGCTCAGGAGTCGGTAGTTAAGCTGACCACCGAGCTCGAGACTGCTCGGGCTGAACAAGCATCCTCTCGGGCGGAACTGGAAGCTTCTCGGGCGGAAACTGAGTCCGCCCGAGCTGATGCGGCCAAGTTCAAGGAATCTGCTACTGCCTACCGGCACCGGGCTGCTGACGCCAATGCTAGATATAAGGACCTGCTGGTTTTTAATGAGAAAAAGATTAAGGACGCGAATGAGGCTTATAACGAGCTTCAGTTTGTTCAATCCCAGCTCGCTAAGTCTTCTGAAGCGTCCTTCAACAATGCTCTGGAGCAAGTCCGATTCCTCAACCCCGGTGTGCAGTTGAACACCGAGGGAATGCACTTTAAATCTTATGTTGGGAATGGTCAGCTTCTGACCCTTTCTGACAGTGAAGAGGAGGAGCCGAGCGCAGCAGATTCACCCGAGGAGGTCCCCGGTCCGAGCGGCGGAGGAGATTGAAGGGCCGGGATGCCGGTCTTATCTTGTATTTTGTCTTTCTGCATCTTTTGTTACCTTTTTTGTTTGAACAAGTATTCTGCGTAATTAAGTAATATCCTTCAGCTTTTATAACTTGTCGTTTATGTCTTTCCGTGTTGTGGCTCCAAAGGCCAAGTATCTTCAACTTCAGCAGTCGGTATTTTATCGTCGGCTTATATAGCCGCGTATATTTTTTAATCCGAATCACTTAGTCGGTATTAAATGTAATTTAGGGATCATGTTCCCGTCTTAGCAACTGTTAATATATTCGTAACTTTAACCTTTAGATGTAATTCTTTCGGAAAAATCCGATGATTCACCCGGGATTAAATAGTTACGCCGGCCTGATCAGGACCGAGTTAATATAAAACAACGACTAAGCGCTTATAATTCGTGCACGAAAATATTCCTTGCATTAAGAATTTTATTAATTCATGGTATCAATTATAGATTTGCGTGGGTGTATGTTCCCGGTTCACATAATCAATTGACAAAAAACATGAAAAATTACATAGTAGGATTTTCAGAATAGACTTGCGCGGGTTGTATGTCCCCGGTTCACAAAATCTGATGAAAATCACTAGTCCCATGATCCCAATGACGGGCCTGACGGCCAACTAAAGGGAAACACATGGCGTCCATGATTCCAATGACGGACTTACAGCCGACTAAAGGGAAACACATGGTGGAGTTCCATGATCCCTATGACCGACTAGAAGCCAACTAAAGGAAAACACATGGACCTTCAGCTATAATACTTCTTCAGCTTGTCCGCGTTCCAAGTCCGTTTGACTTGCTTGCCGTTCAAAGTTTCCAACAAATAGGCTCCTTGTCCAAGATTTTGGACCACCCGGTACGGTCCTTCCCAATTTGCTGCCAGCTTCCCATCGCGGGCGTTCTTATTTCCAATGTCCGCTCGGCGTAACACGAGATCTTCTTTCTCAAAGGACCTCGATTTCACTTTTCTGTTGAATCTTTGGGCCAGCTTACTCTTTTGATGGAGATCTCGGCGATGGGCAGCAGTGCGGATTTCCTCTATCAAATCTAGCTCGGCCGATAGGGCAGCACTATTGTCATTCTCTTCAGATATATGTTGCCTCCTCCATGATGATTGGCCGATCTCCATAGGGATCATGGCTTCACAGCCATAAGTCATTCTGAATGGGGTCTCACCAGTGGCTGTTTGGGCCGTCGTTTTGTAAGCCCAAAGCACATAATAAAGTTGCTCGACCCAGTTCGGGCCGGCCTCGTTCATTCTTTTCTTCAACCCTTCGAGGATGACTTTGTTGGCTGCTTCTGCTTGGCCGTTGGACTGGGGATGTTCCACTGAGGCGAAGTGGTGCTTGATATGGAGGCCGGTCATCATTGCCTTGAATGTTCCGTCGGTGAACTGCGTCCCATTGTCGGTAACGATTTCTGCCGGGATTCCGAACCTCGCTATTATGCTCCGCTCCAAGAACTTTTGAACGCGGGCTGAGGTGATGGCGGACAACGGCTCGGCCTCGATCCACTTGGTGAAATAATCGACGGCCACTATTAGCCATCGCATTTGACCTTCTGTAGCTTTAAATGGCCCCAGCAAGTCCATGCCCCATTTGTAAAATGGCCACGGTGCAGTGATCAAACTGAGCTCGGATGGGGGAACCCATACTATTTTGGCATGTCTTTGGCAAGTATCACATTTTTTGACATGCTCTGCTGCGTCGGCCTTCATGGTCGGCCAAAAATAGCCTGCACGGAAAGCCTTTAGTGCCAAGGCTCTTGCCCCCATGTGTTGCCCGTTGATTCCTTCGTGTACTTCCGAGAGCACATACTCGGCTTGATCTGAGTTCAAACATACCAACAACGGAGTATGTAGGCCTCGGCGGTATAGTTCTCCATCGAGGATTACATACATGGCCGCCTCCCGCATCAATTTCTTTGCTTCTAACTCCTCATCTGGGACGATTCCTCGCTCCAAATAGTTGATGATCGGTCTCCTCCAGTCGTCGGCAAGAAGTATAATCATGACGCACGCCGGTCGGGCAAGCTCTTGCTGGACAACCGTCCTGTGGTTTCCCGTCCCTTTCGTACTAGGCAACTTTGATAGGATGTCGGCTCGGGCGTTCTCCTCCCTTAGGATATGGGCGACTATTACTTCGTCAAACGCCGTCATAATTTCCTTTACTCTTGCCAGGTATTTGGCCAGCAAAGGACCTCTGGTCTGATATCTGCCCTCGATCTGTGCAGAAACTAGCTGCGAGTCGGTAAAAACGTTGACCCTTGTCGCTTCTTGCTCCTTCACCTGCTTCAATCCTGCAATCAAAGCTTCGTACTCCGCTTGATTATTAGAAGTCGGAAAATTGAGCTAGAGGGATTGCTCAAGGGATACTCCATCAGGATTTTCAACTATGACTCCAGCTCCACTCCCCTTCGCGTTAGACGAACCGTCGACGTACACTTTCCAAACCTTGTCTGTCTGCTGAGTGGCCGATGTCGGTGTCAATTCTACAATGAAGTCGGCCAAGGCTTGTGACTTTATGGCATGGCGGGCTTCGTACTGGATGTCGAATTCGGACAACTGGATGGCCCAGTTCATCATCCTTCCTGCCAGGTCCGGCTTGTGCAATACTTGTCTGATGGGTTGGTTTGTCCGGACGACGATGGTATGGCTCTGGAAATACGGTCGGAGTCTCTTTGCCGTGGTGAGCAAGGCAAAAGCCACCTTCTCCAGCTTTTGGTACCTCAGTTCCGAGTTTTTGAGAGCTCGGCTTACAAAATATACCGGGCGCTGGGTTTTTTCCACCTCTCTGACCAAGACGGCACTAATGGCTTCTTCACCGACCAAGAGGTACAAGATGAGCGTCTCCCCTGGTTCTGGTTTTGACAACACCGGGGGTGAGGCCAAGCATGTCTTTATCTGTTGAAACGCCTCTTCACATGCTGAATTCCATCCGATCTTGGCTTCCTTCTTTAACAGCTTGAAAAATGGAAGAGCCTTCTCCGCGGACCTTGGTAGGAATCGAGTTAGGGCCGCCATCCTCCCCGTCAATTGCTGGACCTCCTTCTTGCTGGTCGGAAACTGCATATCTAGGACGGCCTTGCACTTATCCGGGTTGGCTTCTATTCCCCTGTGGGTCAACATAAAACCCAGGAATTTCCCGGCTTTTACCCCAAATGCGCATTTCAGCGGGTTCAGGCGTATGTTATGTTGCCGAAGTTTTTGGAAGGTTTCTTCCAAGTCCTGGATGTGCTCCCCGGTCGCCGATGTCTTCGTGATCATATCGTCGATGTATACTTCAATGTTACGCCCGATTTGATCCGAGAAGACTTTGTTCATCATTCTCTGGTACGTCGCCTCTGCATTTTTCAAGCCGAAAGGCATGACATCATAACAATAGTTAGAATCAATACCTCGGAATGCCGTTTTCTCTCTGTCGTCGGGATGCATGGGAATCTGGTTATACCCCGAGTACGCGTCCATGAAAGACAGCAGCTGGAAACCCGCCGAGTTATCTACAAGCTGATCGATACTCGGCATGGGGTACGAGTCTTTGGGACAGACTTTATTCAAGTCAGTGTAGTCAACGCAGACTCGCCATTTTCCATTGGGCTTCTTTACCATCACCACGTTGGAAAGCCATGTCGTGTACTGGATTTCTCTGATAAATCCGGCCTCGAGTAACTCTTCAATGTGTTTGGTCAATGCCTGTCTTCTATCTGGGCCGAGCTTCCTGTTCTTCTGTTCTACAGGCTTAGAACCGGGATACATTGCCAGCTTGTGGTAGCAGAAGGTAGGCTTGATCCCCGGTATCTCGGATGCCTTCCAAGCAAAGACATCCTGATTGTTCTTTAGGCATTGAATCAGTCTGCCTTTGTTTTCTGGGTCGCCCTGCTTACTTACCTTGGTAACTTGTCCCGGGGAAACGCCAATATGGATGTCCTCTAGCTCTTCCACTGGCTCAGGTCTCCATTCCTCCATGTCTCGCATGTCGAGCTCTACCAGATTAACCGACTTCCGGGATAAATGCTCGTCGGCTTTGGACCCTCGTTGCTCTCCTTGTCGGATCCACGGTGGGGATGATGGGCCACCCTCTGTCTCCCTGATCTTGTTATAGTAACACTGTCGGGATTCTCTTTGATCTCCGCAGATCGTGATGACTTTGCCAAGGTGCCCTGTTATCTTCATTTTCTGATGCTTGGTAGACATCAGAATATCCCACTTGTGAAGTGTGGGTCTGCCCAGAATGATGTTATATGGTGACGGGAAATCACCGACGGTGAATGTCACCCTTTCCAACCTGAAACCCTCCTTTGTTCCCAGCGTTAATTGGAGGTCGATGGCCCCCTTTAAGCCGGTACCTTCGCCGTTGAAACCGTATAACATAGTTTGACACGGCCTCAAATCTTCCTCCTTCAAATTCATCTTTTTGAAGGCGGTCCAGCTGATGATGGCTGCCGAACTGCCATTGTCGACGAATATTCGCTTTACCCAGAAATTGGCGACGGTCCCCGTTATGACCAGGCCGTCCTCGTGTCCGGGTACTACTCCTTTCAAGTCGTCCTCGGTAAAATAAATCAGCGGGGGTGTCTCTTTTTTGCTACTTCCTCCGCCGGTTTCCTTGAACTTTGGCCGGTCTCTTACCGACATTACCTCCTTGAGGTATTTCTTTCGCTGATTAGACGTGTCGCCTCCTCCTCCCAATCCTCCTGTGATGACGTTGCATTCGAACTCGGGCTCTGGGAACTCGTCATCCTTCTTGTTTTTCTTGTCGTCTCGTGGTTTGTTCTCCTGTTGGGCCTTTCTTTTGGCTTGGTGTCCTTGGGTTCGAATTACATACTGGCGCAACTTGCCTTCACGTACGAACCGCTCGATTGCATCTCGAAGCTCCCAACATTGGTCGGTAGTATGCCCCGGTCCATTGTGAAAATCACAATACCGGGTGTAGTCCATCCCTTCTCTTCGAACTATGGGAGGAGGTCGGTCAACCTTCCTCATCTCCGTGAAAGCCACCTCTTTCCAAATCTGTCCGCGGGTGGCATTCAGCGGAGCGTATCTGTCAAACTTCGATTCATATTTCCCCGGCCTAGGTCGAGTGTCAGGGAATCCTCGCGGAGGTCGGCCTACCGGGGTGTTAGTCGGATGTCGGTTGGACTGTCCGACTTGAAAGTTTTCTGGAGGACGTCGGTTTCTTGGTGAAAGGGGTTTTTTATTCTCCCTGGGAGCTGAGTTGGCGATCTCCATCTGCTCCAATTCTAGATATTTCTTGGACCGGACTCCAAAGTCATTAAGGGACTTTACCGGTATAACATCCCGGGCGCTGACGAGGGCGGGGAGTGATCGCCGGTGCAATGAGGCACGGACAAGGAGCGGCTCCTGGCAGGCTTCCAGCGGAAGGGGTACATGAATGAATCGAATACACACCCGAACGAGAGGGATCCAAAGACTGTGCAGGTATAGGACTGTACAGTTGAGGATAACTTAAAGGATTTAATAGGTACTACCTATACCAACAAGGTGCATCTACTTTTCGGTAGCCCATAACTTAAGAACTCCACAGTTAAGCGTGCTTGACTTGGAGTAATTATGGGATGGGTGACCTCCTAGGAAGTTTCTCAGGAAGTGTGTGAGTGAGGACAAAGCACACTGAAAAGTCTTGTGTTGGTATGTGGGGACAGTCGTTGATCCTACAAGTGGCCAGGCGTTACAACCGGGTCCTTGTAAATCGACTTAGCAAGTCGGGAAGATCCGTGAAGCCCAGCCAACAAGAGGTAGACGTGGACATTCTCATCCAGCCCGTGGACCTGCAAAGCAGCCTCCTTGAATCGATTCAAATAACTCTGCAGCGTCTCCCCATTCTGCTGGCGGATCTTTCCCAAAGCGAACTCGGACTTTGGCTGTTTCTTGCTTGTTGCGAAATTCAGCAAAAACTTTTGGCCAAAATCTTCGAAATGACGAATGGTTCTTGGCGGCAGTGAATGGAACCATGTCTGGGCCGGTCCCGTAAGGGTAGTAGCGAAGACTCGAGATATGATGGGTTCCTCAATGCCTCGGCTGCACATCTGCATGTCAAACTCGTCGATATGCTCTTGTGGATCTTGGCTCCCGTCATACTTCTTCAAGAAGGATCCATCGAAATCTTCCAAGAATGGGGCCTTTACTATACAGTCGACAAATGGACTGTTGTTCTGGTGACCCCGGCTATACTTCCTTCAGTATGTGCCATCGCCTTGACCGGGGTGACGGATGATCTCACCCGTCGGTCTCTCCTCGGCGGCATATTCAGGTGATATGGCCGACGACGAGCGATGAGCCTCGTGTTGTGAACGAGACATCCTGCCCCGCTCGGAATGGTCGATCGGCTCTCTGTGGTCGGTCCCGGCTGTTCGGGCCGACGTTGCTGTTCTTGGTCTTCTATCCGTTGCACGGTCGGCCTCTACATGATCCTCCGTGTGGTTGGTGTTTTGCCGACGCTCCTCTTCTCTTCTTCCGTCGGTATTTTGCCGACGTTCCTCCTCTCGTCTCCTATTATCACGATCTTCTAGCTGGGCAATTAGTCGCTGGATGTCTTCCTGACGTTGAAGTTCGTAACGCTTCTCCAGATTCTCCATTCGAGCCATGAGTGTCTGGAGAGCATTCTGAATGAAGCGCTGTGAAGCTTCAGAGTTTTCCTGTGCCGCCGGTGTGTTGACCGGCTCATGAACTGTAGGTCCCGCACGGGATGAAGCCATGTGGGACAATGCGTCTTCTGCCACCACATTCTCCGGAATAGGATTCCTGGGTGGGTCTTCACGTCTGATGTTTCGATGCCTCCTGGTATTAGCCATTGAGAGATGGTGGGATTCGAAATTTATCGTTCCCACAGACGGCGCCACTGTTCTGCCAGAGAGAACAGTAATGTCCAACAGGTGGTGTTGGATGATTTTATATTGGATCAAACTCTCTCTCTCTTAAGAAGCTTATGAAGATGAAGCAACTCAAGGAAGATGATCACAGCAAAAGAACACGGCACGATGGGGGGGGGTGCGGTGTGTGCTTGTGTGAAAGAGAAAGAGAGAGTCAGAACTGTGTACCTTTCACCATGGCTGAGGCAGTATTTATACCTGGACGCTGATAAGATGGTTGAGGCCCATTATCTCAGGCCAAGCGGTTGAACTTGAAACCTCTCTCCTTGATATGCGGGGATTCTGGTAACTGAAGATTATAACCGTTTCTCCTTTCTTTGGGGTGGTTATTTCGTGGGGAGGAAGATAACATTAAATAAAATATATTGTTTATCCGTAACAGAAATTAAGTCAGTTCTTTAGAAAAACTGACCTTGTATCACTATTTTAAGTGCGTATTTTAAGTCGGTTATTCAAAAAACCGATCTCGTTTAGCACTATTTTAAGTCAGTTATTAAAAAAACTGACCTTGTTTATTAGCATTTTAAGTCAGTTTTTTTAAAGAACAGACCTTGTAAATAGCTTTCTAAGTCGGTTATTCAAAAAATCGACTTAGAAGATATTATTTAAAAATAAATTTAAAAAACCAATTCCAAGACGGTCCCTTTAAAACCGACGTAGTATCCTGGCATTTTCGAGGACGACAACGTATAAGGTCGGTTCCATAACCGACTTAGAAGGGGTCAAATAACCGACCTTGATCATTGTTGTTGTAGTAGTGACTATACACCATTAAAAAGAGCTAAATTAACCCTTAGCTTAATTAGTGGTTCAATTGATCTTGCAAAGCCTCAAGTCCTCAACAACGATGGAGGAGGTATCACGAAAGGGAAGTGATTGATAAATGTGGATTAGTGAGTTGGAGCACACATTTTTATAGAGGCTTCAGCCAAGTCAAATATACCAAGTGCGCGCCTAATAGCCCCACATTTTTATCAGCTAAGTTTTCTTTTAATAGCCACACTCATTTTTTTTATATGTTTCTAAATATTGTGATCAGAATCGGATCATGTATTGATTACCAGCTAGTGGCTACCACCACTAGACAAAAATAAAATAACAAAAAAATGCCGACCCTTTGGTTCTTTCTTGGCTGCCACATTTTGCATTAACTTTCTTTTTTGACATTTTGTTGGGGTTTATCCTTTGGAGGGGGCATTGTAGCTGATGCTGAGCCAATAATAGTATATACTAGTGGCAATTCCATTTTGACTGGCATAAGTAAGGTAAATATATATTTCATTGTATAGTAGATATAATGAGCAAACTCCAATTTTAGTCTATGAGATTATAAGCGGGAATAAATTTAAGAGAAATGTCACTCATATTTTATCTTACCTTCTCACTCAAAGAGTTTGATTAGAACTTATTAAAAATTATAACTTTTGGTAGATTTTGTTTTTTATTTAATGATTTTTCTTCTAATATATATTAAATGAGAAGCAAAATTTACCAAAATTAATAATTTTTAATAAATTCTAATCATTTATAAAGAGAGTCTTTGAGAAAGAATGTTAGAGAGTGACTAGCATTCCTTATAAGTTTAATCTTCTATTTTATAAAATTATTATTTTAATCTTATCAAACGTTAAAAAAAATCAATAAAAAGTAATAGAAAAATTAAAATAAATTACATTTTTCAATATTTGATAACATTAAGAACTAAAAATAAAGTCAAGGATTAAAATAAAAATATAAAATCGATTTTGATCTCTAAAAAGAAAGTAGCTTACTAATTCAGAGAGAAGATGTCATATTTAGCCTTTAGTGTTCAATTCATACCATGTTTTTGTGTGAACTTGGATATCCCAAAAGGGATTGGAATGATAGCAATTTTGCTTAATCTAAATGAAAGGACATTATGGTGGAGTGGGTTATTTAGTTTGGAACACTAATCCGTTTGCTACACAGAAAACAGGGGGAAAAGAAAATTCTCGAAAGTTTTCAGCTTGGTGATGGTTATGAAAAATAGTTGCATGCTTTTCTCCATATCTACAAGATCTTTATACTTTGTTCTGGGAGATTTTGGGATCCTATGACGTGCCGCCAAAGGCTTGCATTGTCTCACAACCACCAACTCAAATAGGAAGAATGATCATTGCTTCTAGAAAAGTGCTTCTAGAAAAGAGATATCCTTCTCCTTCATGAGAGCAGTGGTGGATCTAAGATTATCATTATTATATGAAATAGTTAGATTCAAACACGAAGATAAGATGTATAAAATATAAAATTTTAAAATAAATATTTGTATTTTATTAAAATAAGATGATACAATTAATTACTCTTATAATTGAATTAATAAGGAGGTTTCAAATACATAAAAGTAGGGGATTCAAAATATAAAATTAGAGGATGCAAAATATAATATTTTAAAATAGATATTAATGATTTTATTGAAATAAGAGGGTACATTTATCCACCCTAGCTCAATGACACGTGCTTGAAAGTATGAAGCAAATACAAAATCGGTGGAAACTTTTACTTAAAACTCTTTTATGCTTTGTTTATTTTTTAAAAATCGATCACCTTAGTCCTGAAAGTGTTAAGCATGATAATATTTTCATTTTATTCATAAAAATCAAAAATAGAAACTTATAACTACTTACACACATTATTCAACCAACTAAGTTAGATATCTTGATATTAAAAAATTTCTAAATAAATTTTTAAAATTTTCAACTATTGAAGTCCTTTAACTTATGGACTTATATATTGTTATTTTTGTTTTTAAGCGCATCGTTTTTAATTTATATAACGGCAATAATGAGGATTGAACTTAATATAATAGGACGAACGATCATTTAAACAACACTTTTTAAATACTCTTTGTTTGAGAATTATTTATTGAACCAAATATGACATTTTACCCTTTAGTTTTTTATAACAATTATATTTTCACAATATATACACATTTTCATATAAAAATTTATGGTTAAAAGCTACATATTTTTATTAAAATTAAAATTTTAAAATCAATTTATTTAATTTTAAAATAAACAAACTTTCTCATAAAATCAAGTTGTTCTTCTTGTTGTCGTTATCGTGAAATCACTCTCAGATAAATTTTATCGTCTATATACTGATTAAAAGAAAGTATGATATTTAAAAAAGATGTATGAAGATTTACTAATCACAGTAATTTTAGTTCATATTCAAAGATGATTACCTTCTAGACAAGACAGAAAATTCTACTTTAATAAAGTGTAAGAGTTATTTTTAAATAAATCAACGGGTTATGTTTTACAAAGTAGGAACTTAATTAATTACTTGTTCACAATTCATAGCGATAACATGAATTGTCAGTGTTAAACTTTATAAAATTATACGTGTTTAGTATTTTTCATATAAAAAATAAAAGTTTAAAAATATTTTTAATTCTTTAAATTTAATTAGAGTAAGTTTGTTTTTTATCATCTGAATTTAAAATTGATATTTTTAATCCTTGTAATTTGAAAAAAAAAATAGTCTCTATATATGCTCAAATGTCCTTTAATTATATGATATCAGAATGAATATTTTGAAAGAAAAATATATGCGTAGTAGAATGTTTGATAATAAAAATATAAAATCAAAGTGAATTATCATATAAACAACTTGTAATTCATTATCAATGTATGTGAATGGCATTTCGACAAACGATCTAAAATAGTCAGTAATCCATTAAAGTTGTAAATTATTCTCTTTTCATCATTAAATTCACTGCCTCATTTACATGGTCATCATGCTTTGCAAGCTTCACATGCCTCCTTAATTAGTCAATAGTCGGTAATTTGCACTTTCAATATGTTCTGGTAAGAACAAGCTAGTCTACTTACCTTTAATCATATTATTTGAAAGCGAAAGCTAATTAAGTCTACTTAACTTTCTACCAAAGTGTGATTTTGAAACCGCTTGGAGATACTTAAAATCTCATTGGAGTTTCTTCCTTACTATCTCATCAACAATAATCATAATGTTTATAAATCATTGAATATGAACTCAGCAAAATGTTTTCAGTCATCAATAACTATTATCACGTTGAGTTTAGTTTCATTATCAAAACTTAATTTCTCAATTTACTATTTTTTTCTTAATTTTTAAGCGTAAATTTTAACTATGATAAACTTTATTATCAATAATGTTGAATTGTACGATTTATATTTCAAATTATTGTTAGGATTTGTTAGATTGTTACAATTTGTTATTATCCCGTATTATTAGTATTTTGTTGAATTTCTCTCTCTTATATAATAACCTCATGTTGAGGGAAAATATAGAAGAGAATGGAGTGAATGAATGAATGAAAGATGAATTATTATTCTGATTTATGCATATTTGATTTTTAACATGGTATCAGAGCCATGGTTCCCTCCATGAAAAAATCATGGTTTCCTCCATGAAAACAAAAATTACTTCTGCTGCCACTACTCTTTTTCTTCTCCATTCCATATCCGAATTATCTTTTTTCTTCCCATTCCCAAAAGTACATCCCATTTTATCTTCACGTATCAGTACCTGTACTCCACTTTTCTTTCTCCTCCTTAACCTTCACCATATTTGATTCCTCTACAAATTATGATTCCATTTTTGCCTCGCATAACCTTTGCGATTTTGGTTCTATTTTGAATCCTTCTCTATCCATTTGAAGGTCATTAATGTGAAGCTCGTTGCATTGTTATGAGTTCTTCATAGGCCAACCCCGAAGTCTATTGACATGAACATGTGATTGTTCCGAATCCATTCTCATATTTTAATTCTCCCTGCACGTATTCTATTTGAAGGTCATTGATGTGAAGTCAGTTGCATTATTCTGAATCTTCACAGACCATCCCTGAAGTTTATTGACATAAACATGTTATTGTTCCGAATCTCTTCTCGTATTTCAATTTTCTTTCTACCTCACATAACCGAAGCACGTGGACTATCCTGAAGCACCTCTTGAACCTATTGCTGATCAAAGTCATTCCTGGAAGAGTGTTTGAAGAAGCAATTGGCAAGTTGGGCATGACCGATATTCATGCACCAACTTGAGGGGGAGTGTTGAATTGTACAATTTATATTTCAAATTATCGTTAGGATTTGTTAGATTGTTATAGTTTGTTCAATTTGTTATTATCCCGTATTATTAGTATTTTGTTGAATTTCTCTCTCTTATATAATAACATCATGTTGAGGGAAAATATAGAAGAGAATGGAGTGAATGAATGAATGAAAGAGGAATTATTAATATCAATGAATAATGAATTTGATAAAAAAAATTGACAAATTTTAGTAAATTGTTGAAGATAGAAACTTTTTAACAAAATCTATTAGTTCAAATGCTATTTTAAGTAGTGTTTAAAACAATTTACAAGTTAGTAAAATAAAATCATTTACATATCAAGCACTTTTATTTTAATCAAATAAAATATAAAATAAGTAAAATAATTTATGAAACACACTCTAATCGAATGTCATCAGTGATGACAACATTAGAGACATTTGGTTAGGAAGCTCAATTTTAAAAGTTATTAACTTTAAACTGTTGATTTGGTAAGCAAGTAGAATCATAACATAACTTATAAGTTAGGAGCTATACATTTTTTTTCTTCAATTTTAACCCCATTTAATTTCTAAACATGGAAATTTCTTAGTCATTGGGGTTTCTTAATTGTCCCCATTTTACATGTAGTTTTGGACCCAAGGGAAAATGGGTAGCAAATGTTACTTTGGAACATCTTTAGTATTAAATCTTAAATAAAAATTTTGAACTCCAATAAAGGAATTAAAAAGATATTCAACATGAAAAATGAGTTACAGTATAAGATTTCTCAAAATCTGTATATTATTTAAAAAAGAATAATTGTTTCTCTTTTTTTCTCTTTCTAAGATCTCAAGATGAGATCTACCATTAAAAAAAGTAGAAAGATCTTAAGATTAATTTGTTCTTCATTAATTATATTTTTTTATCCATGAATGAAATTAAAATATTTATAATAACTCACTTATTTTATTCAAATGATCGAGTTAAATTCTCTCTCCTTAATTCTAATTATAATTACATTAACTTGCCTTCTTATATACTTGTAATTAGATTAGATTTTCTAATTAGTGAAATCGACCTACTCGGTCAATCTTAATTAGTCCCCATAAGTTAAAGTTCATATCCAACTTGTGTTCTACAATAAAAGAAAACTTGGAAGCTACTTGATTTACTTAAAATTATTTTGATAAAATTAACTGATAAATATAAAATAATATAAAAAGACATATTTAATTATGAGGTAAAAAGAGATTTCATCCTTTCAAATAAATTAATAAGAATAAAATTAAAAAAAAACAAAAAAAAAAAAACCCTATAAACTAGAAGCTGAAAACTGATATCATAAATAAATTTTCTCTCTTTAGGCGAAGTTTTACTAGCAGTCACCAGTATCAGTCTTCGCTTTTCATTAGTACAGTATAATATTGGAATGCGATAAAAGATGTTCTCAATGTATGTCTAATATGAATGCATTATGAAGATAAAAGAATGCATTTTTTTGGGGGTACAGAAAAGAATGTATTTTGTTAATAAACAATATGTTATGATATTATTAATAAATCATCAATGTATTGATACGAACACACTCACTATATATTGAAAATTTCACACACAGAGAGGCTTCTCCGTCTGACACGCAGGCCAAGCCTAAACATAAACAAGTTGGAATCTCTCCGATGTGTTACTTTATAAGCTCATAGCTTCTGCAATGAGTTATGGCAGAAAACAAAGACGAAATCTATTCTGAAAGTTCTGAATGTTCACCAGGCTCAACCTCTCCAATGGGTAGCAAGTGCAGATACTTGTTTCATAGATTATGCGCTTGTGCCACTTCATGGAACAAAAACAGCATCCCAAAGGGTCGAAGAATTGTCCACAGAGATGTGGAAAAAGAAGAATTCCAGTATGCTAGTAGTCACTGTCTCTCTTCCTACTATAGTGTCTTTGTGGTTCGACTAGCAATCATGGCCAGTGATTTTTTCCCTTAAATTTTGCTAGTAACTCAAAGATTAACATGTAGAAATATATTCTTATTTCTTACTTATATTAGAAATTACATGAATCCAAGAAACTAGTTGTGAAGAAAGACTGCAAAATCACTAACCACACTATTTTGTTTTTATGCAGGTGATGCTAGCCATCTTGATAGGGTTGCTCACTATACTGACATGGCATTTCACCAAGATTTATACAGCAAAATCACTTAGCAGTTTGGCATATGGTTTGCGTTATGAACTTCTGCAACGCCCTGTTTTGAGGATGTGGAATATTTTAAACTCTACTTCTGAAATTACTACAGCTCAAGTCAAACTGTCTCGGTATGTGATAAGACGTCACAGCAACCCTGCAACTCAAGCAGAGCAAGTTGAGGTTGAATCTAAGACACATCCTTTAATAAATACAAAGTTAAATTTAATAGTTGAATCATGTACTATTATTTTGATGATTATTACACATCAAGTTCTTGATAAATTGGATATTAATAACTGTTATATGTCAAAATGAAATTTCATATTATATAACAAAGTATAACTGATTTTTAAATTGCAGCAAATTTTAGATTTGAGTAGTTGATTTACTCAATCAGAACTTTCAATCTAACAGTTTGAATTGATCAAACTCAACATCATAAAATTTATTAAGTGGATTCTTGTGTTTGATACAATATTAGCACTTACCATATTAACCAATTGTCTTGCTTATTTGTAATGTTGTAACTCTAGCAGCTGTATGAAGCGATGAGGGCTGTAACATGGGCATTATTTGCTAGTCGGAAAGCTCTAAACTCTATAACTATCAACTATAAGAACGGATTTGTTCAAGCATTCCATAGAGATCTGAAGGACAACACCACATTTTACATATATTCTGATATTTCAAATTACTCCATGGGTGCTAGCAACTCTAATGAGGTGAATTCCATTTCAAAGCATCGAGCTTGGGATGATAAAGGCCTTCGTGGTAACTATTCTGCAATCTGGTACCGTGAACCACTTGACCCTGTGAGTGGTGAGAACATTGGAAAAGCTATGAAAATTGCACCTGAAGACTTGATCAACATAGCTGGCCTTTCCCAAGTGCCTGATGGTGTAGCTTCGTGGCATGTCGCGGTGAGCAAGTTCACAGATTCACCATTACTTTCAGCAGCATTGCCAGTTTGGGACTCTTCTAATAAGACTATTATGGCAGTTGTGGGGGTAACAACTGCACTTTATAGTGTAGGACAATTAATGAGAGAGCTAGTTGAGATGCACAGTGGCCATATGTATTTGACATCTCAAGAGGGTTATTTACTCGCAACTTCCACAAGTGCTCCTCTACTGGCAACTTCAACAAAGCCTCCTAAGCTTAAGATGGCTGCTGACTGTGAAGACAACGCAATTGGACTGGGAGCTGAGTGGTTACAGAGAACTTATGGGAACAATTTTCCTCCAAGTCATGAGATTCATGTAGAGAATGTCAAGCTAGGCCACCAGAGATATTATATTGACTCATTCTTCCTAAATTTGAAGAGACTTCCTTTGGTAAGATATAAGATACTGCACCTATTCCTTATATTTGATCTTGCAAATAACATTACTTTTGATGATAAGGTAGAATATTGTAGGAAAAATTTATGCCTCTATTTCATTTCTGTTTTGAGTAACCAACTACACTTTGTACAGGTAGGTGTGATCATCATACCAAGAAAGTATATCATGGGGCAGGTAGATGAAAGAGCCTACAAAACGTTGGTTATTCTGATATCTGCATCATTATGTATTTTAGTCATTGGATGTGTTTGCATTTTGATATTGACAAATGGAGTATCAAAGGAAATGAATCTAAGAGTAGAACTGATAAATCAACTGGAAGCAAGAAGAAAAGCAGAGGCATCAAGTAACTATAAAAGTCAATTCCTTGCAAACATGAGGTTTGTATTTCAAGTATAGTGTTGGAAACAAATAAAAGAAGAGCTTTCTTTATCCAATTTATGATCTAAGTTTAATATTTAGAGAACCAGGAACAATTTATCAACCAATAACCAATGACCTATCTTTTCATTTCGTTTACAAGTCTGAGATAATCTTTCCATTGAGAATTAACAAATGTGCTTCATGGTTTCTTTCTTTGGTGTATTGCAGTCATGAACTGAGGACACCTACGGCAGCAGTAATTGGGTTGCTTGACATTCTCATATCAGATGACTGTCACACAAATGAACAATATTCAACAGTTACTCAAATAAGAAAATGCTCAACTGCTCTGCTCCGTCTTCTTAATAACATATTGGATCTAAGTAAGGTGAGATACATTTTGTTCAAGAATAATTAAAAACTAATTCCAGGTTTCTTTACCACTGCACTTCTGCCAAAAACTTCCTAATATTATAAAGACTTTAGGTGGAATCTGGAAAACTGGTCCTAGAAGAAGCAGAATTTGATTTGGGAAGGGAACTTGAAGGGCTTGTGGATATGTTTTCTGTTCAGCGCATTAACCATAATGTGGAGACCGTTTTAGACCTGTCTGGTATGATCCTCATTTTGAAAATAGACGATTAGAAGTTCTTTTAACAAGCTTTTAATGCATCTAGCCAATACTGTTATCCTGCAGATGATATGCCAAAGTTAGTTAAGGGTGATTCTGCAAGGGTGGTTCAAATATTTGCAAATCTGATCAACAATTCAATCAAGTTTACTCCATGTAAGTCAACGATTTAACGTTCTAGTTTTGTTACCATAAAGGTAATGAAAAAAATATGAAAATGTTTAGCAGCTTGAAATAAAAATAAGTGTCGCAAAAATTTAAAATTGCTTAATTGGCAATGACTTCCATGTTCATCCCCCAAAATTCTGTCACAAATTTAAACATTAGCCGGTTCCATTGCATTTCCTGAAGCATGAGGTTAGAAGGTGATAAAAAAGGCTTCTTCTTTTCAGGCTTGTTTCTCTTATGAGGAGTACTACATAATGACTGGACTACAATTTGAGAGTTAGTTTTGGTTGTTTTGTAGTTAGCTCCTACATTGTGTAAGTTGTCAATCATTTGTGGGTTATCTGAATCCTATTCTTTCCTTCTATAATGAATTTTATCTAAATTTCTTCGATAAAGTATTGAGTGATGATCTTTTGATTTTATTCATTGTTTAAAAAATAAGTATCATTTTATTTAAATACATCACATTAATGTGTGGAAGCTTGTTGGTGATCTTCTGTTGCTGAAGAAATTTGTAATCATATCAACATTCATTAGCATGTTCCCTCAAAATCCCAAAGAATTTTAAATGAGTCTATGGCTATGCATCAATAAAGCTCTGATAGAAACTAATCTAAACTCTTTCGAAGTTGCAGCGGGTCATATTATTCTGCGAGGATGGTGTGAAAACCCCAATTCTTCCATTGGTAGTCCAAATTTTCCTCTTGACCAGAAGAAATCACGGAGTCTACAAAAGTGCAGAGAGACGCCAAATGCAAACCATGCAAAAAGAACATCTATAAAAGATAACAAATTGATACTTTGGTTTGAAGTTGACGACACAGGCTGTGGTATGAACCTAAAACCTTGTCTGAGAAACAAAACAGATCCGTCCCTTTTGGGCAAAAGAACCCAAATAATACAATTTTAATAAAAAATTACCAATTTGGGGCTGTTTTGAAACATATTACAAATCTGGGGCAGTTGAACACGTCCAGCCTGGGCTGGACGTGTTCAGCTGCCTATAAATGCCTCCCGGAAGTCACTTTTTACCATTTGTAACATTTTACCTTCTCTCTAAAGCTTTCTCTAGTCCATCTCTCTAGGATTTGTGAGAGATTTTCCTCTGCGGCGAAGCTCTGTCAGTTTGCGGTGACATACGTGTGTTTAAGCTCTAAGGGGGTAGGATTTAGGGAATAGGGTTTAAGGGTAATGGTTTCGGGTTTACAAAACCTAGGGTTTAGGGTTAGGGGTAGGGTTGACACAACCTAGGTTTAGGGTTTAGGGTTTTGGTGTAGGGTTTACAAATGTTAGGGGTTAGGGCTGACTGAATGTATGGTTTAGG